>CM060119.1:21790658-22143158 GCA_030522415.1 Channallabes apus | reverse complement strand
TCGGAAAACAGAGAACTATTTAAGAAGCCAATGTCTGTGTGCTGATGGTTTTAAAGCAAATACACAGCAGAACTGGTGGAGTATAAATATAAGGACGCTGCTTTGTTTACCGCTGTTACCGTGTGCAGCCTTGTTGATTCAACATCACCTGCTGAACTCAGAATAGAGGAGACCTTCTCATGGTTCTGAGTAGGAGTGTTCTTTGTTTAGTTTTAGCAGGAGGTCAGAGTTCATTTGTACCATTTAGTTGAATGCAGCATAAAAGCTGAGTGCTGTAAGCGATCACCATAGTGGATTGACAACTCGTATAAACAAGGAATTTAAGACAATGGGGTGTGCTGCTACAGGAAATTAATCAACGCGTGGGGGAAAGTTGTCACCCGCCATTGAAGTACATCTCGAAGTGTTTAGTTCTTTAAATCTTCTAAAAGATTAAAAAAAAATATATATATAGAATACTATATAGTATTGGCAATAAAAAAAAAAAGCACAGCCATCTGTAAAGTCTCTTGTATCATATATTGGAAACTCTACAACTCATTATTTGATGATTTATCATGTGAATGTAATTGTTTGTTGAAAATATTCACTTGTTTCAGATATGGTGGCTTTTCAACAAGAAAGGTTGGACAGGTCCAGTTTAAGATTAATAACAGTTCATCAAGTAGAAAGTACAAGGTGATGAGAAACAAGTCCTGTTAAACAGGTGACCCAATTATATTCTAGAGAGGTGTCAAAGCAAGGATGCGATGAGGACCGCAGATTTGCCCACGGATGAACCAGCAAATTATCCAGTACTTTCAGGATAACATTCCCTAATGTAGGTAACACAAGATCATCAAGAAATTCAAGGAAACCCATCAAATCCTAGTAAATCATCAGGTAACGTGGTGTGGTGTACACTTTTCAATATAATACAGGGTGAACAGACCTCCTTTTTGTTTTTGGTTTTATTGCCAATTTCCATACTGTCCCAATTCTTATTAGGGCCCAAGCACAATGACATCAGCCCTATGTTGTCATACAGTGTGAAGGGCCCTCTTGTTCTTCCAAAGATTTTATTTCCCATCTGGAGCTTTTTGGGGTTTTAACATGTTTAAAAAGTAATAAAAATCGGCACAAGCTGGAATCTGCTGCATGGGATGATGGCACAGGGTGCTTGGGCCCTCTCCTCGTTGCTTTCAACTATATTTTGGGTTATAAATAACGTACCTTCACAGCAGCAATACTTTTCAGCCTCACTTTTTCCTTAAGTAAATAAGACAACAAAAGGACACCTGACACTGGAGACTCCTTCCATACATTGTACAGGTCCTGACAGAAAGCTCCGCTAGGTCACCAATTAGCCATTTCCTTATTAAATATTAGAAATACGTAAATTTTTAGTGGCTCTTTTTTTTTGGAAAGGCATTAGTCTTCTACTGTATGAAGATGATGAATAAAGACCTCAACAATCAGAATTAAAGTTAATAACATGTCCAGGATGTAAGGTATGTAACAAAATGTATGCTGTTTTATCACCATACACTAATTGTGTGCCAAGACAGATTTCAGTTTCTGGTCTCCTCTTAGGCGAGTCCTGACGCCTCGGTGTGTGTAAATAAAAATAAATAAATCTGCAGGTGTAGTTGCACCTTGATGTTTTGAAACCATCACTCTATTTGCACTTTAGGTGATCACGTGAACCGAGGCGCTGTTTTTTTTAACTCTTGAATTTCTTAAAATAATAATATAATAAAAAATACACAGCTCCATGATGAAATAGAATTCTACTCTGGAAAAAAATGAACAATTTACTCAGACAAAATGGACACATCAGCATCTCCCATTTCCTCCACTGATCTGATTTTATTTGTAAGGCACCAGCAGCATTTCCTTACTGCAGAAATATCCATTTTATATAAAGTAAAAGTTACTTTGTGTGTGTTTGTTATTATTTCATCCTCAGGCTATTGTAGAACACTGTTATTTTTGCACTTTAGATTGTACTATAATCAGAAAATAAGAGGTAAACATTTTTATAAAGCACAAAATGCAACATGTTATGGAAATAAAGGCAAATGATGAAGCAAAGGGCAATCACTGATTTGGAAAGGAAAGGATGGGAGGAGCTTACAGGGGGAGGGGGTCAAAAACACTCAAGATCAGAAATACAAACAGGTCTTTAGTCACATAAAGCTTCATAGTTTCATGTACATCAGGACACGTCTGCTTTCCCTGACCGCCTGTGAGACACCAAGCCAGAAGAGGAAATCTCAACAACTGTCTGACTAAACATCCACTGAGGGGCGTGGCAATTTACAAAGAAAAAACAAAACAAGAAATAAAGTACATGAGTAAGCAAGTCATCCTCAAGCAAGTCGGTACACATAATATCAGCTAGAGTCCATTAATTGTACATTTTATGTTTTGCTTCATTCTTTCACTGTAGTTATATCCTCTTGAGACCATTGTGCTTTTTCACACCTCTTTATTACTGACTAGCTTTTTTATGAGCAAGGAGAAATTCATTTGTAAAAAGAAACCGATGTCCTTGTACAACACACAAGGTCTCATGAGGATATAAACGCAAAATGGCACCGTGTCCAAAACCATTTCAATACGCTTGAACATTTAGTCTGAAGAGTAAAACAACATTCAATGGGTTGAGAACAGGAATTATTTCTAGGTGTTGTTGGCGGTCGCAGATAAAATTTTAGCAATTTGTACACATATTAGAGTGAGTCCAAAGAACACTCATGCTTACAACAAATATTTCTACTGGCAGAATTAATAAACATAAATTTACAAGCAAACTTGCACGAGATGTACCTAAAATGTCTGCATCGTAAAAAAAAAAGAAAAGAAAAAAAAAAGTATACATTTGTACTGCCACTGCAACAAACATATACCACCAGTTCATGAACAGCTGTGCACTGTAAGTGAAATGCAGATTTATTTCCAGTCCTTAATTAAAAGTTTTTTTTTGTGTGCGTGTGTTAGAATTTAATACCAAAAAAAAATCCAATGGAGGTTATCGGTCGAATACATTGAATTAATACATAAATATTGTTTTGTTTGATTAAAAGGCAGCTCACTTAGAGCTGATTGAATAAGTGTGCATTTCATTTAGATGCATTGTTAATCTCATTCTGCAAAAAAGGGACTTTTGTGTAAAGGTTAAAAAGGGGGGTGGGGAAAAGAATCTGAAATCTGACAGTAACAGAACATGCTAAAAGCTTACTGCCCCCTATTGACGGAAAGAAGAAATTTCATCTTGGACAAAAGGCACAACAGAAAGCAGTGAGTATCAGATCTAGAAATAAAAAAAATTAAAGCCTCACTCAGGATCTCCAGAGAACTTATCAATAAAATGGTAGTCGGTTTTCTTAAAGAAAACACAATGTGCTCTGTTTTATTTCGAGGACACGAGGATCCTCTGGCCTCGTACATCATGTGCTTTAGCACCTGATTTCTTTCTCTCTCTCGCTCGCTCTCTTTTTTTCTTTTATTTTAATTATTTACAGTTTGCATGCATCTAACAGGGGAAATCTGCTGAGAGAAAGTGCTTCTCGTTTCTCATATACGATTTTTCCACCATATTATTTCTTCGACTATTTCTAGGAAAAAACAACACAATCGAACACAATTTTTTTTAATTACCAAATTGACTAATAGATTATACCATAAAAAAAGAGATTTATGATGAATAAAGTATAATAAAGATTTTTTAAACAGTTTGCCCCGTCACTTGGTGAGAGGGTTAGCTGTTCTGATTAATGATGCTAAACGCTCTCTGTCTAAGACAGTCAGAAAAAACAGAGCCACTTTCAGAATCCACACACATTAAACAGGAATATATAGTATATAGAAAAACAGGGGCCAGACACTCTGTAGGTCATTTTCAGTCTAGCGAATGTCATCAGTAATCCACAATCTCTCTGGGGTGCACTGCAGTGACCTCTGATTAACAACCTTAACAGTTTAAAAGAATATTTTAAGCATGTAGATGTACAAAACTAAAAAAAAATCCATCAGGTCCCGTTCACCCCTCCAAAATATGCGCTGTAAATATAATAGATAACCAAATATTTCCTCTAAAAATCATAGAAAGAAGTTTCAGTAATAGTAATAGTGGTTATTAGTCAATAAAGCTGAAAACTCATTCCATAAATGTTAAACAAAACGCTTTAACAAAGTACTAATTATACATTAGTTTTCAAATTAGGTGCAGATTGTTAGGATAGAAACGATAACGTGCTTGAGAGCCAGCACTACTGGTAAGATGATGTGTGTCATCTTATAACATTTAAAAAACAAAAATCTAGCATGAACTCTGATTCACAGACACACAGTAGACCAAAGTGTAGTGCAGACTGTGAAATATGGACCTTCCTTCCATAAAATAAAATAAAAAAAGGTTATTCAAAGGGGACCACAAAGCTTTGCAATGTTGTGTGGGGAGAATATATGAACCTGTGTGTTTATGCACAAGGTTTTGGATGCGAGACTTCCACTATGAATTTATTTTTTTAGTTCTATTAACAGGCTAGCGAATTGTCACCCTCAAGCCCATGGGAACCAAATGATGGACTAAACAGGTTTTTGGTTAAAATATTCCTTTAAAAGGTCAATAAGTCGCCTTATCATAACTCGCTGCGAGTCTTTTTAACTGCTATTTATAGAGTTAAACTACACCCGATCCGAAAATGCTGCCAAAAATAAAGCATGCCTTGAACAATTCACGTACTACTGCTGACCTTCATCACGTTCCCTTCCTTATTCTCTTCATTCTGTCAGCGTTAAATGTGCTCCTTCAAAAGGTGAAAGATAAAAGAAATCTCTTCAGGAGAAAGCAAAAGTAGAGGGAGATAAAACTGTGCTCAAAGAAACACTGGTGGTGCCTCAGTGGAGCTGGATGGCCATGCTGAGACGAAGCAGAATATGGAATATGTATTACATAGAGATATATACATATACACTCTGAGAGAAATGCCAGAAAAATAACTAAATATAAAATAAAAATATAAAAAAAAAACATTTTTGAACTGCTGAATATAAAGCTAGTGGAATGATCAAGAACAGATCATCAAGATCACGATAGCAATTTACAGCTATGAGGACAAAGAAAGAGAGACGATGCGTTTGTGCTGTAAGCGAGCACTGGAGGATGAGGTCACAGCGGAGGAGAGGTGTCTAGTCGGACTTGTCGGCGTCCTCGTCGCGGTGGCTGTCCGAGGCATCTCTGGCGCTCTTGTCCTCCTTGGCGAGCTGGGCCTGTGATGCCAGGATGCTGGAGAGGGAGAAGAGGGCAGAGCTGGAAGTGACGATGGGCAGGCCGCTCGGCTGACTCAGGCCCAGGGGGAGTGGGGTCACGGGCAGGGCCAGCCCCTGCAGCTGGGAGAGCTGGTGTGCTTGAAGTTGCTGCTGCTTGGAGGGAAAAAAAGCAAAAAAGACTAATAAGTCAGACTTATGGCAGAGAATAATGTGAGATTTTGCATAATTTGCCTCTTGGCTGAAAGACTCGGCAGTCTCATATCTGTTTAGCGGACCGACTCTTTCCCTAATTGTAGTCCATGATCATTGTCACAATGCAAACTACCTCAAAGGTCATTTCATTAAAAAATAAACAGATTAAAAAAAAAAAAAGAAAAAAAAAAATTATATATATATAAAATCGTCAACCTTGTCACATCTACATCCGAATCGAAATGCTGCAGAAAACAGACTTTTAACAGGTCACAGTAAGGAGTTCTTGTTTCTTCTCATGTCTCATGCTTACATCTTCTGTTTGACCGAAAAAAAACTAAACAACTGAGGCTACATTCACATTACGAGCTTCTTAATACAATTCACATTTGTTTGCTCAGTTCAGACCTTCACATAGATAACTGGAAATGAGCCACATATCTGTCAATGCTGATATTGGATGCACCCATTCCGGACTGACAATCATTAACAATCACGCAGCCACATATCAGGTATGTATCACTGTCCCTGAAAATCAACGGAACCCACACCTCCATCTCTGTACTTGAAAGCCACAGAACCCACACCTCCATCACTGTGGCTTTCCCGGCCACACCTCCATCACTGTGCCTGAAAATCAACAGGAGCTACACCTCCATCACTGTACCTGAAAGCCACAGAAAACACACCTCCTTCCTAGAAACAGAATGCATGCCTCTTTAATAGGAACTGTCAGGCACTGTTGCCACGTCTACCTAATTGAGACCGACAGGCAAAGAAACCACGCCTCTTCAATTGGGCCTGACAGGCACTGAAGCGACAACACCTTAATTTGGGTTGACGGACACAGATGTAATGTCACTTCACCAGAGCTCAAAAACATAAACCTTTACTAGGGCTAAGACAAGAGGGAGGGGTAATAAACACAACAATGGGAAGGAAATGTAAAAGTACGCTTGTAAGAAAACTTAAAAGTACAATACTGTTACCAATACAGATAGATCTGTAACGATTCACTTTTACTCAAAATATGTCCATGTGACCTTGCATCCATATGAATAATGAAATATCACTGTAAAGCAACTTGAAAAAAGTAAAAGTTTCTGTCCCTCTCCTGCCAATCAGCAAAACTAAAGTCATTGCATCTAATAGAACCAACATGCCCTCATGAACATGTTTATAAATTTCCACATCTCTTGGTGTTTTGATTCTAGGACACGAGCATACTTCCATACTATTACATGTTTAGTACTGTTGTGTTGGCTAGCATACTAACGCAATAGTCACCTATAACAAAAATTTAATCTGTACCAGTTTAAAAAATATAATTTGAGTTGATTCAGCATCAATTGCTACAAAGGAGATGAACAGACACAAGCCCTCCCCGTTCCTTCATCCTTACCCGGATAATGGAGTTCATCTCTGGTGGTGTGACCTGCTTGGCTCTCTCTATAGCTCCCAGGACCTGCTGCTGGTGCTGTAACACAGTAAGACACCACAGAACTCGTATCACTGACTGCACATGTCCTGTATAGACTCTGTGTCCAACCATCCATCCCACATACTCAATTTAGTTCAATTCAGTTTAATTTATATAGCATTTTTCACAGTGCTCATTGTCACAAAGCAACTTTACATACTCAAAAAAAAAATAATCTAAATTTCCATAACCAGTCCAAAGACATGCAGAATAGGTTAACTGGCGTTCCCAGATTGCCCATAGTCTGTAAATATGTATGCACGCTCTGCAATGGATTGGCACCCTCTCCATGGTGTACACCCCTTGTAATGATCATTCATTCCTCCATCCATAGCACCACACATATCCATTAATCCTATCTATTCAGGGACACGCATCCATTTATCCAGCCCCCACGATATCCATTCACCCTCTCACACATTCATTGATACCAATACACCTATCTATCCATCCAACCACACATGCATGTTAATCTGTCCCACCACACAAATCCATATCTACATGCAAATTCACATTCATCCACCCACACATATTTAACCGTCCATCTCCTTTCACATCCACATCCACCCCCAACCAGAATTACAACCATCCTATTTCAGGTATCCATTCATAGTACACCACTCATCAATCTATCCATTTTAATGCACCCGTCTACATCCACTTCTACATTCAGATGCATCCACCCACACATATTTATCCATCCATCTCCATCTTTTACTTCCACACCCACCCACCCATCCATCCATCCATCCATCCATCCAACCACATCAATCTAGATATCCATCTCACTTTACCGATCTATCCATCCATCCACACATCAGTCTCACATTAACTATCCACCCACTCACCCATCCATCCATATATATATAATGCATCAACATCAACACAGCACTCAATATTTATAGGGTGGGAAAGAAAAAAAAAATCAATGCATTCTTTGCTGCAAGTTTCCCAGGGATTTAGGTGTGTACAAAACTTCAATGTAGAAAAATAAAATGAAGCGTGCTAACAGATGATGCTGTGTCTGGCAAAATGGGCCGTGGATGTGTATCCATCATTCATTTAGTACCTCTTGAGACAGGTAAGGCAGGACTTGAGCGCAGATTGCATTTAATCTCTTCACAATCTCTGCCTGCAGGAGGAAAACACACACACACACTTTAATCAAGTTTGATGTGGAATAAGGTTAGTTAGATTGTACTAAGACAATTGCAACATAAAAACATTTAAACAGAGATCTTTGTTTGGTCAGTCAGACTGATTAGTTTTAGCTCATATTCAAAGTTTCATCATCGGCACGGAAAAAGTGGCCTTAGGCCACATCCGCTTTGATGTACATCCAAAGAATATACAGACATCCTGTGAGCAAAAGGGCGAAGCGGTTGCTGTGCATTCCAGGAGAATCTACAGTACAACTGCTAGTGTAAGTGGCAGAGGGATAGGGTGTGGAGGAAAAAAGAATAGAAACACCAATAACCCTGTTTCAGTATAGTCCTGGCACAATGCCCTGTCACACTGACACGCTACACAGCATGAAACAGGAACAGCAGGAGAGAGAGAGAGAGAGAGAGAGAGAGAGAGAGAGAGATGGGAAAGAGCCAGAGAGGGTGATAAAGGAATTGGCTGACTACAAAACACAGGGTTCTTCTTTGCATTCATTTCTGGACTCCTCTTCATCTTTCTCTCACTCCCTGCTACAGCCATTTCTCTCTCTCTCTCTCTCCCTCTCTCTCTCACACAGCTGCCTGCGTTCCTTCCCTCCCATATTTTTCCCTGTCCCCCAACGAGCCTGATGAATTGTGCTGGAGGCGGGTGCGGTGTGGGACTGGATTTCTGACAGCATGTTCAGGAAGGATGAAGAGGCTGTCACTGTAAAGCATCGTAAATCTCGGTACGCCGTCCCACAAGGGCACAGTCACTGATAAAACAGCACGGGCAGCAGTGGACATCGACATCTAGTCTGAAACTAACATGCATTCACGGGAGAAAAATCATCACTGCTTCTCATCTCTATGAAAACAAAAGCTAAAAACAGTGCAGTCCAGCAATAATAATAATAATAATAATAATAATAATAATAATGGTTGTAATTTTGAGGTTCTACCCTTCTATAACGGTTTTGGTCGAACTTGTTTGTTCAATAAATTCATATTTACTGGGATTTGGACGACATCAAATAATGGATCCATTTGGAAAACTGAACTACTAAAAAAAAAAATAAAAAAATCACAAATTTGTCACTATTTTTGAAACCAAACACACTGTAGAGACTTGATGCTTTAAGAATCGCGACACCAATCACTGGATAGTTTTTTGCTTTGCTTGCATTACTTTGAAGTCCGTTGTGCAGGAGAAAAAAAATCGAACTGGATCAGCAGTTTACCCAATAACTCCATGAATGTGCAGTTGTACAGGTGTTCCTAATAAAGGGGCTGGAGGCTGCACACATAAACATGTTACCATTTCTAAAAGACAACTTGTAGGAGGTGAGATCACTTACTTGCTTGTGCATTTCAATATTCAGTCCGTAGGACATCTCGTAGTACTGTAAACAGATGAGAAGAATTTAAGGGGGAAAAAATGTGAATATGTACTGTATATGTGTATTTCACATGAACTGTCATTTACTATATAGTATAATCCTTTTGTATTATGTACACACACACACACACACAAACATGCATGCACACACCATTCTGTAGCTCTGACTGGGGAAGGGCACGGGAACTCGATAGGCTATTACAGGGAGGAGGGGAGAGCCGGATGATGGCGTGAGAGCAATACTGCACAGATTAGATCAGATTAAACTGCTGGGTGGTTCAATTAGAGGAGCAATATCAGAGAGCAACATGGAGCTTGGGCCAGCAAAAATGAGATTAGAGAGCAGAGACAGAGAGAGAGAGTGGGGGGGGGGGGGGGGGGGGCAGAGTGCAGAAAAGAAAGAGAAGGAAAGAGAGTGGGGAGAGAAAGGGAAAAACAAAATAGAAAGAGAAATCAGAGGAAGTGAAGCAAAAAGATAAAGGGATGGCAGAAAGGAAATGTAAGAGAGAAAGAGATAAGATGAAAGCAGGAGGCCAGGGAATAGGTCAGTGGGTGGAGGGCTGGAATTGTGTATATAGGAGGAGGCATATACAGTAAGCAGTTAGGGATAAGCTGCCTCAGATCCTCTCCCAGTTTTTCGACTTCAGTTCTCACTTTTAGTTCCTACACCAGATCCAGTGTAACTTCATAAACCTGCCCCAGTCCTGACATTTACCCTAAATTCACTCTTGTATGTTGCCCAGAACCATGCTGGATACAAATCCCAGCAGCACATCCTCTATATCTTTGTTCTCCAGAAGGATGCTGCAAGACCCGGTACTTTACCACATCACTCACACTAATACACAATAAAACTCACATTATTAATAAGACATTGGCTTATTTGTATATTGTCATGAATATGCATAGAGCACAGCATATTCCATAGCATCGTCTCATTTGCAACAGAAGCACTGGATGAGCCAACACTACCACTAAGAAACGCCAAGACAGTCAGGACATACAGTATCACACCTCTGTGCACCATATGAGGGAATCACGTTATAATAGCAAATCAAATTTCTGCATGATTCATACCTTCATCCATTTTCATATGATTGTTTCCATGTTGAATAAGTAAAAGTCCACCACAACATACAACTTATGAAAATAATCAGTAGAACAGAAGCTATCCATTACTAGCTCACTCTTTCATCTGTGTGGGGAAAAAAAGCATCAGGCAATCTGGTAGATAATCATGTAATCATCAGGTAATCTTTGTTTTTTTTGGTTTTCTAAAATGACTCCCTAAAAAGGCCTCAGAAGCACTCTCCCTGACCCTTCCACACCCCTCATAGATCCAGTCCCTGCTCCTCATCCTGACCCAGCTACAGCTCTCCTCTTCACTCCAGGCCTGCTTCAGCTTGTGGGTTTTTAAACAGTCTGTACCAGGAGCACTTACCATGATATAATGACGCTGCATCTCTGACTTCTCACTGGCCAGTTTGTCACATTCTAGCTTCAAACTGTGGAGAATAAGAGTTTGATTAGTAACATAAGGATCAGCGCGTTTTCTCTTTCAAGCTGAAAAGAAAAAAAAAATAAGAATAAGATAAGAGATAAGAAAAAATAAAGCAAAAGAAAAAAAAAGATGAACACATGATGTTTGTACGCTTGATATCCAGCTCAATACAGCAAATCATCTCACTAGGAAACAACAATCAACAACAGATCAGTAGTAGTAGGGTGAGTCAAAAATTATCCGCACTCCAGTTATATTAAAGCTCCTGGTCTTATTCATCGTTTTCCATTCAAGGCTACAGTATCCCCAGTCATTGCTGTGTGGGTGTGAACGGGTCACACCAGATCATTTGTAACTGCGATGCTTGTGATTTGCACAAACGAAGAGCAGCAGCAGTATTTGTCTTTTCTTAAAAAAATTAATTAAAAATAGATTAAACAGGCCCCCTTAGTGGTGCAGCGGTAACAAGCTCGCCCTATCATTCAGAGATCATAAGTTCAAATCCCTCTGTAGCCTCCCACAGCCAGGAGCCTAAAGAGAGCTGATTGGCTGAGCTCTCTCGGGGGGGGGGGGGAATCAGAGGCACACTACCACTCTCTCATCAATCACGGCTCAATCGCGTCTGTGAACTCACGCATGTGGAAGGAGTGGATAGCGTTATCCTCTGAGTGTGTTAAGCCGCTCCCAATGGTGTTTGAGTAATCAGTTTGAAAAGATGCAGTCGAGGAAACACGTGATAGTCCTCCCTGGTTGGTAGTTGTAGCCTTGATGGGGAATACACTAATGACGGGTGAGAATTGGCTATGACTAAATTAGGAAGAATAGTAGGGGAAAATAATAAAATTAATAAAATAAATAAATGAATAAATAAATTCTACAGCCAGTGTGCGAATAATTTTTGACTCACCCTTGAACAATAGACAGTAGTACAATAGTATAAGAGAACCTATTATAAGAGAGAGAAAAAAAATCAGTCCTACTTCCTGTTTGATTTCTCCTTAAAAGGCTTAACATCATAATTCTGGGTTATGGTATACAATAAATTGAAGCAATTACTTGAGAAGCACACCAAAACAGAGCACAATTTTTTCCCCCTAGCCATGAAATGAAAGGTGGCCTTGCATCCTACTCCTTCCTCACAGATTGGTTAAAAAAAAAAAAAAAAAAAAAAGGCTACCAAAAACAAAATAGCACCCTAACATACATTGGAGGTTGTCATAGCGACCATCCTCAATGCTGCCAGGGTACCTGTGATTGGCTACAGCAGCCCCTGATTGGCTGTGGCCTGTAGATGCATTCAGGGGTGCTGCTGGGGGTAAAAAAAATAATAAAAATCAACAGAAAAATCCTACACTGATGTAGTTTTATTGCCGTTTCTTTCCGCCTCCAAATCGCTTCTGCTGTCATCCTTATTTTGATTAATGTATTCCCTGATCTATTTATGCACGTGCAATGGGGGGGAGCGACGGCCTGTCTGGGCTCTGGAGACAGCCCGCAGTACATTTCCTTTAAAAGGCTGTAAACATCACACGTGAGAAGGGGGAGAGAGAGAGAGAGCGATAGAGAAAGAGGGGGGAGGGAAAGAGAGATGGAGAGAGAGAACGATAGAGAGGCCTTGCATATGGAATCTTGGCTAAAGTTAATGGCAGGAGCGTGAAGGTCTGAACAGACACAGGAAGTGTGGGCCCCTGTTCTTCTAAACCGCTCACGTGTAAAAGGGGGTTAAACGCCAACAGTCATGTTGTCATGGGAATAAAGTGAATGAAGAAAAGCTGCCTTCACAAACAAGACAGTGAAAGACTTGGGTCATGCTTTTCATGTTGCTCTGAGTTTGGGTCTTCCGAGTTAAAGCATCAGACAGAAGCAAGTTCGTAAGCTGACATACAGTCATGTTCAAAAGTCAGTACCCCTCTTTTATTTCCAAAATCATCTTCTCATAACTTAATATTAGGCAAATGCAACCTCAGACCAACACCACCACACAACCTTTTCCACTGTGCAATTATTTGTTTAACAAAAATGAAGCCAAAAAATAAAAAACACAGCAACCCCATGATTCAATAGGTCCACCTTTAGCAAAAATAACTTGAATTAATTGTTTTCAATATGACTTTACACTGCGTTCCAAATTATTACGCAAATGCTATCTTTCTCTGACTTTCATAATTAGTAAATGCAAATGACAGTCAGAATAATTTTCTAGTCATCAACCATTAGGGTATAATTTGAATTTTATTGAACAAACCTCCTAATGATAATATTTATTTAAAAAAAAAAAAAAACTGAAAATGCACTGTTCCAAATTATTATGCACAACAGAGTTAAAACATTTTATAGGTTGTAAAGAACTGAAAATAAGCTGTTGTTGAATTTGCAACATTAGGAGGTCGTATTTAAAGAAATCAAAAACTATTTCAATCAAAAACATCCTAACAGGGCATGTTACTGTACATCTTAACATAGCACCCCTTCTTTGATATCACCTTCACAATTCTTGCATCCATTGAACTTGAGAGTTTTTGGACAGTTTCTGCTTGAATTTCTTTGCGGGATGTCAGAATAGACTCCCAGAGCTGCTGTTTTGAATCAAACTGCCTCCCACCCTCATAGGTTCTCAATGGGGTTGATGTCAGGGGAGGATGGTGGCCACACCATGAGTTTCTCATCTTTTATTCCCATAGCAGCCAATGACACAGAGGTATTCTTTGCAGCATGAGATGGTGCATTGTCGTGCATGAAGATGATTTTGCTACGGAAGGCACGGTTCTTCTTTTTGTACCGTGGAAGAAAGTGGTCAGTATATACTTTGCAGAGGTCATTTTCACACCTTCAGGGACCCTAAAGCGACCTACCAGCACTCTCCCCATGATTCTGGCCCAAAACATGACTCCAGTGACATGACACATGGTGGCCATCCACCAACCATCCACTACTCCATCATCCAGGGTTGCACGACACTCATCAGTAAACACGACTGTTTAAAAATTTGTCTTCATGTATGCCTGGGTCCACTACAACCGTTTCTGCTTGTGAGCATTGATTAGGGGTGGCCGAATAGTAGGTTTATGCACAACTGCAAGCCTCTAAAGGATCCTGCACCTTGAGGTTCTTGGGATTCCAGAGGCACTAGCAGTTTCAAATACCTGTTTGCTGCTTTGTAATGGCATTTCAGCAGCTGCTCTCTTAATCTGATGAATTTGTCTGGCAGAAACCTTCTTCATTCTGCCTTCATCTGCACGAACCTGTCCATGCTCTGAATCAGCCACGAACATCTTCACAGTACAATGAGTTTTCGTGAAATATCTAATGTTTTCATACCTTGTCCAATCCTTTTTCTTTCCCATATTGCTTGAAACCTGTGGCCTGCTTAATAATGTGGAACAACTTTCTTCAGTTCATTTTCTTTAATTGGGCTTATCTGGCAAACTAATTATCACACGTGTCTGAGATTCATTTCAGTGATCCAAAGAGCCCTGAGACACAATACCATCCATGAGTTTAATTTAAAAACCAAACATTTAATGTTTATGACACTTACATCCAATTTGCATAATCATTTTGGAACGCGATGTATCAGTCTCTTACTGAGATTGTGGTGGAACTGTGGAGAAACTAAACACCTAATTCTTTGTGTTATACCGGAATTTTCAGGATGAACGTTTTATCAAAGTTCAGAATGTCACAGAAATGTGCACCGCATTAAAGAAAGTGGAATATAGTGAAAGAAACTGACACAGAAATGGTTAGAAGAGAGATTATATAGAGGTAAGAGTCACCTGTGATATTGTGCTTGGAGGAACTGGAACTCATCTTTAATACGGTCGCAGGAATCTGACGTCGTGAACTTCAGCTGCTGTGATGAAGCCTGTAATCAAAGAATTTACATTCAGTCAGTTTGACGCCTTCACCCCCACTGCTTTGGCACGCACGCACGCACGCACGCACGTTTCCCACAGATCTGAAACATAGCTGTGGTGCTAGCCAGATGAACAGAAAGGTGGCCAACCTACTACATACAACAAATACATATGTACCTTTAACACAATATTTTGAATAATTTGATATTTCTATTGATCTTCCTGTTTTTGAAAGAAGAGCTTTTTCAAACCTTTGACAGTATACCCTTCTTCTTCTTTTTAAAGCAGCTGGCATCCGTGTCATTTAAAGTACAGTACACTGTTCTCGCGGTAGCAAAAAAAACAGTTACAGGAGCGGTATACTATATACAGGTCCTTCTCAAAAAATTAGCATATTGTGATATAGTTCATTATTTTCTGTAATGTACTGATAAACATTAGACTTTCATATATTTTAGATTCATTACACAACTGAAGTAGTTCAAGCCTTTTATTGTTTTAATATTGATGATTGTGGCTTACAGCTCATGAAAACCCAAAGGACCTGTATATATATATATATATATATATATATAAATAAAATTAATCACACACACACACACAAACACTCACGCACGCACACACACACACACACACACAATCACACACAATTATACACAAACACAATCGCACACACACAAACAATTAAACACACACACACACAGGCATAATTATACATACAGTACACTCACACAAACTTGCACACCAGAGCTTGACATTGGCATCCGCCCACCCGCCAAATGCGGGTAAAATTTGGCTGTGGCGGGTAATCATTTTAGTCTCACTAGCCACGTTGGCGGGTAGTTTATTCTTTGGTATGACAATATATTTTTGTTGTAGTTTTCTCTAAAGGCATCTGATATAATAAACGCATTGCAACGTAATATTACGCGCATGAATGTAATGAGGACATTCAATACCGCTCTAACACACACACACACACACACACACACACACACTTTTACTTCCTGTTTGGTGTGTGTGTGTGTGTGTGTGTGTGTGTGTGTGTATCATTTCCTTAAAGGGCTATTGCTTCTCAACAGGATAAGAATGTTTGCCCCTTTCGCATAGGTTATTTACTGATTATATATAAAAAAGTAATCACTATTAAAATCTATTTAGATTTCATGTTGAATGATAGAAAATTCATCAATTGACTGAATTACCTCACACTATAAAGAGTCAACACAACAAGATAGACCAGAGTCCATTGTCCTAACTCAGAATTAAGATATAATAATACATAATGAATAATAATACCTGTTAATAATACACATAATAACACACTAAAATGATAAATGTTCTGAGTTGCTGTATTTTTAATATCAGAATGACTTCAGTTGTACTGAATCTGTTATTTTTCAATTTCATGTGGTACTATCTTAACAGTACTCACACACATATATACAATCACACACTAGGGCTGGGCGATTTGGCCTAAAATCAAAATCTCGATTAATTGAACATTTTAACTCGATTACGATTAATAAATGATTTTTTTTTTTGCCCTCATAGTTCACTGACAAGTTTTGTACAGTAAATATGCTCACAAGTGAGAGATTTTTGAATGAAGGGTGCATTACTTGATTGATTAATTGAAGGCAACACACACTATCTACTATCTGATTATTTATTGAACATCAATGTTGAACAACTTAAATTAAACTGAAGCCACAAAATTTAAAGGGTTCATTAAATTACATTTATAGTATAGTTTATTAACAAAAACAGATGACAGATTTGGCCTTAAAAATTAAGATACTATAGGCACATGCTCAGAATCTTTACAAGGCAAAGATTTCTATTTTAAAATACTTTTTTTTTTTTTTTTTATAATAAAAAAAAAATATTATAATATTGTGATTTGTTTTTATTTTTGTCTTTGCATTTAAGCATTTATAGCCATTAGAATGTTACAAAATTTGCCTGTTGTCGAGATACCTGTACCACCGCTGTTGTTTTGTTGAAAAATTTAATAAAAATAAATAAATAAATAAATTAAAAAAAATACTTGTTTGTGATGATAAAAAGTATCTTGTGATGATAAATTACAATGTTTTGAGATTTTTAAACAATAATGAGAAACAACATTTAGACCACACACACTAGGGCTGTCTTTTTATCCCACAATTCAGAGTTAAATGAAGGCTATTTCACACTGCACCAATAAAGTGACATAATGGCTTAAGCATGCAATGACAACAAACATGGAATGAATTATGCAGCTATCAATCTGGGTCAGGACAATTTCACTTTTACTATATAGTTGTGTACCTGCTATCTGTTGTATAGTTCTCATATTTGCTTGGCCAGAATGGTTTAAGCCACCAAAATAACGTTTTATTGATAAACTGATAAACGTGAACACTCCCGTTAGTAACGAGGCGAATAAGGAGCTAAACTTCAGCCACAGAATGAGACGCTGCCCAATAAGAAGCCAAACGAATCGGAAGCTGCGAATAAGGAGCTAACTTCAGCCTCGTGTGCTTAGGGGCATCATATCTTTTGCTAGAAAGTTAGAAACAGCCCTGATTATATCCTTGCTCCTTTTGGACACCTTTCATAAGGTGTAATGGCCACGAAAGACGACGCAATCGATATCTGCTTTGGTACAGCCCCACTGCTAGCCCTGCTAGTTGACGGAGTAGTGTCGGCCCGCATTTTCATGCTCTCAGTGTGGTCGTTTGGGTGATGCGTTCATATAACGGAGTTCGTGCTACCTGTTTTGTTGACAATTTCAACATCTTTGGATAATAACTCGAGGTTAGATTCACTTTCGTCGCTGCTTCCACTTTTTTTTTTTGTCGTTCTGGTGTCAAGTTTGCTTCACAAAGTGCGGTAGGAAATTAACTTTGACCTGCACGTGCCGGCACGCGCAAGCTGCATGCTGATTGGTTGTTGTCGTATTGTTCTGCTGTGTGATTGGCTCTTAGATTAATCCATATCGAGCAAAAAATGTCCAGAGCTTTTCATCGTTTTTAAAATCAAATTAATCGCGATTCGATATGATATAGTTTATCGGCCCAGCCCTATCACACACACACAAATACAATCACACACACAAAATCACACTCACACACACACAAAATCACACACACAATCACAATCACACACACAGACACACGTTGGTCCTGTTTCCTACCAAACATTAGCATGGTTAATGAAATACCATTGAAAACAGCATTATGAAAACCACTTCCCCAATTTCCACAAGGGTTCTGAAGAATATTACATTTTGGGCTCCAAAACCCAGATCAGGCAGGAATTCCCAAGAGGTCGGCTGGTGCCTTGGCTGCACCATAAACCTGCCGATGCTTTTCCAAGATATAAAATTATGAACCGGGAAAAAAAAATCCCGTCAGTCAAAACAGACAGTCGCTAAATTCCAGTTGTATTACGAGTGCGGCACTTACAGCAGATATTATTTCCCTTGTCTCTGCAAAAATTCCTGCCGGGGAAAGAGGACGGATTATGACCGGAGATATCTGGCTCCTTCTGCCAGGGATGCTCAAGAACACCAGGTGCCATGCTGGCAGCACACCCGCAAAGTAAACAGGAGGCCCCTCGTAGGTTTTTGACAGATTTTTATGAATACAGACTGCTCTGAATCCAGGAGAAGACAACCTCGTGAAAATCAGAGTCACCTCTTCCATATAGTGCTTTGACACTCTGGGAAATTATCCATCAAGTCAGGCTGAACCAAAAATCTAATGAGCTAGAGTTTAAGCACACAGGCAATCAAACTCAAGTCAAGTGCCGCTGCACTCATTAACAGTCGAGCATCCCGAGGGCAAAAGAGGGTGAATGTAATGGTGGGCAACATGGTCATAATTTACATCACAATCTATAAAACATATTGGCAATATAAAAAATTTATCATTTGACCTAAAATTTATGTAATTCAAAAATAAAATTTCAAAATTATTTTTAAAATTTTGGTTTTAGCACTGATGCAAAAAAACTACTTTATTGGGGGTGAAAAAAAGTGTGCCATATTTGAATCCACATTTGCCAGCTCCATCATCACATCATCATACAAAAAAAAATTTATACACACTTCAGGAAAAGGAAAATAGTATGATGTACCTTATAGTAATATTATTATCAGAATATTATCATACATATAAAAGCGCTATACAAATAAAATTTAATTTCATTGAATATATGTCGATATATAAAATATAAAATAGGGCACTGGTGGCTCAGTGGTAGGTGTTTCGCCTGCCATGCGGAAGGCCCAGGTTCGATTCGATTCCAGCCAGTGCCCACACACCAGCCACTGGATACAGTGCCGGTCCCAAGCCCGGATAAAATGGGAGGGTTGCGTCAGGAAGGGCATCCGGCGTAAAACCTGTGCCAAGTTGTAGTGCGGACTGGATATTCCGCTGTGGCGACCCCTTGTCGGGAGCAGCCGAAAGACCAACAACAACAACAACAACATATGTCGATATATAAAATCTAGCAATAAATTAGATATAAAAATATTTATACAAGTTTTCTTTTCCTGAAGTGTGTTTATATTTTTACATGTCTCTATACACATACATACAAACACACAATACAGCATTTTTGCAACAAATAACATTGTAGGGCAAGTACATGAGTTGCCAGCTGTAGTAAGAACATTTCTAACAGTTGGCAAATTTTGCACCAATGATTTATCCAGTCAAACCCCAGGGGAAAGTGAACCAAAACAGCTAGAGGCTAAAAGACACACCAAGGGTCATACAGCTTAACACAAGCTCAGTATGCAGAGTAAAGCACAGCACTCATGTGCCTGTTCACCCTCCGCCAGCCCGCAGCTTCATGACTGAGGCGGCCCAGGAAACTTAATTTCCTGAGGAACAGTGGGGTACGGAACCAGCTCGAATTCTCAGACGTTCACAGTCGATAGCCTCGGGTGGAGTATTGAGTGGTGGAAAGCTGCAGGTTGTGCCACCCACACAATAGTGGCCTTCAGTAGCTGCTCTCTGGCCTGGCGGCTTCGGTAAACGAAGCTCAGGATCAGCGCAATTCCAGGCTGGGTGTTACACAGAGAAAGGGCCAGAAAGCAAGTAACAGAGAAGCTAGGAATCAGGCTATGAAAGCAAGCAAGACTGTAGACTAACTGACAACATTCCAGTCCCAAAAAAAAGGTTTTCACACACAGATGAAGAAACTTCCTAAAGTGAACTCAACTTTTACTTCTCTCTCTCTCTCTCTCTCTCTCTCTCAAACACACCTCAAAAAATAGGACAATCCCCTAATTTGATTCTTGCTATTCTGTTCTGCTCCTCTGAGATGCAATTAAAGCATTTAAAGGTTTTATGTGCTGCTGGGCAAATTGAGAATCTTCAGCTTCTAAATTAGATTCATCATTCCAGTAATTTACTGTCAGCCCCTGACCCTCATCAGGGTCAAACAAATGAAAAAGAAAAAAAAATATATTAGAGATTCAGAAAATTCCCTTTAAACCATTGAACAAACCTGGGTGGAAAAACAAAACTCTGTGTTCACAGAACAGACCGAGGAGATTAATGTGAGGAGAGATAGCGATTCTTTACGCGACTGAAAGCGCATTTCGTCACCGGAGCCATTCATATCCTCGCTCTCCCCCAATCTGTTTTACCCAGAGACAAAGTGCACGAGTACTACAGTTAATCTCACCCCTCTTCCTGTTCTGACATGCGTTTCGCCGGGTTTGAGGGGAATGTGTTTACGGGAAGCCTCGTGGACGTGGAACTGCTTCTGTGTTTTGAATAGAAGTTCCTGCCTCACTGGTTATCATCATCTAATATTTACTTGGCAACTGGCAAATGATAGAAAACTCCATGTCACTTTTTGCCTGTTAGAGTACTCTGTTTTTTTTTTTTATATAAATCTACACCTAAAAGTATATATTATTAATTTTTCTGAAATTATATTGCATGTACTAAATATTCACATTTTTATAGCAATTTAATCATCATGTAAAAACAAACCTAAACATTAGACACTTATGACAAACAGATATAAAAATACATAATGTAAAATCGGGGCACAGAATCGAACTGGGCACGGGACTTTTCGGTAAGCCAGTTGAGGGATGGAAAGCTAATCTTGTCGGGCATGAATTTGGTTTGGATGATTATCTCCATGGTCGTAGACCTGGCACAAACACAGTCCCTCACACACTAAAAGACCGCCATAACCCATTTTACCGTCCTGAGCCACTCTGTTTTCTTTAAAAGGCTTTAAATGCACAACTCAGTTTGCTCCTATTTACCTGTTGTTCTTTCCTTTTTCTTTAAATCCTCCACTATGAAAGTTTAGTTTCTAACAATACTGAAATGAGGAATATAAAAATGGAAAAATAATTGGTACGGTTAGTTGGGAACAGCTATCACGTTTCAAATTTCAGCTTAATTGACATATGGGAATACTGGTGTGTTGCTGTGATTAGCATGAAATAAATCAATTAACTCACAGTAAATGAATTTTTACCTTCGCTGGGACTGTTACCACCCAAGTTCTTGAAAATCTTTTTTTCCTGAAAATTATGGTTAATGTGCTAGCACTTTGTCCCACAATCTTCATCTTCGACGGCCTGCATTTTCTTTACCTTTTAATTCCGTGGGATCCGAGTGCAGAGCTCTACTGTAACATGTAATATGTGTTTGCCATCTGATACTATTCAATGCCTGCCAAGATACCTAGACTTAAATAGGTATCAACTATGTTTTGTTACTTGTAACACTACCTGGGCTTCTTATCTTGTTATTGGCATTACACAATTCCGTATAACAGCCAACAAAAACTGCACATCATATTTCTTGAGATATGTTTTGTTATATATTGTAGCTCTGTGTTTATGGTTCTTCATTAAAGCCAGGAGAGGAGAAATCCTTGTTGTCCTTGTTGAACAAAAACTTCAATCCTTCAGTTCTATACTTAGAGAAACAAATTAGTATATAGAAGCAAATTTAAAGTTAAACATGATATCGTATATCCACACACACTATATTTCCCAAAGGTGGTACTACCAGAACACAAAACCGGGAGAGTAATAATTACTCATCTCTACACTTCAACAGGCTTCCAGGAGTGAAATGATGTTAAGTATGTGTGTTTTAACGGAACACACTTCACAGGATGCGATGAATAGCACATGCTTCAAAATCCTGATGAACTACGCACAGCAGCTCAGATGTGACATGGTTGATGGTAGCCTTGTGTGTTTATGCTTGTTTTTCCCCCCCACATTTTAACATTTTAATAAATTGTGGTAAATGGCTTAAATCAGCCAATACTGACAGCTGGAAAAAAAACAGGAAAATGAGCATTGCTATCATTTCAGGTTAATGGAGAGTAGGGGAAGGTGCAATAACGTCACCAGCTGTGCAGTCAGGAACTGTTTGCTGGCAGAGGCAATTACAAAAGCTCAGCTGGATGTTGGATTCTGTGTGATTCTGCAGCGAAAATTCACAAGAGTACGTGTTATTACGTTTGTGTAACCAAATTAAATAAATTATTTCGGCTTTATTACAAAATCAGAAAATAAACTGGTGTTAAGTCGCCCTAAATGCTTATGATTTGAATCCAAATTAAACAAGGTGTTCATTAGTTTGTAAAGTTTGTTTTTTTATTAATACAGACATATTAATAATTTCCGATGTAATATAGTAACAGATGTCTGAATCTAATCGTCAGTATATATTTTATTAACTGTGATTCAATAAATTTTAAGTAGAATGACAAGACAGAACACCTAACCTCATAGATGAAACTTTAATTGACTTGTCAAGGTTGAAAACTTAAATGTGCTACATTAGAAACTTTTCTTTATTAAAACTTTTTTTTTTATATGTACATTTTTTCATTTATAGATGTTCGATTTAAAGATAAGGTGGTAAAACAATGCTATTTCTTTATAATCCTATTGGTGGTGCACTCTGTGGGGTAGGAGCAAATAATTTTGTAAGTTTGTTTAAAACTGTAACAAAATCTTAAAAAAAAAAAAATAAATAATAAAAAAAAAATAATCGCATCAGGATATATATAAAAATCATGATACTTGCAAAATTGCAATACAAATTGAATCGCCTCCTTGGTATCATGATAATATCGCATCGGGAGGTCCCTGGTGAGTTCCTTCCCTACTGTATTATATTAGCTCCAATTTTAGCAGCTGAAACACGAGACAGCATAGCACATGTGTTTTTACTTGAATGTGTGATTTGTTCAGTGCTGATGGCACACTAGTTGCTTTGTGAAAAATCTTTCATATACTGCCTGGCCAAAAAAAAGTCACAAAATTTTATTCAATCACCTTTATCTTTGATTAAAGCACACGATGTGGTGGCGCGTTCATGTGTGAAAATGATTCCTCATGCTCCCAGAACCACTCTTTCACAATTTAAATCCTAGACTATGCCTGTGCCACCAAGGAAGAAGAAAAACTCCATTGATGGTTATAACCTGCTGACGTCATTTTATTGCCACATAACAGTGCTGAGACTAGACCCAACCAACTGATGCAACGCCAGATCATAACGCTGCTTACAGAGGCTTGTACAGCTGGCACTATGCATGATGGCTCCATCGCTTCATGAGCTTTGTTCTGGAATAGGATCAACCTGAAATCATCAGACCAGATGACCTTTTCCATTGATCCAAAGTCTTAATGCGGTCAATCTTTTTGCTCCATAGCAAACTGGAGTCTTTTTCTGATTACCCTCACTAACAAGTGGTTTTCTTATGGCCACACAACTGTTTGGTCTCAATTCCATGACTTCTCATTGCGTTATATGCATATGCAAATACTCTTATTTTCACTATTAAACGTAGCTATGGTATTTACTGTTGCCTTTCCAACCACATTTCTTCCACAAAGGTGACAGTTCAGCACTAGACTTCCAGGTTTTGATAATGTGTTAAAGGGACCTTAATCCATTTCTAAGCTTCATAGTTGTTTTCTTTGCTTGATGCAGCTCAATAATTTGATCTTTCTGAAATAGTGACTTTATTTTGGCCAGGCAGTGTATAAATATTTGTACTATCCTATATAAGTTATGTTGCCAAATCGATACTGCTAAAACGATACAATGGCCTAAATGGTGAACGGATACTTATAAAAAAAAAATAATAATAATAATAATAATAATAATAAATAAATAAATAAATAAATAAACAATTGGTGAATAACCTTAAAGAAAAAGTATTTTGAATAAACAATATATTAAAGTATACATAAATATAATTAAATATAAAACAATTTTACATACTACCTAACCATACAATAATTTAACACCAATAACCTCCAAGTAGTTGGTAGTCTTGGTATGCTACAAACCATTCTTTTGCAGAAATATGACCTTTATTTTGCCTGGTTTGACTGGGGCTGCGGACGCACACACTGCCAGCTGATGTCTGCAAGATGTTAGATACGGTGAATCCCACTGCTTTTAGCTTCATCCTGTGTGTTCTTAAATGTTTCATTAGGTTTGAGGTGTTTCCCCTTTACACACCTTTACAAGACATTTGTTGTGTGTCGTGGTGTCAGAATTCTTTGGTGTGAAATACATCCACCATAGAACATTTTAAGCATTTTTAAGCTTTAGGAATTTTAATTGCAGTGTGTTTAGCTTAGCGAGCTAAGACTACCTGCTGCCATCAGAGTAAACTGGAATTACTGTACTCATGTGGATGTTCTCATTTCCCAAGTTGTGCTTTTAAGAATGTGAAAACAACATGCACACTTGCGGTACTACAAACTTTAGTTAGATTTGTATAATTTCTTGGATTATTATAACCCTATTCCTATATTCTAAAATGTATATCTTTACATATTACATTTATACCTTTATACTATTACATTTCAATTATTCATACTTGTATTAACACTGTTGCAATTCACTTCATAAATGCTTTGACAATACTGCATACAATCCCACTGTACCAACAAAGCAGATTACACTGAACCTGGGTTTAAGAGGAAAATGAGGCAGGACTATATGTTATGCGCTGTGTGTCATCAGCTCACAGGTTTAGAGGGCAGCCACTGAGAGCAGACGGCTGGCTCGCTGTGATTTATTGGATTACTGAGCGAGAGACTTTGACTGTGACTGATACAAAAAAAATAAATAAAACCTCAGGTCATAACCTCAAGATTACTCTCTTCCCAAGAAACAAATAAATCAACAATGAGACTCGGTGCTTGTAGCTGAAATAATGTGTGCAATCACATCTCTGAAAGCCAGTAGCAGGCAGAATGCAGATAAATGCAAACAAAGAACAGATATTCATAGCTAAACGCTGTATTAGCATCCCACACGGCAACCTCCTCCTCTGGGATTTGCCTGTACGCAGCAGCAGGCTGTTGATGAGCTCCGGGCGGTGCTCTGGTAAGCTCCTGTGTTTCCTTTTCTAAACAGGGATTACAAGGCAGCGTGATCGTTTAGAACTTAGTCAGAACAGAGCCTGTCTGGAAATGGCTTAAACACACCAAAACCACTGAATGGCAACCTCAAGCCTGGTCTTAAGATCTCAGTGTGTGCTTTAAACGGAATAGAACTTTATCTGTCTATGTCCTTAAAACATTGACCACAGAAACAGCCTGCATTCATAAACCAGGAAAAACACAAGCCTTACTCATTATCCATTATTTTACAAAACCAAAGCTAATGCTCATTGATGCTGTGACTATACCACACAGTAGACATCCTGAATCCCACCAACCGCTGCACAACAAACAGGAGCCTTTACTACTCTGATTATTAATGTGGCCAGATGAGCACCAGTCTTGAGAATCAGGAACAGGCAGGTTTGAGGAAGCACCGATGAAAAGCATCAGGAAAATAAACTGCAATGCAAAGATGTCATAAACTGTCCTGCCTGTCACCTCGCAGTTAAACTCTGGCTTGAAACTTCCTGACTCAGAAACACTTTTAGAATAAGAACGTTAAGGGAACTGATGGCTCAGCAGAGATAAGTGTTGCGGCAGAAAACCATCCTAAGAATCCTAATGATGCCACAACCAAGTTTAAAACTGGCCATGCTGTCTGCAGGGTGTCATACACCTTTCCTCCTGTCAATCACAACAACACTGTAGCCAACTGTGGGCATCTGTGAGCTCACGTATGTAGAAGTTGATGGATAGCTGCTCTGTAATGCATAATGAGCAGCAGTTTACATATCAGAGAGAAGTATACAACCTCATTCTTTTCATGAAAGATATAACGAGGATGGGTTAAAAAAAGCAGAAAAAAAAAAAATAGAGCATCCTGGTGTTTCATGGCGTTTTCACATTAAGGGCGCCCCCCCCCCATCCCCTGCTGGCCAGTGTTCACATTGTTGACATACATAACGATACAGCAGGTGTCAGTATGCACTAATTCGGTTCGTGGTCCAGCATTTGCAAGCCTGGAACGTTTGTGACCACACTGATCAAAATGAACCAGACTTTGGGGTCAAGTGTTCTCGGAAACAAGCCCTAACGACCTTATTTTCAGTCACCATATTTTCCACATACCATCTCATACCATTAATCTGAAAAATGGACAAATCTGACAAATGAGAAATTCAGGAGCTTCACATAACAGTTATAGTTCAAACAAGAGTTTGAATATCTCATTTGTAAGCATGATTTTTTTTTACTTTGAAACTGATAAAGGTACGAGCACGATGTAATATGATTTTTTTTGTATAAAAAAAAAAAATCTATTACATTTTGTGCATTAGCTATGTGTCAGATATTCTGTTTAATGTCCCGTTCAATATACAGAGTTCCTATTCAACAGAAACCCAGTGCTAGGCCCTTTACACTACACTGAGGGCACCAATGTTGCTCAACAATAACAAAACTGCCTATTGTTAGACAAGAGAGGCAGCAGTCTGTGCCATTATTTCAAATAAGATGAAAATAAAAAAACATAACTAGCAAACAAAAAGTAACACAGCCCAGAAAGCCTTTGCAAAAATTCCACTTGTCCAAAAAAAACAAAGGACATGAACAACTTACAATTCTACAATATTACACTCATCACTATTAGAGTATGAAGTTAAGACTATGCGTTGTTTGAAATTCTTGTTGACCAAAAAAAAAAAATAGCAGCTTCTCGAAATCATTTATGGGTGGTTAGGTTTCAGTCCAAGCATTGCTAAAATTCCACATTGATGCTGTGATGTTTTGGCCCTTACGGTGGCTGAAATGCAAAACAGCTCATAAAATATTTGAGTGGTTCCCTGACACAACGCCAGGATCATTTTTAAAACTGCAATAAATTGTGGGTTCACAAGTTCTCGGATGACGTTATGGTATTTTTTTTTCTTACTGTAGAAGTTATTGCTTATGAAAAGGTCATCCTATGAAAAACAAACCTGTTAGCAGAACATGGAGGTAACAAATATTAGACACTCGTGGCTCCCAAAAAGCTAAGTAAAAGGAAGAGATATATACGGATTGATCATCTATGGGAACCTCTGGAAAAAAAAGAAATACAGTCTTTTTCGCTGATGGTCTCAGACACAATGCATCTCTGCACACAGTTACAGCTAAGAGTCGTTCAGGACGACGAAGTAAACAGGATCTTTGTCAAGAACAGTGAAAAGTCGTTGGTATGGAGGTGTGCTGCAGTGGCAGTAACGCCCTTCTCTTCTTCATCATCTCCTCTGGCCAGGGTTCAAGCGGACCAAAGTCAGGATAGTGATTTATGAGATCCTCCTCTGCCCTCAGAGCTGCGAGTAAGCCACCTGAGCCTTTTATTACTCTCAGCATTTCCACAAATTCACAGATATTCATATTATGTCTGCGTTGCAAGCAAACATTTCCCATCATCAACGGGTCAGCAAATTGTTACAAGAGATCTATTGTAATCGTAAGATCAGAAATTATGGTGATCTGTCCGGTGATTATCATGAAAAATCCTCTGTGTTAATGCTGCCTGGCAAACCAGACGCATCTTCAAAATCTGACTGAGTATTGAAATGTAAAACTCGCTCTTAATCAGGATTCATAAGAGTCGCTGCATGATTCAATGCGCATTAATCAAAAGTGTGGTTTCGCTCTGTGCAATTAGTTGATCGTAGAGGTCTCCAATTAATTTACAGTTGAATACCTGCTGCATTGTTTCTTGTTCCTAAACGGCACTCGGCAACAAATGAACGCAGCAACAGGTCACGGGAGATTTCGTTAGGAACGCTTTGAAAGCATAACAAGCTACTCTCGCTGGTAGGCTGAAGAGGGCTTTTAATTAAACTTTTAATCTAAAGTAGGCCCTGAACATGTAACTTTAAATCATGTACTATATTCAATGCACATTTAATTAGCTTTAAAGCCAAAAGAAATGTTTCAAACAGCCTAGGAACATCTCCACACCTCCACTCTCCTTAAAAATACTCGAATCTAGAGTTGTGAATATACAGTAGAAAGCATGTAAATTTTTAAAAAGTGCAATTTCAGCTTATAATGGCAAAAATATAAATAACTCTACACGAATTAAGTGCATCGATGAGTCACAATGTTGCATTCATCCTCTAGTTCAGTGGTTCTCAAACTTTCAAGCCAGCGATCCCTAACTGAAGATCGACAAGATCTCGCGACCCCCACCATCAAAAACAAGCTGTTCCAGTATTTTGACTACATTTACTATACATCAAAATAATTTCGGCTTACCTTTCAATGTGTGTATTTGTTTTTGGCAGCACAAAAGCTTCATTCGTGGCCTGATGGTGGATACAGCTACCCGCATATCATCTTCGACATCATGACGTGAGCTGTATTTATTTTTTATATATGTAACAGCGGAAAAAGACTGCTCACACAAATATGTAAATCCAAATTGAAGCAGTACATCCACTGCTGCACGGGACAACTCGTGTATTCGGTTGCTACGGCAACTTACTGAATACTGATACTGCACTTCTTCCTCATATTTCCGACGTTTCCTACGGTGGTCTGACGGGGTCTTGCTCTTTTGCTTGGTCGATGTACATGGTTTCTCAGGCAAACAATTTCCTTAACATTTTTAGATTTGCGAATAACAAATGTATCTATCTTGGCAGTTGCGGTTTTCACGTGCAGTTGTGCGCTGTAGCAATAACTAATGAGCCAGTCGCTGCACAGTGATGTCATATCTATGAGTAGCGAATTTTTTTTTAACACTCAATTTAAACACTCTCACTCAATCAGTAATATCTTTACAAGTCAGAAAATATTTATGTATAGCATTTACTTGTAATACTGAAAAGTGTGTATTATAATCACGTGTCTCACGACCCCCTGAAATGATTCCGCGACCCCCAGTTTGGGAACCACTGCTCTAGTTTGACAGCACATGGTGAAAAAAAATAGACTTTATCACCGAAAAATCTGAGCCAGATTGTCAGACACGTGGGGATTCTTTAAACAGAGACCTAATAAAATGGTGCTTTGTGCGCTGTGTAAAAGTTAAATGGCTCACAGCGACAGCACAACTGCTATGCACCAGCATCTCACAAGAAATCATCCCGGCCCTGTCCAACCTCTAAACAACAAGACGGCAGTCTTAGTCTGATTGTTGGTTGTTATCAGTGACTGCGAGTTGCTGTGACCTTATCTGTTATGAGTTTAAGACAAGAACACAACAGGAGATCCTCCAGAGCAGATGCTAAGAGTTATACTGGCGATGATGTTTCCAGCCTCCTGCAAGTTGTACCCAGTTTGTTTATGCTCGTATTGACTTTTAAAACTAAACCAATGTATGTTTCCATTAGTGTCGTGCAGCAAGTCGTGCTTGCGCAACATTTTGAATATAAATAATACAACTGCATTTCAGGTTTACTATCTGCACTAGCCACTAAAGGAACTCATGCTCTACACACACTACATTATCATCTACAGTAAATACAGTGGAATACGGCAAACCCTGCCTTTCCTAATTAGACCTACACCCACTAAATCATAACTTTTGTGATGAATGGCGTCATTAGGTTAACGTTAAAGTCTAAAATGGTTCCTTCATTCAAAGTTTCATGTTAAAATTTGTGACAAATGCAAGAGCCTGTAGTGACAGTTGATATAATTTAATCATTTATAGATTTCATAATAAAATGTCATTGATTTAATTTTGTGTCTTTTAAAGTCTCAGGAAGAAGCAAATATTCTAAAAAAGATATTTTGCCTATTAATTGTATTTTTGTATGTGGAGAAATTTCATTTAGTAAAATGATTATTATGTTTACGATAAAATGCTTGAATAAAATATTAAAAGATGAATTACTAAAGTCATGGTTATTTTATTTATAATGGCAAGTTATAAAAAGTGAAATGAAACAATCAGATAATCAATAGATTAATCATAAAAATTTGTTATACAAACTAATTGAATAATAAACAAAATAATAATAATAATAATAATTGATTATCTTAATTAAACAATCATTAATTGCATCCTTAAAAAGTAGCTAACACTACAGCAAACTATTTTTTAAAATAACCTTTTCTGCAAACTCTAATGCACAATTAATATAAATTAACTTTAAAATTAGAAGAAACAATTTTAATAATGGCATGTGTGAAAGTTTGGACTCCCTTCCAACGGTAAAGCCTCAGAACTTAATTAACTAGTTTGGCCTTCTTTGCCTCATTAGGACTTGTTCTCGGAGCAAGAAAGCTATTAGGATTTATCAGCTGATGACAATTTCAGAGTGTTAAATAAATTCTCTGACTCTTCAATCCTTGTGTTACCACTCAACAACCATGAGCTAGCCTTAACAGCTGAGTGAGGAAATGAAAATAATTGAAGCTATTCATGCCTACAAAGCTACAGTATGATTATAAAAAGTTGCCACAGTTTGGTGTGCCCCAAAGCTCAGTAAGTGGTCCACTTCTGTTCTCCCTCTAAACCTGATCTCTTGGTGATGCCAAATCACCACATGGGATCTTCTACCCTCTCTCACTTGTGTTTCTGCTGAGATGTCGGCATATCTGAGAGACATCTTATCATGGATTGCAGCTGAAACTTAATAGCACCAGGACTGAACTTTTGTTTTTTCCCAGATGATTTATCCTTTTGTCAGGATCGTTTGATCTCCCTGGACAACTCTATAAGCTCACCTTTGGTCATTTTACGCAACCTTAGCATAACCATGAATAATCAACTGTACATTGCTAACCCGTCATGCTCATGTTGATTTATTCTTTACAACATCAGAATGCTTTATCGCTTCATCAGTCCCTTCCCATTTCAAGATTGAACTACTGCAACTCACTCCTCCAGAGGTTTGCCTCTGTCCACCATATGACCTCTACAACTCATTTAGAATGCAGCTGCATGACTTGTTTTCAACTTTTTTAAGTTCTCCAACACCTCCCCAGTGCTGCACCTCCTCCACTGGCTTCCTGTAGCTGACCATATCAGATTCAAAACACTGAGGTCGCCTAGAAAGACAAAAACAGACCAGCATCCGCGGACCTCAAAGCACTCATCACACTCCCACCGATCCTCTGGCACTACTCGACAGGTCCCTCCACCTCTCTGGGTACAAGACATGCATTAAGACTCTTCTCTGTTCTGGTACCTACATGGTTGACTGAACTTCCTCTAGATGTCTGAACAACTGAGTCACTGTCCTCAAATAAAGACCTACCTTTTCCAGAAGTACATAAATTAACAATTTCTTACCAAAATAAGTGTTGTCTGTGTGCTTTTATCACTGTATTGTCTCTTAAACAAAGTTGTAGACCGATATTTTTTTCATCTGTGACCTGGTGAACACGTATTAATAGGAACTTAAAAGCACTTCTGTATGTCGCACTGGATAAAGGTGTCTACCAAATGCCATTAATGTAAAAGGGAAGTCTTTCTATCACATAATTTCCACCGTCCAAAAAGTTAAGAAATGCCAGTTAATGGGAACTCTGGAAGTTTAGGTGAGACCTAGAACACCAAGTACATTCCCAAAAAGTCTAAGATAAGATAGAAATGCCCTAATGCGGTCAACGTGTCACTTGGACATGCAGGAATGAGTTGCTGACACAGAAGTGGTGGTGCATTGTCCTACTCTGCAATGTTTCTTGTGCAAACATGATCTGCATGGAAGAGTCATCCAAAACAAACAAACAAAAAAAACACCTTACCCATAATCTCATCACAAAAGGAAGCAAAACATATAGGTAAGCCATTTTGGGAACAAATGCAAAAGACTGAAAGTTAAATCAAATCTCTACTGTCATCACCAACAACATGTGTAACAACAATCATAATTCATGTATAGCTCATGTCTAACAGTTAATTGCACAACAAAGTGGCTTAAACCAGATTTATATATACTGTAAATTTATTTTCACACTGTGCTTTGCGCTTCAAAGTCCAGATTGAGCTGAGGTAGAAACTACTTGATATTTGGGGTACTGGATTAACAGACATTGGTGGCTCAGTAGTAGGTTTCTTGCCATGCAGAACGCCCGGGTTCAATAACCTAACCCCAGCCATTGTGGAAAGTTATCTTCCCCAGCTATGGAAGGTTGCACCAAGAAAGGCATCTGGCTGTAGCGACCCCTTCAACAGGAGCAACCAAAAAAAACATTTGGGGTACTGGATCTACCTCCCATTCATAATGACCAGACTCACCAATGACTATACAATTAATTTATAATCATTTACACCTTGTTTGGCCACGACTTGTGCCGAGCCAGTCTCAGATGCTGCTGAGTAGTGCAACAGAAAAGTGTTCGCCCTTTTGTCTAGAGATCTCAAGCTCGAATCCTGGCTAATGCTACAGCCATCCGTAGCCACAAGTGTAGGAAGCAGATTGGCCGTGCTCTCAAGACGTAAGGGGTGGTATACCTGCAGTTTCACATTAATCATAGCATCGCTAGCCAATCACAGGCGTCTGTGGGCTCAGGATAGCGCCTTCCTCCCACCTCCTAATAATCCATGAGCAGCATTTTGGAAGGATTCATCACGTCTTAGAGTAAGCACATGACCGCCTTTACTGGCTAGTAGCTGTCACCTCATTTTCAGTTTGATTTTATTCGTAAAAAAATAAAAATAAATACATATACATATACTGTCTGTTATATTTTTAAAATAAACTTTTATAGAATGTTGGATTGAAGAAAAGGCACCGGAATGTTTGTGGTCAAATTACAGAAAGTATCAGATGAATTGGAGCAGAATACCTTATACATTATACCTTTAATGATGTATCATTATCAGTATAGGTGAGAAATGTGCCAAAATATATCATTTCACGGTGCAGTGTGTTTGTATACATCATTGTTTTTTTTTTTTATGTACACCAATTACCCATTACATTAAAACCATTAACAGTAAAACCACCTAGGTATTGGGGAGGTCTAAGCTCAGGGCGTGGCTGCGCAGGGCCTTTTGGGTGTGTGCTGTAGTGTCTGGCACACTTCAGGACGCTAGCAGCAGATCATTTGGGTGATGTGGGTTGTGAGGTGGGGCTTCTGGGAATCAAACAAGTTTGTCCGGTGCATCCCATGGGTGCTTGATCGGACTGAGATGTGTAGAATTTGAGGTTTGGGTGTGCAGCCTTGGGCTCTCCCGTGCAACGGATGTTCTGGTGACGTTCTATCACAGCCAGCATCGCCTTTTTTCAGCGATTTGTGCTGCATTTTCTTTTTCGTGGAATCGAACCGGTCGGACTGGCCTTTGGTTCCTGCGGGCATGGCTGAGCCCCAGGTGGTCATGATCGTGTCACCAGTTTACTGGTGTATAACTGATAATCAGTGCTGCTCATTTCACCTGGTGGTGTTGATGTTACAGCTGATCGGTGTAGATTTAGAAATCATAAGTAAAAAAGTGACTGCTTTTAATGTCGTCCTAACCAAGTTATTATTTATATATTTTATTTATATATCTGATATTTGGCTGTGGACATGTAATTCACACACACACATATATACACACACAGACACACACACACACACACACACACATACTTCTGTTTAGATTCACACTGTAAACAACATGATCCTGAGGGTATAAACCCATTATTACACATCTGTAAAGTAATTATTACAGAGCAAAACCTAAACACTGATAAGTATTAGCAATAATAAATGTGTTTTTTAATGAAAAACATGAAGATTAGAAATGTTTGTATATAAAATTTGTATAATGAGTGTATTGTGTTAAGAGTTCCAGCTACTTCGAAGTCTTTGTTTATTGCTTTCATGTCACACACTTACTACTTTAAAATACAATATTTAATCTTATTATTTGTTTTAAGTATGTTTATGATGGTTATTATTAACAACTGGTTGATAAATAAAACGTAAACCGTTTTCAGGTTATTTGTTCTTTAAAGCTGCTGCATGTTGTGGAGTTAAAAGTAACCTGGTGAAACTCTGCTGCTAGTTAACGCCAGAGAGACTAGTTAAAGTTCACCTGGAAGCTGGCGCGCGCTAACTAGCTTACCGAGATTATAACAGGTTAGTTAGCTGATTAGCTTCGCGCGCGCTAATGACGTTTACTACACTGTGCAGAAGGAGAAAAAGAGCCACACACACTCACACCACTCACCGAGTGCCTGGATTGTGGAAACATCATGTCAGGTTTCTGGTCAGATCTGTACGCGGAGCTTTTGGACCAGCAAAGCGGCTGAAATGTGATATTTTTCTTCCTTCTTTGTTCGGTAGCGGATGGAGCAGGCTAGGCTAGCCCGCTAACACGGCGCGCAGACAGACAGCGGCGGCGGCGGCTTTGCTCCGGTTACGACGCTTCAGTCTCGTATCTGTGAGTGATTTCTCTCGCGGTATCATTCGGCAGGCATGCGGGGGGGGGGAATAAAATCTCACCAAGACGCCCGTTGTTTTCACTGCTGAAACGCCGCCTGCTCTCGCCTGCCAGCTCCCTTTTTAACCACAATCCCAGCAGCGCTGTTTCTCAGATGCGCCTCAGTGCTGCTTCACTCTGCGGTGCTGGGCTTATGACACACACACACACACACACACCCTCACACTCGCCTACATGTCTGCACACGTCCCTTCTAGCTTTAGAGCACCGCTCATCTTAATTCTCGATGGAAATAAAATAAAAATTAAAAGTTATAAAAATATATTTTTCCCCCACATTTCCAGATAAGGGCGTGCGCAACTCCTTCTAATCGCCACAAGGAGGCGACAAAATGCTGTATATAATTTATGAAAAGATTATTGGTAGAAACAAACAAACAAAAATTTTTTTTTTTTGCGATTTATATACATTTTTTGACATTTTTGTCCCTGTACTAGCATTGTGGCCTTTCGTCTCCAGGATTGAGTGTTTGATTCCCGCCTGTATATGTGATGTTTGAATGTTCTTCTTATGCCATTGGTTCCTCCCATCGGTGGCTCCTTGGTAGGTTTCTCAACTGCCATGCAAAGGGCCCCAGTTCAATTCCTAGCCACTGGCACAGTGTCGGTCCCATGCTTGAATTACAAAAAAGGAGTCAAAAAATCTGTGCCAAGTTGTTGTTTTGATCACATGTTTCGATGTGGATAGAAGCAGCCGAAAGACTCCGGTAACATGTACTGTAGATTAGGTTAATTGGTGTCCACAAAGTGTCCATAGTGTTTGTATGTGTGTGTCCTGAGATAGATTAGCATCCTGTCCAGGTGTACACCAGGGTGGATAGGCTCCAGGCCCCCGTGACCCCATACACAGGATAAACAGAAGATAGAAGATGAATGAATTATCTCTGAGCCATCATAGAAGAAAAATGCATTGATGTGATAACCTGGTCATTCAGTACTTTCAGGTAATCAGCTGACATTTTATTTCCACATAATATTTGCTGACTCTATACCCAACCAAATGAAGCAACCCCAGATCATACTGGAACAATGCTTCGAGAGGCTTGTACAGTGGCCACTATGCCTGATTGGTGCTTCCCTTCTTACCCTGATACACACATCACTCTGAAATAGGGTCAATCTACACCAGGGATGTTCAGATTCAGGATCCTGGAAGGCCAGTTTTTACCACAGTTTGTAATTTAACAACACGTAAACAAACAGATTAGTTAAATCAACTGTGTTTGGACAGAAAAATCACCAATCTGTACTGGACACTGGCCCTCCAGGACTGGATTTGAACACCCCTGATCTAGAAGGTGATGGATCAGCACTATCTGTCAGCACTATCTGTCCAGATTCTAATAATGCACTGAAGGCGTCTTAATCAAATGACAATAATTAAAAATTTCCTTAGTTGTTTTCTTCGTTTGATGGTGTTACGACCCAGTCTAGGGTTGGGCCGCACAGCGATATTAAGGGTGAAAAGTGAACAAACTAAAAAAAAAGAGAAACACATGTAATGGATTTTAAATGATATATTGAAGGAAGTACTATATAGGATAACCGGTGTAACTTCAGGGTGGACCGAGGCCAAAACAACAAACAGAAAAGCTAATTAAGGAGAGCTCTAACTTACCTACAAACGAAAACAGAAATAAAACACAATTTTCAAACCTAACTCCCTATCCATAAACAGTTAAGAAAAAAACCCTTCCCACACCCAACAAAAATAGCAGCCACACCCCTACAACCGGTGAAAAAAAGAAGAAATATATACATAAAACACTAACAGTTTATACAAAGACCAGACATTTACTTACATACAAAAGATACTAAGATTCACAGACTTATTTAAGCCACAAGGGCAGAATAAATGCACCAACAGTCCACACATCAATCTCCAAAAATAGCAACACACAACAAGCAAGGAATAAGGTGAACAGTCAAAAAGCCACCCGTAGCACAGGCTTCTAGGGTGCTTAAATACTGGCGGCCAATGATGAGGTCATCGGGGGTGGAGACAATCACAAGCTGAGGAGGAGAGTTGCAAGTCCTGGATCAGATTCAGGAATGGACTGACCTGCACACATGAGACAATACATATATACAACAACAACAAAAACAACCTGCCCCCAGTAGGTTGTAACACCCCCCCCTGACAAGGTGTGAACCTACCACTGGTTCACATCAAATCAAAGAAACATACCGAAAACATTTAACAGCGGGACAGGGTGTCAGCTACTATATTGAGGACCCCTTTCTTATGGGTAATGGCAAGATTAAATCCTTGTATGATCAAAGACCAGCGCATCAGTCTTTGATTAGAATTACACATTTTGTTCAAAAACACTAGTGGGTTATGATCTGTGTATACCTGAATAGGAGTGGAGCTATTACCAAGATACACTTCGAAATGTTGTAAGGCCATCAATAAGGCTAAGGCCTCCTTTTCAATGGTGCTGTAGTTAAGCTGGTGTCTGGCAAACTTCTTGGAGAAGTAGCACACAGGGTGATCCAGCCCATGGTTGTCCTCCTGGATAAGCACAGCCCCAGCCCCACTAGCATCTACTTCAAGTTTGAATGGCCTTTTCAGGTCAGGGGCAGAAAGGAAAGGACTAGAGAGCTTGTTAACAATAATTTTACAGAATCAAAGGAAGACTGACACTCAGGAGACCACCTAAAGGCAACATTGTGGCGAAGCAAGTTGGTGAGGGGTGCAACAACATTGTTTTTGTAAAAATTTCTCCAATGATAGTAGCCCACCATACCTAAAAACCGTCTAAAGTCTCGTCTTGTCGTCGGAGCAGGAAATGCACAAGTAGCTTGTATCTTAGCATCGAGTGGCTTTACCCTACCACCTCCGACAAGTTTGCCAAGATACGAAACAATCCCTTTTCCAAATTCACATTTTTCCAAATTTAATACCAGTGAAGCCTCAGATAAACGGGTGAAAACAAGCTCAAGCAACTTTAAATGCTGTTCCCATGTATCAGAATACACTACTACATCATCAAGGTAGGCGGCGCAATTCGGAACATTTCCAAGCACGTGGTTCATTAGTCTCTGGAATGTTGCTGGCGCATTCCGGAGGCCGAAAGCCATGACTGTATACTGGAGGAAGTTATCAGGAGTAGCGAAGGCAGATATTTCGGATGCCCTTGGGGTAAGAGGTACCTGCCAATAACCTTTTAAAAGGTCCAACTTGGTAGTAAACTTTGCTGTACCAACACAATCCACACAGTCCTCCATTCTTGGCAGAGGGAATGAATCAGGTTTAGTTACAGCATTTACTTTTCTGTAATCCGTACAGAAGCGAAAGCTGGAGTCAGCTTTGGGCACTAATAGGCATGGGGAGCACCAAGGGCTAATGCTAGGGACAGCTAACCCATGTGTCAGCAAATACTCTGTCTCCTGCTTCATGATGGCACGTTTGACTGGGTTGACTCTATAGGGGTGCTGTCTGATAGGTGGGTGGCCATTCATATCAATGTCATGCTCAATTAGGGTGGTGCGGGATGGGATATCAGAAAACAGGCTAGGGAACCTTTTAACTAATGCTAGAATGTCTTTTTGGAAAGAATGAGGCAAATTTGCCAACTTCTCTGGTAAGTGAAGCAACACAGCAGAATTAGACAGTTGAGCAATGGGCAAACAGTTTCTCCCAAGATATAGGCCATCTTGCTCTGGAGAGTAATCAGCTGGCATGACATTTACATCAACAGGTAAGGTGGCCACAGGTGAGGTAGGTTCTGTCTCAGGGGGTGGAGTGCGAACAAAGTACTTTTTTAACAAATTAACGTGGCAAAGACGAGTTTTATTTTTACGGTCCGGGGTACTAATCACATAATTGGTGGGGCTAAGCTTCTGCTTTACTTCTTAAGGCCCAACAAATCTAGCTTGTAGTGAAGATCCTGGCACTGGTAATAAGGCTAAAACTTGATCTCCAGGACAAAATGCATGGGGAACTGCCTTACGGTCATATCGCTCCTTCATGTCATCCTGGGAACAACATAGAGCTTGGTGAGCCATGTTCCTTGCGATTCTTAAACGTTCACGAAGGGCCTGAACATACTTCAAAATTGATTTCTCTTTGTGAACTGGTGACCTGGACAACCATTGTTCCTGTAGGACCTTTAATGGCCCTCTCATAGTGTGACCAAACACAAGTTCTGAAGGACTAAAACCAAGAGATTCATGCACAGCATCACGAATTGCAAACAACAAAAGAGGAACACCCTCATCCCAGTCCTTTCCAGTTTCTATGCAATATGAGCGCAGCATGTTCTTAAAAGTCTGATGGAAATGCTCAAGGGCGCCTTGTGATTCAGGGTGATAGGCAGTGGAGACTTGATGGTTAATTTTCAACTCTCTAATTACCTGAGAGAACAAGCGTGACATGAAATTAGAGCCACGATCAGTCTGTATGCATTTAGGCATGCCAAATGTAGTGCAGAATTTCACCAGTGCTTTAATGACTGTCTTAGACTTTAGTGAGCGTATAGGGATAGCTTCCGGGAACCGCGTGGCAGCACACATGAGAGTGAGCAAATAACTATTCCCAGAACGTGTCTTAGGCAGGGGACCAACACAATCAATAATAATGCGCTCAAATGGCTCAGTTCTGATAAGAATAGGCTGTAGTGGAGCAGGAGGAATAACTTGATTAGGTTTACCCACTTTCTGACATGTGTGACAAGTACAACAGTAGCATGCCACATCGTTCTTCATGCCTGGCCAAACAAAACAACTTAATGCACGCGAATATGTTTTACGGACCCCCGTATGTCCAGAGCAGGGGTGATCATGAGCCAGTGTTAAAACCTGTGGCGGAGGGAGCAGGGGACCACCACCTGGAACCTCTCCAACCAACTATCAGATGACCCAGATGGAGACCATTTCCTCAACAGAACATCATTCTCTATAAAATAAGCAATCGGATGATTCATCAACTCAGACTTTTCCACTACAGAAGCAAAACATTGTGCTAAGGAGGGGTCTGTTTTTTGAGCTGCAACTAACTGGTCATGTGAAACAGGCAGTTCAACATCTAGATCAGCACTCAAAAAGGCATCATTAGGTGTCATATCACAACCACTGTCAGGAATTTTGCCCTCTAAAGGTCCCTCTTGACACAAGAATGTCTCAGAAAGATCTACCACGTCACCCAATTTCTTCTGCTGGGCACGAGTTTACACACAGGTGTGAAACACAGACGGATACTGGATGGCTACATCAGGATTGTTATTCACAGGTTCAGACACAACTTCAGGTAGGGAAAACACGTTATTACCAGCTATATCATTTCCCAAAATGAAAGATATACCACTAACGGGTAATGTTGCACGCACCGCCACCTTTACAAGCCCAGAGAAACCTTCAGTTTCCAGATATACATGATGTAGGGGTACACGGATTACAGTCAACTCAATACCTTGACTTAGAACGTCACTGCCTGCGTAGGAGGCTTCTGAGAGGGGAAGCACACTTTCTAAAACAAAAGACTGAGCAGAACCAGTGTCTCTTAAAACCTTAACCGGATGCTTCACCTCATCAACACCTAAGGACACATAACCTGAAGAAACAAATGATTTGAATACTGGCTCAATAATACACTGAGGAACTGAAATATCTGACACTGCATGTCTGCTGCATTAATTTTTTTTAACTGCAGCCTGCTGTCTCACTCCTTTACGTTTCAATACTGGGCAATTGACAATTAAATGACCTTTTTCGTGACAGTAAAAGCAGTCTCGAGATTCAGAAGGGGAACCGGTGGATGAGCGAGTCTTGGGCAGTGGACTAGACTTCAATGGGTGTAAGGACACATCCTTACGCGAAGAAGAACTAAAAACTGTTTTGTGGGTTAGCACAAACTCATCTGTGAAAATGGCAGCTTTATACAGAACATCAATCTTTTGCTCATTTAAATACACAACTACCTGCTCAGGAACACAAGACTTAAACTCCTCCAGCAACATCAACTCTTTAAGCTGCTCAAAATTCGTCACACCACTAGCCGAGCACCATTTATCAAACTGGATGGCTTTCTCACGAGCAAACTCAACGTACGTTTGACTGTCTGATTTAACAGAGTTTCTAAAACTCTGCCTGTAAGCTTCAGGCACGCGCTCATATGCACGGAGAACAGTGGCTTTTACCACTTCATAATCTACACTTTGTTCCATTGTGAGAGCTGAGCATGCTTCCTGCGCTTTCCCTGACAATTTACATTGCAACAACAGTGTCCACAAACTTTTAGGCCAGTCTAGTGTGGTAGCTATTCTCTCAAACACAGAAAAGTATGCATCAAGCTCATGCTCTCGAAATACAGGCACTAACCCAATATGCCGGCTCACGTCAAAAACAGGCTTACTTACCGGAGAGGTCTGGTTCGGAGCAAGCGGGGATGCTGACGCACTGGAAGTCTCAGCCCTCCCGGGATCAGGGGAGCCCACTGGAGAAGAGCAAGACTTCTGTGGAAGTGGCACTGGCTTCCTTCTCTGAGCAGCCAGGTCGAGCTTCTTACTCTCAGCATCCAGCTCCCTCTCCCGAACATGCAACAGCTGCGTTTGATACTCCTGCCTCTTAATTTCCAGCTCCTTTAGAACAACCTGCAAACCGGGGTCTACTGTAACGGCCCGTAGCCGTTCAGAACTTACACCACCCGCTGACCGCTCTCCAAGCTCTGCGCCACCATCGGTAGCACCCGAACCTCGAAGGGACGGGGTGGCGACACCCGGATGCACCTCTCGTTCAGGTAAGACCTGCAGAGCCACTAGTGCCTGATACAATGCTGCTTTAACATCCTTCTTTGCAGCTAGCCTTGGAACTGTGATATCAAAGAAATCTGCTATTAAAAGCAGATCATCCTTCCTACACTTATCAAAATCCTCCAGATTTGGACAAAGCGTAAACATAATAAGGTCGATTGCCATCTTTCACACTAACAGGCCCACAAACCTGGGGAAAATGCTGAAAGAGAAGACGAATACTTCATAACCTTTAGCTATCCCGGACGAGCCCCCAATTCTGTTACGACCCAGTCTAGGGTTGGGCCGCACAGCGATATTAAGGGTGAAAAGTGAACAAACTCAAAAAAAAGAGAAACACATGTAATGGATTTTAAATGATATTGAAGGAAGTACTACATAGGATAACCGGTGTAACTTCAGGGTGGACCGAGGCCAAAACAACAAACAGAAAAGCTAATTAAGGAGAGCTCTAACTTACGTACAAAAGAAAACAGAAATAAAACACAATTTTCTAACCTAACTCCCTATCCAGAAACAGTTAAGAAAAAAACCCTTCCCACACCCAACAAAAATAGCAGCCACACCCCTACAACCGGTGAAAAAAAAGAAGAAATATATACATAAAACACTAACAGTTTATACAAAGACCAGACATTTACTTACATACAAAAGATACTAAGATTCACAGACTTATTTAAGCCACAAGGGCAGAATAAATGCACCAACAGTCCACACATCAATCTCCAAAAATAGCAAAACACAACAAGCAAGGAATAAGGTGAACAGTCAAAAAGCCACCCGTAGCACAGGCTTCTAGGGTGCTTAAATACTGGCGGCCAATGATGAGGTCATCGGGGGTGGAGACAATCACAAGCTGAGGAGGAGAGTTGCAAGTCCTGGATCAGATTCAGGAATGGACTGACCTGCACACATGAGACAATACTGTACATATATACTGCAACAACAACAAAAACAACCTGCCCCCAGTAGGTTGTAACAATGGAGGCCAATAATTTGACTGTTTAAAATGGCAACTTTTATCGTCTAAACAGTTTGTCAGTTTATGCTAAACCTTATAAAGCGGATTTAAAATGTCCAGTGGAACCTTAGATTGCGAGTAACTTGGTCTGTGAGCGTTTAGCAAAACGAGTAAAATTGTAAAATAAATTTTAACCTGTTAAACCAGCAAGGTCTTGACATACGAGTAGTATACCTGCGCTTTGTCTGCTCTTCTCGAGCGAGGTCTTGACATACGAGTAGTATGTCTGCTCTTCTCCATCTTACGCTGCGGGATTGTGGGTAATTGTCTCCCATACTCAGTCTCAGTGCGCGTACGTCACTTGTATAGTCAACATCCAAGTGCGTATACTATACATTACAGCCACAAACAAGAATCAATTTTATTGGAATTCCACGTGAAAGACCAATACAAAGTGATGTGCACGTGAGAAGTGGAACGAAAATCATGCATGATTCCAAACATTTTTTACAAATAAATAACTGCTAAGTGGGTTGTGCGTAATTATTCACCCCCCTTTGGTCTGAGTGCACTCAGTTTCCCATAGACATTGAAGATGAGTGCTAATGACTAAATAGAGTGCACCTGTGTGTAATCTAATGTCAGTACAAATACAGCTGTTCTGTGACGGCCTCAGAGGTTGTCTAAGAGAATATTGGGAGCAACAACACCATGAAGTCCAAAGAACACACCAGACAGGTCAGGGATAAAGTTATTGAGAAATTTAAAGCAGGTTTAGGCTACAAAAAGATTTCCAAAGCCTTGAACATCACACGGAGCACTGTTCAAGCAATCATTCAGAAATGGAAGGAGTATGGCACAACTGTAAACCTACCAAGACAAGGCCATCGACCTAAACTCACAGGCCGTACAAGGAGAACGCTGATCAGAAATGCAGCCAAGAGGCCCATGGTGACTCTGGACGAGCTGCAGACATCTACAGCTCAGGAGGGGAATCTGTCCATAGGACAACTATTAGTCGTGCACTGCACAAAGTTGGCCCTTATGGAAGAGTGGCAAGAAGAAAGCCATTGTTAACAGAAAACCATAAGAGGTGCCATTTGCAGTTTGCCACAAGCCATGTGGGGGACACAGTAAACATGTGGAAGAAGGTGCTCTGGTCAGATGAGACCAAAATGGAACTTTTGGGCCAAAATGCAAAACGCTATGTGTGGTGGAAAACTAACACTGCACATCACTCTGAACACACGATCCCCATTGTCAAATATGGTGGTGGCAGCATCATGCTCTGGGGGTGACAGGAGTGATTCTGTTAGTGTGTTTGTGTGCGACACGTGTGTGTGTGTGTGTGTGTGTGTGTGTGTGTGTGAAAGTCATCTTGCACAGTAGCCCCTCCTCTCCTTACTCTTCTCCTCTCTTTACTCATTTTACTCCAGCCACAATTATTTTCAAAGGCAATTTCAAAGAGCAGGTTCATTTGTTTTATTTTTACTTTATATTCTGTATTAATTATTATATTAATATAAATATTTTTGCGTTGTGGAAAGAATCATCACTGTTTCCATTATTTCCTATGGACGAAATTCACCTTTGATATACAAGTTTTTTGATATACAAGCATGCTTCCGGGAGAAATTATGCTTGCAATGCATATTCTCGCAAATTCTGAAAAGCATAAAAAAATTATTTCTACCTCCTAGATGTTTATTACTATCCCTAATTTGAAAGATATAACAGAAAGCATTCCCAATACCTGAATTACACTTCATAGTGAAAAATGACAAAATACTTTACTAGAGCCCATGTTGTCTGCCTAAACAACGAAGAAATGGTTCCAAATTATTTTACCAGTTTCTTCACAGTGAAATAAAATTAATGCATCAATTTTAGGCATGTTTAATTAGAATTATTATATTTTATACAGTATAATAAATTGCAGATTTATAAACAAACAATGCAAAATCAATTGTAAGTCTGACAACATTCAACAGAAGCAGTTTAGTTGTGATATTCACCTGTAGACTCTTGCTTTAAAGGTACAATTTGACACCTGACTCAAAGACCTCCGTATTCACAAAGCTTCTTAAGCCTGAAAGTTGCTCCTAGTGATTTATTTCTAGAAAATTCTGAGAATTATTACATTTAGGACTAAATCTTAGTAAAGATAAAAATGATTCACTGCTCCTAAGGTAAAAAATGTTAAGAGTAGAGTGGAGGACTTTTAAGAGGCTTAAGAGTTTCTACAAGTGTTTCAGACAAAATGGCGGAATATAGAAATATTTTCCAAACACTAAACGTAAAAGTGAACACTGCTCTTCTGTCCAATTTGGTTTTCTTGTTGTTTTACTTCCTTCCATCTCTCTTGGATTGTTGGCTACATACTGTTCCATCCAAAAGTGCAACTTAAATAGACTGTCCTAAAAGCTGAGCCATCTTGCGATTACAAAATGGATTACAAATAATAAAATCAGTATGGTAAATAAATGTAAGAATTTAAATATTTATACTGTATGGAAATTGGTTGCTTCAAAAATAAAAACATTTACAACATTTGACCGTTTTAATTAACTTTAAGATATTTCCCCTATAACAGAAACTTTGCATAAAGTAGCATAAAGTCGTCAAGATTATATAATTTCATTATATACAAACATTATGTTTTCACTGTCTGTTCTATTACCATATATTCTATTTTCACAAATATTTATCATCAACCAATCAGAGTCCTTGAATTGCTGCATCATCCCTAGCAACGGGGTCAACCACACCTCTTCACTAAGATAAAGGTTTTTGTACTTTCCTAACTCAGAATTGCTCTGAGAAGTTTCCTAAATCACTTTTAGTCTAGGACTCCCAGCTAGGACTTTTTAGGCTAAGATAGCTCTCTGAGAGAATTTTAAGAAGCATTGAGAATATAGGCCCTGATACTGTATGTAAGCTGGGAAGGCAAAAAGTCTCACAGGGCTCCAAATCCACTTCCTAAAAGATTTCTTATTGGCACTAATGGAATAAAGATATTTAAGAATAGGGATAGCACCACTGATATCATTCATACATCCATCATCGACACCGCTTACCCCGTGAAGGGTTGCGGAGTCTATTCACTGGCAATCGGTTATGCATTCCGTGATAATCAATATAACATACCAAGCTCTTCATTCTGGTCAGGGCTGGGGCAGATTCCGAGTCTATACCAGGAACACAGGGCACAAAGTGGGTACACACCTCTAATGGAATGCCAATCCACTGCAGGGTACAATGCACAAACACACCTAGTGGAAATTTAGAGTCTCCAATCCACCTACTACTGTGTTTTGTAAGGTGGAAGGACACCAGAGAACCTGGGAGACATGGAGAGAATGTGATGCAACTCATAGACAGTAACTGAAACTTAAATGTAAACTGGACATCCTGAGGATATAACTCTACTTGTTAGCTAACATTATCTGTGAAGACTGTCATGTAGCCTAGACCTATCAAAAGTTGTGTCTTAATGCTAGAGCATTTTTTTCTGTAGTTTATGTCTAAGAAAGGTCTAGCAGAACCACTTACACACAAAATGTGGCTTTGTATAACAGTCAGTATTTTTGTTTTGTGGGCAATCATTTCGCTTAAAGGAAGGGAATAGAAAGTAGCTAGAATAAAAAGTTCAATTCCATGTTACTCTAAATTTTAGAAAATAAAGTTGACTGAGATTCATTGTTTTTACAGAGTTGGAAGGGCATCTTGGGGAACAAAGCATGTGAATGTTTATTTATTCATCTTCCATACAGATTATCCTGTGTACAGAATGGCAGAGGCCTGCAGCAGGAGGCAGGGTACAGGGTGCCAATCTACTGCAGGGTGTACACACGGGGCAATTTAGGAACACCGGTTAACCTTATCTGCTTGTCTTTGGCCTGTGGAATGAAACCGGAGTACATGGCACTAGGAGATGAATGTTTTCATTACAAATGGATCGACTCATCATATGGTGAAAATTACAACCCATGCTATGCAAGACGACAACATGAAGAAATGGCTTATTTATTCACATTATGTTTAATTCCCAAGTGAAACTTGAAAGTGCAGTATGGCCGGTCACATATACACTGCACATTATATACCTGAGGAATTAAGACCAAGTAAAAAAAAAAAAAAAAAAAAAGACAAAGCACACCAAATATAGGAACAAAGTTTATTCCAATTTAAAACAGATAGTTTTTTTTTTTCTTTTAAGGAGAAGGTTATGAAAATTTTTCCATGTTTGAATGAGCTTCAGGCAACAGTGGCTGAAATGAACCATAGAAAAGAGAAATATGGCTAAAACATTGTAAATGAGCAAGAATTAGGCCCCTATGTTTCCTCACCCACCAAACCAGACACATGCATTTAAGATGGAATTTCAGTTAAAATAAGTTTAGCGTCTTTCACCTTAAATATGCAATAGAAGTGTCCTTTATCTGTTTAACTTAATCACATACTTGGTGTTTGTTTTAAAAACAGGACCATAAAATACATTGACCAAGTCCTTTTTTTATGGTTTTACACAATATTGGCACTTGTTAAAAGTCTGGCTCTACAAAGAAAGGGGATTGGCACACATTATAGTACATCATTTACATTTGGTATGCTTAAAAAAAAAAAAAAAAAAAAAGCTAATAGAACAAACAAGTTACTTCGATTTTATACACCGCTTTTTTTCTTCTTTTTTTTCCTCTTTTAACCTGTTATCAAAAAAGCAACATAAAATAATTTCTAATAAGTGGTCCTACATACAGGTAAATTATTTGAAATAGAAAGGAAAAAAAAAAAAAAAAAAAAAGTTAGCTTCATATTTCCTGTATCCGTCACTTCAGAATGGACCTCAAGCAAAAGCATCCATTTCGTTAATTAGTGTTCACATCTCCAAGTACCAGGAATGTGCTTGAAAAACAGACAAACGGCAGCCATTAGTGCTAAGCAGGTTTGTTGCACTGACCCAAGGAGAAACAACTCAACATCGAGAACTCGGCAGCTGAACCAAATGTCCCTACTGCCCTTTGGACATCATGAAAGAATAATGCTTACATGTGATAGAAAATCTGTTTTTGCAATACATGACCTACAAGAATATCTGTAGTGTTTCCTGTTAGTGAGAAATGACAGGATCTAGTGTATGCAGCTTCTGTATAATGCAGTCAAACCTTAGCGTTCATATCGATATAAACAAATACAAGTACATTTCATATAATCAGAGATGCATGGCTAAATATGGTGGGTCTTGATATTACCTTTATGTTGGCACAAAATGCCCATACATGTAAAAAGTACAATTGATAGAGTTTGAGTGAGCTAAAAGTTTAATCTTATCATAAACCGCACATTTCATGGAAGTTAAAAATAAAAATACAGCAGCAGTGGCCTGGCACCTGAATCCATCACCCACCCATGTGACGTTAAAGTATTCGATGAACATGGTCATCGTTAGCCTTTTAGATCTAAATGTAAGTTATATGTAGACAGGGTTTACAATCTCAAAATACTTAAACAGCATGTGCAGTGCAACACTAAAACCAAAGACTGAAATATTCTGTAATACAGGTGAAATAATAATAATAAAAAAAAAAAAAATTAGCATCATGTGTGATTTTTGTGGCACCAAAAAGATTTGCACTGATCCTATTCTCAAACTGCACAACCTCTCTGTTTTGGTAACAAATATCAAAAACACATACATCACAGATGATGGGGAATATAATACAAAGAAAGATGTTTTACCATTGGTAATGACACATACATCTACACTATACAATTATCAAAGAAAGGTGCCACCAGTGGGGGGCAAAGGAAAAAAAAAAAAAAGTGTTCGTCCTAACAGGGCCCGAGCATGACGCAGAGATCAGAGGTCTGTTGTACCAGACTAAAAAAAATTTGCATAAATATGCCAGATGCTTGTGAAAAATGTAATGGTGTAGCATGCTCCTCTATGCAACTTGAGCACATCTCCTACACTAGTCCCACAGTTCATCCTACATCACACTACAAGCACATGAAGCAGAGGGGGACAGGAGGGGAATAATGAAAGAACTTCTCTCTCCAGTCTAGAATTACCCAAAGCTTTCCAACGCATGTAGTCGAACATATGATTTCTCAGATGTACCCCTGGCACACTTGAAAAGCTAAATCTGCAGTGACAATAATCATCCACACGAACACACCGTCACCCCGATTCGGCTACTCGCTTCATTGCACCTATTGCTGTTTCAGACTCAATAGCGCTCTTGCATCCCGTCAAGGTCACCCATAATTAGCCCTTATAATGAAAGTATGCAAACTCACCTGAATTACATTGCAAAGAAAGAAATATCAACTTAATCAGCTCCTTAGAACAGCAATGAAACCTAGAGTCGGCAAGCAACAACTAGGATATGGTACTAAAACTGATACCGAAAACCTCTAGGGCTACAACTGACAGCTGACTAAGGATTTATATTTCCTATTTGCATAAAACACATCTTTGAAATGGTAATTCAACTTTATCTATTTAAAAAAAAAAAAAAAAAAGTGACAAGCATGTACAAAATACTGAAAGAAAAGTATATCAATAGCCTATAGATTTTACAGCAGTATGGACTCCTCCCCTTTCATTTCAAACAATCATTTGAGGGGAAACAAGTCCTATTAACATTATTTATATATCTGGTCCATAAATTACATAAATAGAAAAGATTGATTTCACGTTTGTACAGCACGCGTGTGTAGTAGAACAATGTCGGCCAAAGAAACATTCTTCAAGGAACCAGCAGCTTGAACACTACGGAATCGTACTGCTTTTAGAGTCTACTTCAAACCAAACTGTTGTCACATAAACATCACCTATTGAAATGATCTTAGATTTTACCATGAAGCAAGCATGATGCACTCCATAACAACAGTATTTAGTTACCATATCACATTGTTGAAATAATAGATACTATGTGGCAAAATAACACCTGGGTTATACTGAAACTAATGATTCGTAACAATGCATGTAAACATACAGAAAATACAATTTAGTTTTGCAAACTTCTAAATACATCATTGTAGATTTCTTTTTAAATCCCTTCAACTGTACCAAGTAGGCAACCAATACTGGCAAAAACGTAGCAAACAAATCAACTTCACCGTAGCTGAATAATATTTGTTAAACGGTACAGGCGGAGAAGGAAACCCACTGCGAGTTATGCAGTTTTGTTAACAGAGGACCTCTAAATCTACATATGAAATCATGGCAAGGTAACGACACGCACTGATCTAGCCCATTCATTTGGAAGGAATCTATTTTCACATAACTCACCACTAACCTTTTGTTTGCTACAGCAGTAGGGCTGTGAGAAATGTTTAAATTACTCCTAATATACAAAGAAAAAAAAAATCCACACGGTCTCTGCCGTTCTGCAAGAAATGTCTTAACATCTGTTTAGATGTTAATCAAACCAAGTTACATTCAAATATGCAAGGTGAGGTTCAGCCTTGGAGAGGCACACGGATGAAAAAAAAAAAAAAACCTGCACTCAATGCCCTGCTAGAACGTTGCTGTGTCAAGAGCTCTGCATTTCACATGGAGCTACCAGTTAGACCTCCATACAGATCAAGGACAGGTTCTCCTCTACTAAGGTCTTACATCAATTCTCACTCATCTGGAGCAACTCTGCTGCCCCTTTTGAGCACCACCACACGCAGACTAAGTGCCCTAGCTCTCTCATTAGAGAGGCAATCAGGAGGGACAAGCAGTGGGGTTATCAGCTGATGGGATAAGGCAAGACACTGCCTGCAGCAACTGATAACGCCGTCAGAAATGAAACGAAAACCTGGTCAAATAATAAGAAGGAAAAACAACAAACTAAAATATCTGTGCCTGAAAAAGAGCAGAGCTGTGTCAGTCTAAATCTTGATTATGTTACGAGCGTGGATGTATGTGGGATACATTAAAAACTGTTGTGCATGGGCTGCAGGTGTCCCTCTTTCTCACTCCTCTCCCTCCCTCCCTCACACCAGGTTGTACTCTTTGAGGTTCAGCTGCAGAATGGTGTCTTTGACGGCGGCAAAAACGAAGCGGATATTCTCGGTGTCCGTGGCGCAAGTGAAGTGAGAGTAGATGATCTTGTCACTGTCAGGGTTCAGCTCCACAAACATCTTCAGAATGAACTCTCGTCCTGCCTGGGCATCTCTCTGTGGACCTGGAAGACAGACACGGTTGGTCATGTTTTATTTATTAATTTATTTATTAAATGCTGATTTACAGAAATATCAAACTAGATACATCATACAACCAGAGGTTAGGGCCAACATCCTGCAATTATCAGCAATTATTCAGCTCTGAGTGATAACGGCTCATCAGTCAGGAAAGGACCGCAATACTTTCTATATTAAACACCATATTATATTGTAATAGTCACTGAAAGGCTCATTAGATGTTCGCTGTATTCATACATCTTGCCTAATTAGCTGGAACATTTTGGGACTTTTAAATGACAACCTTGTATGAAAAATTATGTTTTTAAATGGAGTCACAGTATTAATTGTCATTTTGAAAAACATACAAGCCCCTGGTGGAAATTGTAATTTAACATAAAATACAGAATCTTTGCACATCCTTGTATTACAAAAGGAAATTAAAAGATTGAATCCTCTTATTGTCTCTTGCATAATCAATCATTGTTTACCGTAAGCTACATAGCCAAAAACACAGAATTGTTTCATTTAGTTCTGGGTAGCAATGTCTCGTTAATTTGTGTTCTATGGCCTTTGTTTATAATAAAGTTACTAGTAGAAATAATCTAGTTCCAATGTTGCTATTGAGTATTTTGTATACAGATGCAATTATTCGGATTAATCAAAATGATCAGTTGGCCCTCTAGTCCATATTTCATACATAATTACATTCAAAACACTTAATCACACACACACCCCTTTAAAATCTTGCAGTATGTGGGTTGTTAAGATGCAACACATATCTTTACCACTTGGTGTCTCCATTTACCACTCAATTTATATAAAAAAATAATAATAAAGGGGGGGGGGGGGGGGGATTACCATCAAACTCTGGGAAGTAGTCAACCAGGTGAGAATACATGATCTTCTCCTCCAGCAGGTCCTTTTTATTGAGGAACAGGATGACTGAGGAGTTCTGGAACCAGGGGTAGGTGATTATCGTTCGGAAAAGGGCTTTGCTCTCCTCCATTCGGTTCTGGAGTTGCAGATTAAAATAAATAAATAAATTTGAAAGATTAAAGTTGTAAAAGTATTTTCCAATAAAGGGTTCACCAGCAAGAGTTTAATAGTTTTATAAACACTAAGGTTTACTGGAAGTTATTCAACACACCAAAAGACCATTTTAAAATATATATATATATTTTTAAAGAAATGAACAGCCCTGTTTTGTATACGTGTTCCTTTGAGGGCTAATTCACATCACTGTGAGATTTTTTTTTTCCCCGTTTACCTCATTGTCTGACTCCACCAGGACCTGGTCGTACTCGCTCAGGGCAACAAGGAACATGATGGAGGTCACATTCTCAAAGCAGTGAATCCACTTCCTGCGCTCTGAACGCTGGCCCCCCACATCCACCATCCTGAAATGGTGAAAAAAACAAAAGAAGAACAAGGTGAAGGAGGAGAATATGATATGAATGCAGACAATGGCACCTTACAAATTGCACCTGAGGTTTGATCAGGAAAATTTCCAGAAAATTTACATATTCACTAATTTTAATCTTATTACACTACTTCCTGGGTGACTAGTAGACCAAAGGACTCTCATTTAAAAGCTTGATATCAAATTCAAAATATGTCAATATTTGCTGGCTATTACATAAACACCATGATACTATATCCATTTCACTTGCCATAATAGCAGATCACATTTTTCATTGTCGACGCAAAGCATCAATACTTTGAGTTTGACTTGAATGCCATTCATGTACTTGTGCTATTACATACTTCATTTCAAAAGAAATTTAATTTATATATTTTTTTATTTATATATAATAAATATATATATATAAAAAATAAAATCGATGATGAAATTCATCGCCATTTACTTTTACTTGAATTTTTATAGATTTTGTGTATTAGTTGCTGCAGGCCTGGATGTAACATTCTGCTATTCTGGCAGCAGACAGCACACGACAAAAAGTACATCATGCTGGAAGGAAGGACCTGGAAAAACGTGCCAATCTGGGTGTATGGTATGAGCCAAGAAAGAGCCACGCAAGAGCATGAACAAACCTTGGCTGGGAGAGAAGATGAAGGATACAGAAGAGATGGGAGCCATGAAGGCCTACAAACACCCATGGTTATAATCCAACAGTAAAGCCAAATTTGCTTTAATTATCAAAATTTTTAACCAAACCGGAACAGCCTCCAACTTCTCATTCTATTTAAAGAAAATCCAGCAAATTAAAACAGATCCAAGAAGATTTTTGTTAAACCCCCGCCTCTTTCCACCTGTCTCCCTGGTGGGAAGGCATACACAGACTGATAAATGGCTCCTCTAGGAGCATTAGCCTAAAATAAAAGCTCCATCATGTCAACCAACCTCCTTCCCAGCAGCTAGGATGACCGTCTGACCTACTTACAAATATAAGTGCTTCCAAGTAGATGAAGCTGTGGGAGACAGACAATTTCATCTGCTTCTGAAGTAACCGCACCTCTGAGGCATTTTGGCATAGTACGGTATAACCATTACAGGGTTCGAAATGGGCTTCGTTTTCAAATCACAAGCTAGTATAAAGCAAATGCCATACATACATTTAGAATTCTAAACAACTTTAAAATTAAATATCCAGTAATTGCCTAGATTGGGGAAAGCAATGGGGAAAGCAATGTTTTCTACCATGTATCTTAAGGACTGCTGCAGTACGGTTATTCTGCGAGTATAGCGAGATGAGAAGGAACCTCTCGAGTCCAACCTCTTTGGGAGCGGAGCTATTTCTGGCGCTGGTCTGCGTAGGTGGGCTCAACACACTGGCTTCCTGTCGATCTGCTTGCTTTCGTAATGACTCCTGCTCAACGGCATCCTCTCTCTCCATCTCTCTCCCCTTCCTCTAATAGCTGGAGGATAAGTGTGTACAGAGGGCTGCTGTGCCCATCACAAAGCTACAGTTCTTAACAGAACACCTCCGCGTGACCAAGCTTATGCGACCGCTTTGTCAAATGCTGTAGTGATCCTGGCAACTTAGCAATGCTGTTGCATTAGTGGCAAATCCTGCTCTGCCGCATTTCATAGCCTCCCTGCGAGTGAGTCATACTCCACATTCCAATGGTTCTTGGTTCCGGTTAGGATGATGCCAACATTGCAAAATACTATACTTGAAATGTAGATTTGTACAACATATTTTAAATAAAGCTTTTTGAATAGACACTGGCACCTGACCCTACCTGTTAAGGTTCAATGGAACAAAACCTTCATCTACCCATTCAAATCTCAATGTGAGGAATAGAAAATCCTGCAGATACAGGTCAAGAGATTTGGGTATTCGCGCCAAACATAGGACTGATGAAAAAATTTTATTTTGATCATGATATATTGGTAAAAGATGGGGTAGTCTGATTATTTTAGAAACTGATCTCCTGGCAATGTCACAGAACAATCTCTAGAATGTACACAGGCATAAACAACATAACATTAAGTTGGAAAAAATTCTGTGGGGAGAAACACCCTGTTGATAAAGACAGGAAGAAAAAAAATTGGCTTGAGTTGCAAGGAAGGATATAATAGATACACGCCGAGATCGAGATGGCTGTAAAAATGGATTCCTATTTCACTTAGACCAGTTGGGTCGTTCCACTTTAATAGTTAGTAGTATAATATTTGGAATTATCATTATCAAAAATAATGTTCATATAAATGTCAAATTACCTAAAAGAATGTCTTAGATACGAGACCTCAATTATAAAAAGCAAAACAAATATAATTGTAACCAAGGATTAACAGCACCTGCATTATAACAAAAAACAAAAAATTTTTACTAATTAAAAAAAAAAAAAAACAGAGGAAGAATAGTTTTACCTGAAAATTATGCTTTGCAAGTCAAAAGGGTATTCAATGATCCCTGTAGTTGGAACACGGACCCTAAGGACATCTTGTTGGGTTGGTAGATAGGATGTTTCTGCAATACGATCCAGATCACTTAGATAGCTAGATTTAAAAAAAAAAAGAAAAAAAAAAGACAAAAGGAAATTGAAACATGAGAGCAGATAATCAAATCCTTAATCTGTGAGTGAAGCAGGCCTTCTCAACAACACAGGGGTTAGGATCCTGCAAATCTGGAATGGCAGCAGATATCCTCCAGCCTTCATCTGGTCTCCACCATCTCAAATATCCAGAGTTCTGATAGCGTCCCACTGACCTTTATAAAATCTAGATATTACAAAATAATTAAATACTTGATTCTGAGGCATTACACCATGAACCAGTGGTATTAACAGAGACTACAAGTCTACAATTAAGAAGTTAAACTTTTTACTTGGCTCCATTAACAGCTTTTAGGTAAGGCATGATTCGATTTATAATTCTTTGTATAGGTACAGTGCATGCGGAAAGTATTCACAGCGCATCACTTTTTCCACATTTTGTCATGTCACAGCCTTATTCTTTTTTTTTTTTCTCCAATTTTTCTCCCCAATTTAGTTGTGCCCAATTCCTCCTTTAAGCCTCCCACATTAAGCCTACCACTACCATAGTCTTCGGGAGGGTGAAGACTATCCCGCGTTTCCTCCGAACCGCGTGATGTCAGCCGACCGCATCTTTGCGAACTGCTTGCTCACGCACCATTGGGGGTGGAGTAACACACTTGGAGGAAAGCGCTAGCCGCTCCTTCCGCTTGCGGGAGCTCACAGACGCCCCTGATTGGCGATAGGAATTTTGGGTTTCCATGAGCTGTATGCCACAATCATCAATATTAAAACAATAAAAGGCTTGAACTACTTCAGTTGTGTGTAATGAATCTAAAATATATGAAAGTCTAATGTTTATCAGTACATTACAGAAAATAATGAACTTTATCACAATATGCTAATTTTTTTGAGAAGGACCTGTGTATATACACATACTGTGTGTGTGTGTGTGTGTATATATATATATATATATATATATATATATATATATATATATATATATATATATATAAAAAAAACACACACAGTCTTGCAAAAGTATTCAGCCCCCTTGAACTGTTCTACATTTTGTCACATTACAGCCACAAACATGAATCAATTTTATTGGAATTCCACATGAAAGACCAATATAAAGTGGTGTACACGTGAGAAGTGGAATGAAAATCATACATGATTCCAAACATTTTTTTACAAATAAATAACTGAAAAGTGGGGTGTGCGTAATTATTCAGCCCCCTGAGTCAATACTTTGTAGAACCACCTTTTGCTGCAATTACAGCTGCCAGTCTTTTAGGGTACGTCTCTACCAGCTTTGCACATCTAGAGACTGAAATCCTGGTCCATTCTTCATTACAAAACAGCTCCAGCTCGGTCTGATTCGATGGACAGCGTTTGTGAACAAACGTTTTCAGATCTTGCCACAGATTCTCGATTGGATTTAGATCTGGACTTTGACTGGGCCATTCGAACACATGGATATGTTTTGTTTTAAACCATTCCATTGTTGCCCTGGCTTTATGTTTAGGGTTGTTGTCCTGCTGGAAGGTGAACCTCCGCCCCAGTCTCAAGTCTTTTGCAGAATCCGAGAGGTTTTATTCCAAGATTGTCCTGTATTTGACTCCATCCATCTTCCCATCAACTCTGACCAGCTTCCCTGTCCCTGCTGAAGAGAAGCACCCCAGAGCATGATGCTGCCACCACCATATTTGACAGTGGGGATGGTGTGTTCAGAGTGATGTGCAGTGTTAGTTTTCCACCACACATAGCGTTTTGCATTTTGGCCAAAAAGTTCCATTTTGGTCTCATCTGACCAGAGCACCTTCTTCCACATGTTTGCTGTGTCCCCCACATGGCTTGTGGCAAACGGGACTTCTTATGGTTTTCTGTTAACAATGGCTTTCTTCTTGCCACTCTTCCATAAAGGCCAACTTTGTGCAGTGCACGACTAATAGTTGTCCTATGGACAGATTCTCCCACCTGAGCTGTAGATCTCTGCAGCTCGTCCAGTCACCATGGGCCTCTTGGCTGCATTTCTGATCAGCGCTCTCCTTGTTCGGCCTGTGAGTTTAGGTGGACGGCCTTGTCTTGGTAGGTTTACAGTTGTGCCATACTCCTTCCATTTCTGAATGATCGCTTGAACAGTGCTCATGGGATGTTCAAGGCTTTGGAAATCTTTTTCGTGGCCTACGCCTGCTTTAAATTTCTCAATAACTTTATCCCTGACCTGTCTGGTCTGTTCTTTGGACTTCATGGTGTTGTTGCTCCCAATATTCTCTTAGACAACTTCTGAGGCCGTCACAGAGCAGCTGTATTTGTACTGACATTAGATTACACACAGGTGCACTCTAGTCATTCGCACTCATCAGGCAATGTCTATGGGCAACTGAGTGCACTCAGACCAAAGGGGGCTGAATAATTACGCACACCCCACTTTGGAGTTATTTATTTGTAAAAAATGTTTGGAATGCATGACTTTCGTTCCACTTCTCACGTACACACACACACACACTATGTATTATGGCAAACACGCTCACTATTTGGTGGAGTCAGACAGCTGATACTCTCTCCTGCGATCATAGGACTCCTGGATCCCCGGGTCGGCCCACAGCATCTTTATTGCGTTGATGTACGGCTGGTCGAAAGAGCACACTTTCTCCACATCTACCTCCCTCACCAGGAGAGCATTGGCCTGTGGATAAACAGCAAATAAAGGTGACTTCTATTCCAAATTTAATTTGGGAAACGGACAATGTCCTAGAGAAGAAAATAGACTCAAATTATTGTCCGTTTCCAATTCAGATGATAACCCCGGGTTAGGGTATGGAATAACGATTTTCTCCACAGAGAATATTTGTACTTATTATGAAACGTGGCACAAAGGTCACATTACAGTAACTCTACACTGGAAAGTCATTGTGACATGATTGAACATTCAGATTTAATCAAATTTGTGCTCTTTTATGGCCATATCAGAGGACCAATTAAACGGACATTTGCTCCTAAAGCCAAGGGTTTATGGCTGTACAATTAAATCATCTAAATTGTGATCATGATTGTTGGCTCCAACAATTACAAAACAGACTGCATACCAAGATTTAGACACTAATTGTGTTGACTGTGGTGTGTTAAATCATGTTTGCCATTTATATGGTTTAACTATATAGTAGTGTGGAGGCATTTCCTTTCATTTGATTATAACTGACTTTTTCTTTCTCAGTTTGACTATTTGCCTATTTCCACTAACTAAGTAGTACCAATTACATTTTTATTCCTGGTAACAACTTTCTTTTAATTGCCAATGACAGTTATTTCGCTTAAAAAGAAAGTCACAATCTAGAGTCTATTATATTATAGAGATAATTCAGCCATTGGCAAAGCTCTTAAAGCTTCAATATACACAAATGTCAGATATCACTTAATTGAATTCTCGATTAATGGACTAGGCTTAATACTAATTTAGCCATTGTTCTTTCCATGCCCTAACCCTTGACCATCAACTTTACCAGCTAATGCTTAATATTAGCAAATTACATTACATGGTGGAATAATGGATTATTGAAAATATTATCAATAATTTAATTTAAAAAAAAATATACTAAATGAAAAATTATTGTTTTTGCACAATTTAATATTTAGATTATCAAAGATACAAGCCACTTGAGGGTGTGCTCTAGTGTTTTGATCATGAGTGAAGAACAACGCCCTGTGATAAACTAACTGTAATGGATGTCCACAATTAGTTTATTGATTCCACTAATCACATTTGACACATTTGTGTGATTTTTATTTTTATTTTTTTAACAACAGGACTATGGGACAGCCCGCACCTTATTCTGCTCGTACTTGTACAGGATCTTGAGGTGGTCCATGGCACGGATCATTGCCTGCATGGAGGTGAATATGTTTTGGTAGACAAGCTTGGTGTAACTGCGCTTGTCCTCGTCTGTGTAGCCCGAGCCATGAATGATGCGCATCTGTTTGATGAAGGTGCTCTTGCCACTCTCACCTGTGCCTGGAGGGGGAAAACAAAGCAAACACACATAAATAAGGTAGAAAACATAAATACAACAGTGTACGCAAAGAGTACTAAAGAAAGAACAGTTATTTATATAATTAAAAAATAATTTTTAAGTCTGATCGCCAATATTTTTTCCGAAACGTTCATTGTGCCAAGCCAACAGCAGAATAGAATCATGAGTGGCATTTTGCAAGGCAGTTTTTTTTTTTTTTTATTACTTATTTCCTGTAAATATTTTTATGACACCACATAGGCTGATAAGACTGGAACTATAAACTAATTTCTGATTACTAATTTTATATCCAGTCTAAAGACATTTAGTCTGACAAAATTACGCACCTATTCAAGACATCATTATAACCTAACAACACCAAATGACTTTGAATGGTAAAGGTCAAGGAAACACATTAGGGAGATGCAAAATGTCCTTTAAAAAAAAAAAAAAATCAGTACGTTCCACATTTCGGGGGAAGCAAGTTGAACTACTGTTGTGATAAATGGGACGACTAAAATAAGATGAGAAGGAAAAAAAAAAAAAAAAAAAAAAAAACAGGTTGTCAAGCTGCACTCCATGCTGATCACACACACACGGCAGGAAGCTGATCAGAGAAACCCATTAAACAGCTAGGTTGCATAACCTTAGACTCATTTATAGAGTCATGTGGTGACTGCGAGTGAGAAATCCAACAACAATCTATGAAGTCATCACAGTCAATATCCAGTCCTTATCATCCACTACTTAGCTCAAACTACATTAATTTCCTGCTGAAATGGCATGTTAACTTGATGACCTGGGCATAGAGTAAATATGGATGGAGTAAATACAATAATCAAACAGGTAAATGTGATCTATTGTTTATTGTGACTTATCAGCCTTCCACAATTAAACTACTAGTTTTTATTCTTTATTGCCATCAAGATTATTAAGCTACTTCATTAGTGTCACTTAATCAAACTACTTCAAGAATAACTGTCTCTAAAGTCTCTAACAGAAGATGTTTCAACTCAAATATATTATAAATAAAATAAAACATCCAGTGCGCGGCAGTCCTGTGAAACCCTTGCTGATGGTGAGGTCAGAAGAGAACATGTTTGTTTTTGATTTGTTTTTTTAAATCTGCAGCTGTCCAGTTTCAGTGCGTGTCTAATGCAGATTGCTGTTCTTGGACGACACGAGTCAGTGTTTCCCATAGAATTCGCTACTATATTTGGGGAAATTTTGAGACAAATTTACACTCAGTTTAAACTAATTTAAAACTCTACTATTCACAGACAGGTCTGCTGGTCCTGTATTTGAGCGCATGTGTGCACATGTGGGGAAATGTGGAATCAATATGCTGTATATAAAAAGGTAAATTTAAAAGATTTTACCCAATTCAAACATTTAAAAAAAAAAAAAAAAAAAAAACACCTCAGTATGATGGTCAGTGTTGATAGTGGTAGGCTGCAACAAAAATAAATAAATAAATAGTTGTGAAACCCAGTGTGACCTGCTGCAATAGCCATCTCCAAGGTTTCACATGTGGATTTTGAGATGCTTTTCTGCTCACCACAGTTGTAAAGAGTGGTAAGAGTTGCTGACCATTCTTCTCTGACCTCGCTCATCAACAAGGCATTTCCACCTGCACAATACTTCATTTGTTGTTTTGCTCCATTTTGAAAGATTGTTGAGTGTGAAAAATTCCAGGAGTGAATAATTTTCTGAAATACTCCAGCATATCTGGAAAAGTTGCTGCAGAACAAAAATGGGGACAAAATCATCCCTGATCTAGCGCCTCCGATCTGCACAGAGTAAAGCCAAAACAACTATGTTTCAGACCAAGTGTATTAAATGCAGAGTATGTTGTAAAGTGCTGGGTGAGTTCACCGTACAAAAAGATTTAGATAGACTTTGTTTATACTCTACTAATAGTTTGGGTGAACAAATTATTAGGAAGCCAAGCCATATCCATATATATATACATATACATATATATATATATATATATATATATATATATATATATATATATACATACACATACACTTTTTTTTTTTGCTTTTATGAATAGATTTGACTGAACTGAATAAATTAACCGTATGTAGCCATAAAGTTGTTTTTATCATGGTAATGATTATCAAGATTATCAATAATGTTAATAAAAGACTCGACAGCACTAAAGTTTGTCTATTTTCAGATCTTTTGATATTACTATTTTAAGCAACACTAGTAGTTTTTTTAAACAATTAAAGTTTAAATGAAAAAAAAAACACTAAGGTTTTCTAGTGGAGAAAATTATATTTAAAAGGAATCAATTAAAAAATAAAGCATAAATAATGCATCTCATTAGGTAGAATACTCACTCACTCGTCTACACCACTTTATCCTGTATTCAGGGTCGTGGGGGAACTGGAGCCTATCCCAGGAGGCTTAGGGCACAAGGTGGGGTACACCATGAACAGGGTTCCAATCCATTGCAGGCCACACACACACTGCAATTTGGGGATGCCAATTAGCCTAATCAGCATGTCTTTGGATTGTGGAAGGAAACCCGGAGCACCAGGAGGAAACCCACCAAACATGGGGACACGTCAAACTCCATGCACACAGAAATGGGGATAGACTTTTTTTTTACATCCTACATTTCTCTATCAGAGTCGTGACCAGTACAAAACATCTTGAAAGATGTATTTAAAAAGGCACATGTACTTTATAGCAGAAGTTATTCTAATCTCTTCAGCATACTTTCCTTTTTCCTCGGCAATGTGAAAGAGAAACTGGGCTATGCTCACTGTCACACAGTCCCTGTGCAGCCATGGTCGCCATGGTAACCATTTAAAGCATTTAGTGCACACTAAACTGGATTTCAAAGAGTAGGCCAACAGTGGTACAGCACAGCCCATGTGCATGGCAAATAAGCATTGTCCACAAACAGAAGTGCGTTTAGAAAAAAAAAAGGAAAATAAAAAATTATTTGTTCGAGCACTGATGCATGAACATTATATCTAAATATAAATATGCGATGAAGCACGGTGTTGCTGCACTCTGCTCAATGTTCTTCTCAAATCAATCTAATGCAACTAAAAGGCTAAAAATGGATCAAATGCTTAGGAAACAGCGGCACATGGAAAATAAACCCCAATTTCAGATGAATGGATTGCAGTTATTTTGGTCAAGGTTAAAAGGGGCAAAAGTATTTATTTATTTTTTATTTTTTTAAGCCTCACTGAACAATGTGAAAGAAAAATATTTAAAACTAGGGATGTTTTGCCATTTTCAACTTTCCATAAAACCTGGGGGGGGGGGGGGGCAAATCACATGTACATGTATTAATATTAATTATATGACCATATTTGTCACTTTTTAGGACACATTAAAAAGGTAAGAGTGCCTAAGCTTAAGATAGCTGCTTAAAATCACCTATTAGACCAGCCCACAGCTGTTTCAGACAACTGTGGGCCCCCATGTAAAAGCTAATATTTATTTTGGTCTCCCTGTACTTTGCCTACTCTCACTCTGGCAGCCACGCATCTTGTTGCCTGGGACAACAATGTGACTGACATTACAAAAGCCCTGCCAGTGGACTTTCATTGGTTCACCAGGCAGCTGAGATTCTGACTATGAATGGATTGCAAGAACATTAAGCAAAATGGCATGAGAATTTAATTGTGGGGCCTGCTGGAAGGAAAATTAGATACATGGCAAGATACCAGCCATGTAATAAGATGCTCCATCTGTGTGTGGAGCCCTGTTCTGATTTTATGAGCATACTTGACATTCCTTGCCTTGTAATGGACTTGTATGGGCACCCAAAAGCCAGGCATATTTTGGTCTCTGTTCAGTCAAAACTCTTATTTCCAGTAAAACACAAAAAAAATGCCAATCTACAATATCACTAAAGCAACAAACCATTACAGTAACAACATCACAGAGTAGCTGTGCAAATAACAGTAGCACATAATTCAAATGGTGGATGGAGTTTGGCCCAAATTTCACCAGAAGTAGAAGCACATATTTTAAAAAAAAAAAAAAAAAAAAAAAAACATTCGCCTTTATTTTTTTTTTTTTACACACAGCAATAAAAGCCATTAATACATTTTGCTGCGGTTTAAAAAAAAAAAAATTGTGGCCACATAACAGATGGTAGTAATTGAAACTTTCAGTACTTGTTTCCAAGATGTACTCAATTTAAAAAACCTTTGCTGAGATGTTGCCTCCTGCTCGGTTTTCAGGAGCAAATGAATGAAATTAAGTTTGTTGCAGACGAACTATGACTCAGTATATGACACTTTCCACTATCATGGAACTTTACATTATTTCAGTGAGCTAGGAGACAAAGTATGCATTCCTCAGTGCACTCAATCAGTTTCTCTGGACTTACCTCACTGCTCGTCAATACCCATGTGCATGCAATTAATTTTTCACGACCATGTTCACTGATTAGATTGTGTTTGATATCCTGTCTAACTATGCTACATGTTTTGTATAGGAACAGGAATGCTTTCCTATTTATTAAAGAAAAGTTTTTTTTTTAACTGGTGGTTTTGAACCATTGATTTGTTAATTTTATTTTTTAAGTTGACTGCATTAGATTGTTTGCTGTAGGCATGTACCTAGTAATCACAAAATGTGCATTTATGTACCATAAATGACCCATGCCTCTGTGTAGGATTGTAGGCTGATCTTAGGCATACAACTGGTTTCAAAAGGGAAATCATGATGGAAGAGTTTGCATGGCATTAAACTGCATGCAAATATACAGACAGCTTATCATTCTGTGGTCGAAATATGTGGTGAATAATAAATGGTGCCACAGCTGGCTTGACGAGCACTGTAATGTCAGATTTGGGTTCAGTTCGTATTCCTGTTACTCTGTCTGATAAATAATGATGAGGCCAAGCAATCATTTAACTTTTAACTTATTAGGCACAATACACAGCAATTAGGGATGCTCATAGTAACCGTTTAACCGAAAGAATGAATTTTGATCGATTATTACTATCAGTTAAACCAGTGGTTCCCAAACTGGGGGTCGCAGAATAATTTCAAGGGGTCGCGAGAGGGATTAAAAAATATTTTTTGTGTGATTATAATACACACTTCAGTATTACAAGTAAATGCTATAAATAAATATTTTCTGATTTGTAAAGATATTACTGATTGAGTGAGTTTAAATTGAGTGTAAAAAAAAAAATTCGCGACTCAAAGATATGACATCACTGTGCAGCTACTGACTCACTAGTTATTGCTACAGCGCACAAGTGCACGTGAAAACCGCAACCGCCGAGATGGATAAATTTGTTATTCGCAAATCTAAAAATGTTAAGAAAATTGAGTCATCTGAACCATGTACATCGACCAAGCAAAAGAGCAAGACCCCGTCAGACCAAATTAGGAAACGTCGGAAATATGAGGAAGAATTCATATACAGTGGTGTGAAAAACTATTTGCCCCCTTCCTGATTTCTTATTCTTTTGCATGTTTGTCACACAAAATGTTTCTGATCATCAAACACATTTAACTATTAGTCAAAGATAACACAAGTAAACACAAAATGCAGTTTTTAAATGAGGGGTTTTATTATTTAGGGAGGAAAAAAATCCAAACCTACATGGCCCTGTGTGAAAAAGTAATTGTCCCCTGAACCTAATAACTGGTTGGGCCACCCTTAGCAGCAATAACTGCAATCAAGCGTTTGCGATAACTTGCAATGAGTCTTTTACAGCGCTCTGGAGGAATTTTGGCCCACTCATCTTTGCAGAATTGTTGTAATTCAGCTTTATTTGAGGGTTTTCTTGCATGAACCGCCTTTTTAAGGTCATGCTACAACATCTCAATAGGATTCAGGTCAGGACTTTGACTAGGCCACTCCAAAGTCTTCATTTTGTTTTTCTTCAGCCATTCAGAGGTGGATTTGCTGGTGTGTTTTGGGTCATTGTCCTGCTGCAGCACCCAAGATCGCTTCAGCTTGAGTTGACGAACAGATGGCCGGACATTCTCCTTCAGGATTTTTTGGTAGACAGTAGAATTCATGGTTCCATCTATCACAGCAAGCCTTCCAGGTCCTGAAGCAGCAAAACAACCCCAGACCATCACACTACCACCACCATATTTTACTGTTGGTATGATGTTCTTTTCCTGAAATGCTGTGTTACTTTTACGCCAGATGTAACGGGACACGCACCTTCCAAAAAGTTAAACTTTTGTCTTGTCGGTCCACAAGGTATTTTCCCAAAAGTCTTGGCAATCATTGAGATGTTTTTTAGCAAAATTGAGACGAGCCTTAATGTTCTTTTTGCTTAAAAGTGGTTTGCGCCTTGGAAATCTGCCATGCAGGCCGTTTTTGCCCAGTCTCTTTCTTATGGTGGAGTCGTGAACACTGACCTTAATTGAGGCAAGTGAGGCCTGCAGTTCTTTAGATGTTGTCCTGGGGTCTTTTGTGGCCTCTCGGATGAGTTGTCTCTGCGCTCTTGGGGTAATTTTGGTCGGCCGGCCACTCCTGGGAAGGTTCACCACTGTTCCATGTTTTTGCCATTTGTGGATAATGGCTCTCACTGTGGTTCGCTGGAGTCCCAAAGCTTTAGAAACGGCTTTATAACCTTTACCAGACTGATAGATCTCAATTACTTTTGTTCCTGAATTTCTTTGGATCTTGGCATGATGTCTAGCTTTTGAGGTGCTTTTGGTCTACTTCTCTGTGTCAGGTAGCTCCTATTTAAGTGATTTCTTGATTGAAACAGGTGTGGCAGTAATCAGGCCTGGGGGTGACTACAGAAATTGAACTGAGGTGTGATAAACCACAGTTAAGTTATTTTTTAACAAGGGGGGCAATCACTTTTTCACACAGGGCCATGTAGATTTGGAGTTTTTTTTCTCCCTTAATAACGTAAACCTTCATTTAAAAACTGCATTTTGTGTTCAATTATGTTATCTTTGACTAATAGTTAACGGTTTTTGATGAGCAGAAACATTTAAGTGTGACAAACATGCAAAAGAATAAGAAATCAGGAAGGGGGCAAATAGTTTTTCACACCACTGTATAAAGTGCAGTATCAGTATTCACTAAGTTGCTGTATCAACAGAATACACGAGTTGTTCCGTGCAGCAGTGGATGTACTGCTTCAATTTGGATCTACATATTTGTGTGAGCAGAATTTTTCCGTTGTTACATATATAAAAAATAAATACAACTCACGTCATGATGTCGAAGATGATATGCGGGTAGCTGTATCTACCTTCAGGCCACGAAAGAAGCTTTTGTGCTGCCAAAAACAAGTACAGTACACACTTCCCATTGAAAGGTAAGCCAAAATTATTTTGATGTATAGTAAATGTAGTCAAAATACTGTGAACAGCTTATGTTTATTGCTTGTTTTTGATAGTGGGGGTCGCGAGATCTTGTCGGTCTTCAATTATGGGTCGCGGGCTTGAAAGTTTGGGAACCACTGAGTTAAACGGTTTAAAATGTTTTTTTTATATTTAAAAAAAAAAAAAAAAAAAAAGTTATTTTTTTTTATTAAGTGTGCCTAGGCGTACTTATTACTCTTCCCCCAGAAATGCTCCCGAAATTAATTTATTATTCTTCCGCCTAAAACTTGACCGTTTCTCGCCCCGCAGCTTTGAGACGACCCTCACGTATGTTACACCGTTTCGTGCGGCTCGATCGGGAATGGTATGCTATCACTACTTTTGGTGGGGATTAGTTTTTTTTAATAAAAACTAGACAGTTTGTGGTTTGAGTAGGGCTGGGCCAATAAACAATTTGATATCGAATCGCGATTTATTTGATTTTAAAAACGATGAAAAGCTCTAGACATTTTTTGCTCGATATGGATTAATCTAAGAGCCAATCACACAGCAGAACAGTACGACAACAACCAATCAGTAATCAAGTGGAAGCAGCGACGAAAGTGAATCTAACCTCGAGTTATTATCCAAAGATGTTGCAATTGTCGACAAAACAGGTAGCACGAACTCGGTTATATGAACGCATCACCCAAACGACCACACACAGAGCATGAAAATGCGGGCCGATGCTACTCCGTCAACTAGCAGGGCTAGCAGTGGGGTTGTACCAAAGCAGATATCGATCGTGTCGTCTTTCGTGGCCATTACACCTTATGAAAGGTGTTCCAAAAGGAGCAAGGATATAAACAGGGCTGTTTCTAACTTTCTAGCGAAAGATATGATGCCCCTAAGCACACGAGGCTGAAGTTAGCTCCTTATTCGCCTCGCTACTAACAGGAGTGTTCACGTTGGCGAAAGCTGCGCAGTTCATCAATAAAACGTTATTTTGGTGGCTTAAACCATTCTGGCCAAGCAAATATGAACTATACAACACATAGCAGGTACCCAACTATATAGTAAAAGTGAAATTGTCCTGACCCAGATTGATGGCTGCATAATTCATTCCATTTTTGTTGTCATTGCATGCTTAAGCCATTATGTCAGTTTATTGGGGCCGTGTGAAATAGCCTTCATTTAACTCTGAATTGTGGGATAAAGACAGCCCTAGTGTGTGTGGTCTAAATGTTTCTCATTATTGTTTAAAAATCTCAAAACATTGTAATTTATCATCAAAAGATACTTTTTATCACCACAAGTATTTTTTTTTATAAAAATCTTTGCCTTGTAAAGAGATTCTGAGCATGTGCCTATAGTATCTTAATTTTTAAGGCCAAATCGGTCATCTGTTTTTGTTAATAAACTATAAATGTAATTTAATGAACCCTTTAATTTTTGTGGCTTCAGGCATTGTTGGGATACTCTTTTAAAGCTGGCAGCATTAACAGCTTGTATCGAAAAATATATTGTAATATATTATATATATTACTTTTTTGCCATATCGCCCAGCCCTAGGTTTGAGGCAGGCTGGCTATTTTTTTTTTTTTAACCGAAAAAACTTGGTAGCCAATGTATGAAAAAAAAATTTGCCTACCTGAGGCAAGCTTTAAAAGGTATTTCAGTGTGTTTTCGTTTTGTAATCTTAATTTATTTAAGTAAAAAAAATATTTAGTGCAGGCCTATTTATTGTATTCTTTTTATTTATATGACTTTGTTTTACCCTGTTGTTGGAAACGCTGCACGTGTGTGAAAATTTGACGATGTGTGAATCCAGATTCTATGTTCTTGATATGTTGTGTGCTGTTGTTCGCACGTTAAAATCAAAGCTGAAATTTTTTTTTTGTATATTTAATCAGACACTCCTATTTTCATTTAATTCTAATCGTATCAGTTAACGGTTAATGAACGGTGGTTGGGAAAATTAATCGAACTGAGCATCCCTAACAGCAATACTTTTATTTTAGGATGCATTCATGGGATGACCTTAAAAAATGCCCACATTTGAGGTTTCTATTCAGTCTTTTGCTTGAACGAGCATGATGTGGACTCAATATGCATGTGAATATAAGAGCTGGCTGATATGAAATGATAATGGTAAACACCATCAATATGATCCATTTTACTTTAATTTGTAATGTAATCGGAAATTACATATACACATAAAATAACTTCACAACTTGAAGAAACACAAAAGAAAGAAAGAAAAAAAAAAGACTGTTACATCACACCTGCTGAAAATCCTACACAAATGTGTCACATACCACTAGCAACCAAATTCTGTGCTATCCCTCTTGTGATAATTTGCATGAGTTGCTAACAGAACCTTACAAATGCACCTCAGTTACTGTGAAAATGTTAGTATGAATACAGTTCGCTCGTGTATCATGCCCTATGGTGGTTATAGCTTATGTTGTGAAGAGAAGGCATTCAGAACTGTACAAACTAGAGTGAGTTTTTTTTTTTTTACTCTACAATTTTTTTTTTGTGCAGATTTCAGGTTAATAAATAACATGAATTTGAGCAAAAAAAAAAAAAAAAAAAAAAAGTGAGCAAACAAAGTAAATAAATTATTGCCCTCTCAATTTAGTTTCCTTATTATACTGACATTTTTTATTCATTGTGATTTATACAATACAAGTCAGTTTACATTAACATTTATTTTTAAATGATTGAAAAATAAATTAATCTCTGGTGTGTTTGAATGTTACATTTAATTGTCACCTTAGTTTTTGAAATCAGTTTTTACTTCTCCATTAAAATTTTAATTAAATCTCAGCCATGCATTATATTGTTTTCCCAAAAAAAATTTAACTTAAAAAAAAAAAAGACATATAAAATTTTTTTTTGAGATATATATATATATATATATATATATATATATATATATATATATATATATATATATATAAATAAATAAAAAGGGGTTCTTGCTTTATAATATAATTAAAAAAAAGTTTTGCACCATTTGATATAGATGGTGGTGCTACTGTTTTTGCACAACTAATGAAGCTGTCTCCCAGCAGAGTACAGTGGCTTAAAAAAAGTATCCGGCCCCCTTGAACTTTTCCCACATTTTGTCACATTACAGCCACAAACATGAATCAATTTCATTGGAATTACACGTGAAAGACCAATACAAAAGTGGTGTACACGTGAGAAGTGGAACGAAAATCATACATGATTCCAAACATTTTTTACAAATAAATAACTGAAAAGTGGGGTGTGCGTAATTATTCAGCCCCCTTTGGTCTGAGTGCAGTCAGTTGCCCATAGACATTGCCTGATGAGTGCGAATGACTAGAGTGCACCTGTGTGTAATCTAATGTCAGTACAAATACAGCTGCTCTGTGACAGCCTCAGAGGTTGTCTAAGAGAATATTGGGAGCAACAACACCATGAAGTCCAAAGAACACACCAGACAGGTCAGGGATCAAGTTATTGAGAAATTTAAAGCAGGTTTAGGCTACAAAAAGATTTCCAAAGCCTTGAACATCCCACGGAGCACTGTTCAAGCGATCATTCAGAAATGGAAGGAGTATGGCACAAATGTAAACCTACCAAGACAAGGCCGTCCACCTAAACTCACAGGCCGAACAAGGAGAACGCTGATCAGAAATGCAGCCAAGAGGCCCATGGTGACTCTGGACGAGCTGCAGATCTGGTGGGGGAATCTGTGCAGTGGACGACTAATAGTTGTCCTATGGACAAAGTTGGCCTTTATGGAAGAGTGGCAAGAAGAAAGTCATTGTTAACAAAACCATAAGAACTCCCATTTGCAGTTTGCCACAAGCCATGTGGGGGACACCGCAAACATGTGGAAGAACGTGCTCCGGTCAGATGAAACCAAAATGGAACTTTTTGGCCAAAATGCAAAACGCTGTGTGTGGTGGAAAACTAACACTGCACATCACTCTGAACACACCATCCCCACTGTCAAATATGGTGGTGGCAGCATCATGCTCTGGGGTGCTTCTCTTCAGCAGGGACAGGGAAGCTGGTCAGAGTCAAATACAGGACAATCTTGGAAGAAAACCTCTCGGATTCTGCAAAAGACTTGAGACTGGGGCGGAGGTTCACCTTCCAGCAGGACAACGACCCTAAACATAAAGCCAGGGCAACAATGGAATGGTTTAAAACAAAACATATCCATGTGCTAGAATGGCTCAGTCAAAGTCCAGATCTAAATCCAATCGAGAATCTGTGGCAAGATCTGAAAACGTCTGTTCACAAACGCTGTCCATCGAATCAGACCGAGCTGGAGCTGTTTTGCAAAGAAGAATGGACCAGGATTTCAGTCTCTAGATGTGCAAAGCTGGTAGAGACATACCCTAAAAGACTAGCAGCTGTAATTGCAGCAAAAGGTGGTTCTACAAAGTATTAACTCAGGGGGCTGAATAATTACGCACACTCCACTTTTCAGTTATTTTTTTTTTTTTTAATGTTTGGAATCATGTATGATGTTTGTTCCACTTCTAACGTGTACACCACTTTATATTGGTCTTTCATTTGTAATTCAGTGGAATTCCAATGAAATTGATTCATGTTTGTGGCTGTAATGTGACAAAATGTGGAAATGTTCAAGGAGGCTGAAAACTTGTGCAAGCCACTGTAAAGTGGGAACATTCCAGCACATTAATTTCTATCCTCTGGGGCTCTTCTTGTCATATGGAACAGTGCTAGAACATGTTTAAGCAAATGCTGTGTTCAGCTTGAGGTTGGGGCATGTGACAGCTGACATGCGCAGAGTAACACGGAAAGTGAAAAAGTTTCCAGTTGCTCCAAACTTCATTTGAAAATGCCATCTCATTATCCATACACAGGGAAACATCAGACTGCAAGTAACTTTTTAAAAATACATTGTAACTTGATAAACGAGTGCTGTCTCAATATACAAGTTCTGTAGTACGTATACACTTCGCCTGCCGAGTATCATGTGATTGAGAACGACCATGGTTGTTTTCAGCGTGCATACGTCACTTGTACTATTTACTGTAACATTGTGACCACGTGTGTATGTGCGCATTTAAAGCTTTTTCTTTGTGCGTGTTCAAGTGTAGTGACTGTTCTTTAGTGACTGTACTGCAACAATGGGCTCGGTGAAGAAAGAAAAAGATAAAAAAAAATATTTGGGTTTAGAGAACCTAATCATTAGATCAATTGGGCAAGGACTGTAATCTCATGTTGAGGTAAGGTCAGTGGTTGTGGATGACCATCTTCCTTTAATAATCTTTAAAAGTACCACAAAATTTTAAGGCGCCGTCATAGTTGATACACTAATGGGTATTAGATGCAGTGCACTCATTCACCCTCTATACTGTTCATCCTGTACAAGGTCGCAGGAAGACTGGAGCTCTCAGGGCACTGGGTGCAAATCCATCACAGGGAGCCCAGACAAAAGCTACAGGGAATTTGGAAATGCCAATTAGCCTACTTCACATGTCTTTGCAATCTTGCCAAGACCATGCACACAGACCCAAAACCTTCTGTAATAACTGAACCTCGATCTTGGAGATGTGAGGCCACTGTGTTAATCACTACACTACCACCACATGCCACGCCACCACCCACCCAAAGGCAGCAGATGCAGTATGCAATATACAAACCCCGTCATATTTCTCCATAAAGCAATGAATCAATCAAAACATACCACTGTTGCTATAACTGTGCTAACTGAAAGATAACTACATAATTTAGGGCACGTAAAACCGATCCTCACGCTCTTTTTCACTTCATGAGCATCATGTGACACAGCAACAGTGTGGATTCATGTGTGCAGCAGTAGTGTGGGCTGATATGGGGAGCGGCTGTGGAGGACGCCAACACACTTTCTCCCCCTCATGCGCGCCCAGAGCTCGGCCTCATTCTCACAGCCTAGCCTCTCTCACTGCACAAGAGTGTGTGCACGCACACACAAAATACACAGTGTGAGAACAAGAGAATAAAACAGCAAAGCAAACATGAACTTGAACCAAACACACACAACTGGCAGCCTGAGCTATAAACTCATTACGTTCAGATGAAACCGGATGCAATTGTTCTCAACAGGCAGATGACTGAAGCATCTGAAGGAACAAACACAAACGTGGATATTGAAAATTTTTAAGCTCCGTCATAGCGGTATAAAAACAGCTCCAGGGCTGTCGGTAAGTCAAACTGACAACACGGCCACGCTGATAAAGCGCTTTGTGATGATCCATTAAAGTGCCATCATTCAGAGACTAATGTTACCAAGTCCAAACACCTCATATATAAACTTGCTGATTCCACACACACACACACACACACACACACACACACACGACAGATGAGCTCAGTAATCACATAAGATCACAAACTGCCAGAGACTTTTTTTTGGTTGGTTGTTGTTGTTTTGCTGCTTTTGGAAAAAAGGAAAACCACACAGGGGTAGCATGGAAAAATCACTTCAAAGCATCTCCAACTACAAAAACATGGATGCTGGAGTGTGATTATATAAACTAGTACTCGAGTCACAATTGTTAAGTGTTCGAGTACTCCTGAAATCAATGTCATGCATACTAATACAAAAGTACATCGTAGAGAAGAATTGCTCTGGAGATGTACAGATTCTAAGTAGGGCTGCATGATATTTGGAAAATATGCGATATTGTTGAATATTGTGATAACGATATTTCTTGCGATATAACATTTCCCTAGAGAAATGCATTTTTTATTATTACTATTGCCTATTTTATTTTATCATTTATATGTAATGATCATACTAAAACAGGTAATAGATATTCGTCTGATGTAATTAAATCTAATTCAGGCTAAAAAGAAACTATGTCAAGGAACTTGCAAATATTTAGACTTCAAAACACTATAAATTACTTAAAACTAGGGCTGCACGATATATTGAAAAAAATAGTTATCGCGATAATGGCATGCGCGATAACCATATCGCAAAGAGTTGCGATAAATAATTTATGTGCCAAGCATTTGTATGTCCAAATTTGACCAATCAGATGGGCCCTTACTATGTTTATACCCGCTATATCTTTATATATAATTCTGTCGCGAACTAACCCGGGATGATCAGAAGACTTAGCGATTAGCCGTTAGCCCTTTGTAGCGTGGACGGTAAACTCAAACGCGGAAGCAAGCAAGTAGGCAGGATAACCACGCGAATTAGTCTAAGCACTCTCACAGAAGGGGAGCAAGGGAAAAACACAATTTAACCCGCGTCTTATATACACACACTCGAATTAGAAAGTAAATAATCTGAACCGACATGCGCGAACTCAGTGACTAAGCATGTGGTGGTTTGTTTACTGCTCTTATACTTCCTGGTTCGCGCCAGCATTACTTCCGGGTCCTAGTGCCGGTCGCGGAGCGTGTGTGTGTGTGTGTGTGTGTGTGTGTGTGTGTGTGTGTGTGTGTGTGTGACAAATAGTATGTTTTTAATTAAATTTTTGTTTAATAATTGATTATTTTTTTATAAAAATAAACAGGCAAGCCAAAGAGAATATTTTGTTTAAAAGATGCTCTTGTTTTAAGACACTATTGATGAGTGTATGGTTACACGTAAATAAAAAGTAATGTTTGAAAGTAATTCATAGTGTTGGCAGGTTTATAGTAACAGCAAACCAGATGTCTATGCTGTTACTATAGACCTGCCAACACACGTATACCAATAACAATTTTTCGATATATCGTGCAGCCCAAATTCTAATGCAATTTTGCTACTTTTGGAAAAACACCCGAAACTTCTTAGATGACTGATCCTCTAGTAGAGGCTTGCGTTTGTCCTAACACATGTTTGTTGGGGTGTTTTCCCTGCACAATATCCCTCTTCCAAACATGCCCTGATTGGCTGGTTATTCATTTGGAAGATAATTGTCAAAATGAGATTTTTCACATACGTTTAAATTTGGGAACACGCTACTTCAGACTGCTTAAGAATTTGCTTCCTTCTTCATACACCACTCGGGCTTTTCCATCAGTAAGCATAAGCATCTGTCTCAGATTCTTCCCAATGAGGACCTGCAGCTCTCAGTCACCATTAGCACAACTGACAGTCACCCTCTGTGCAAACACGGACAGCGTACCAATTTAGGTAGATTAATAAACTCTCAAGTATATTTAAATTCACTTCCTGACCAGTATATGATACAATCCCAATCTATAACACAAATTTTATAGTCTGTACCAACAAGAAGCATTAGTATGGCTTCATCTCATTTCACATTCTACTAAGCTGTCCACCTCTAACTTGTCTCCACTGCGATACCCATCACTCATCTCTCAGTGCTAGTCCCCACCAATAAGCACAATTCATTTCTATATTTCCTAAAAGAATTTGACTGCAGCCCCATAACCAATATGGCACTATGGACAACTGCAGACCTTGATGAACAGGAATATATGCACAGATCAAGCACTGACAGGTGAAGTGAAAGTTAATCATCTTGTTACAGTGCCACCTGGATGTATTAGACATCAAGTTAGCATTATTTCCCCGAAGTTGATGCAAAGCAAAAAGAATGGGCAAGCTTAAGGATTTGAGTGTCTAACAAGAGGCAAATTGTGAAAGCTAGATGATTGAGTCAGAGTAACAAATGTGCCTAAAATAGGCACATGAGCATCAGAACTAAACCCCGGAGCAATGAAAGACCTTGGCCTAGTCTGACAAATCACATTTTCTTTTAGATTATGTGTATGGCCAGATGTATACGTTACCTGGCATAGAATTGGCACCAGGATGCACTATGAGCGTGATGCTTCTGGGGCCTGCCGTTCACGTGGATGTTACACTTTGACACTTACCATTTACCTAAACATTGTTGCTGATCAAGAACCCCCCTTTCATGGAACCAGAATTCCCTAATGCCAGCATAATGCATCCTGGTGTGAAAAACTATTTGCCCCCTTCCTGATTTCTTATTCTTTTGCATGTTTGTCACACTTAAATGTTTCTGCTCATCAAAAACCGTTAACTATTAGTCAAAGAAAACACAATTGAACACAAAATGCAGTTTTTAAATGAAGGTTTACGTTAAGGGAGAAAAAAAAAAACTCCAAATCTACATGGCCCTGTGTGAAAAAATGATTGCCCCCCCTTGTTAAAAAATAACTTAACTTTGGTTTATCACACCTAAGTTCAATTTCTGTAATCACCCCCAGGCCTGATTACTGCCACACCTGTTTCAATCAAGAAATCACTTAAATAGGAGCTACCTGACACAGAGAAGTAGACCAAAAGCACCTCAAAAGCTAGACATCATGCCAAGATCCAAAGAAATTCAGGAACAAATGAGAACAAAAGTAATTGAGATCTATCAGTCTGGTAAAGGTTATAAAGCCATTTCTAAAGCTTTGGGACTCCAGCGAGCCACAGTGAGAGCCATTCTCCACAAATGGCAAAAACATGGAACACTGGTGAACCTTCCCAGGAGTGGCCGGTCGACCAAAATTACCCCAAGAGCGCAGAGACAACTCATCCGAGAGGCCACAAAAGACCCCAGGACAACATCTAAAGAACTGCAGGCCTCACTTGCCTCAATTAAGGTCAGTGTTCACGACTCCACCATAAGAAAGAGACTGGGCAAAAACGGCCTGCATGGCAGATTTCCAAGGCGCAAACCACTTTTAAGCAAAAAGAACATTAAGGCTCGTCTCAATTTTGCTAAAAAAAACATCTCAATGATTGCCAAGACTTTTGGGAAAATACCGTGTGGACCTATGAGACAAAAGTTGAACCTTTTGGAAGGTGCGTGTCCCGTTATATCTGGTGTAAAAGTAACAGCATTTCAGAAAAAGAACATCATACCAACAGTAAAATATGGTGGTGGTAGTGTGATGGTCTGGGGTTGTTTTGCTGCTTCAGGACCTGGAAGGCTTGCTGTGATAGATGGAACCATGAATTCTACTGTCTACCAAAAAATCCTGAAGGAGAATGTCCGGCCATCTGTTCGTCAACTCAAGCTGAAGCGATCTTGGGTGCTGCAGCAGGACAATGACCCAAAACACACCAGCAAATCCACCTCTGAATAGGGTTGGGTATCGTTTGGGTTTTTTTCGATACCGGTGCCAAATCGATACTTTGAAAACGGTACCGGTGCCAAAACGGTGCCTGAACCGATACGTTTAAGCCACAAAATTAGTGGATGAGTCAAGAATTAATTTTTAATTGAACAAAAAATTATGCTTAAAATTTAATATATTAAAAGTTTAAAGTATATGAATATGTAAGCTTCAAATTTTAGCAATTCTTTTGCAGAAATTTCACCATATTTGCCTTTTCTGTCAAAATATGACACCTTTCCTGACTTATTGCCCTGCACAGGACATGTATAGCCTTCTTTACAATGGTAAATGGGGTCACTGTTGTAGTACTACTAGTACAGGCTGGAAAGCCATAATTATAAACAGAATTCATGTTACATTAGTTTTTTACAAATCGTTTGACTATTTGTTAGCATGAATGCAAGATTTGCATTTTGCTATTAACGTTACATTATCCTACTACTAACCTGCGGAAAGGCTGCTGTCGGCATCATAATCGGTGACTCCTTTTTGCTACAGTTGGTATGACTGGGACTGAGGGTCGTCCACACTGACCAGGGCCAGCTGTTGTCCGCAAGCTGTTAAACACGGTGCCTCCGTCTGCTTTTAACTTTATTCCGTCTGCCCTCGAATGTTTCATTAGATTTAACGTGTTTCCGCCTTTACACGCAACTGCTGTAAAACATTCGCTGCACGTCGCTGTGTCGGAATCCTTTCTTGTGAAATACAGCCACACTTTCGACTGTTTAGTTTTAGGCATTTTAACGAAGTTGTTTACTTTAGCAAGCTAAGCTAGCGGTAGACCGCCTGCTGACGTCAGAGCGAGTGTAACGTTAGTTACTGCATTCACGCGCATCTGGGATGGTCTCTCATTTCCGGATGATTTGTGCTTTTAATTTCTTTAATGTAATCTAATAAACTATTAATCTACAAAAATATATGAATCTAGAGAACAATTATTTCAATCAACAGTTCAGGCATTTAAGTGGCACCGAAATGAGGCACCGAAATTCGCGTTCTGTTTCGGTCCGGTACATACCGGTTCTATAGGTACCGGTACCGTATTGGCACCGGTGTTCAGTACCCAACCCTACCTCTGAATGGCTGAGGAAAAACAAAATGAAGACTTTGGCGTGGCCTAGTCAAAGTCCTGACCTGAATCCTATTGAGATGTTGTGGCATGACCTTAAAAAGGTGGTTCATGCTAGAAAACCCTCAAATAAAGCTGAATTACAACAATTCTGCAAAGATGAGTGGGCCAAAATTCCTCCAGAGCGCTGTAAAAGACTCATTGCAAGTTATCGCAAACGCTTGATTGCAGTTATTGCTGCTAAGGGTGGCCCAACCAGTTATTAGGTTCAGGGGGCAATTACTTTTTCACACAGGGCCATGTAGGTTTGGATAATAAGTTATTAAATAATAAAACCCCTCATTTAAAAACTGCATTTTGTGTTTACTTGTGTTATCTTTGACTAATAGTTAAATGTGTTTGATGATCAGAAACATTTTGTGTGACAAACATGCAAAAGAATAAGAAATCAGGAGGGGGGCAAATAGTTTTTCACACACAGTATAAGACTTAAAGGATCCGATACTGGAGGATGGTCCATGTCTTGACAAGGTTTGGCAGCAAATGGGAGCTTCTCAGTATAAAATACATTCACACATACATATTGAAAGTAATTTGAGCAAAATGAGCAACACAATAACCACAATGTGTTACTAATGCAGAAGACTTCATAGGAAAAATTTGGTATTTACTCTGATGAATACATAAAGCAAATAAGTGAAGCTATGGCAATGACGAATATCATAAGGAGACACAGGACACAATCAGAGAATGAAATGTACTATAAAAAAACTCCAGACTTTCATTTTTACCCCAATGTCACCCCAGTTTACCCCAATGTCACCCCAGTTTACCCCAATGTCACAGTTCTTCTGAACTTTGGTTAACTGCACAATTCCACACAGCTTTCAGGTTTGTAAAATGAAAGCCATTTTGTTAGTCTGTTTATTCTCATTCTGTACCAACATTTAAACTGCACAATATTTTTATTAGCTGCATTTTACTTTGTAGGAATACCTGCAAACAAGAAGTCACTCATTTGAGGAGAGAACCCTTGTAATGCATCACAACATGGGCATCGTCAGTCATTTCCATGGGTTTGGCTGTGGCATTAAGACCACAAAGTAAAAAAAAAGTAACCATGCCTGTTAAACAACTAACATTTAGACCATGATCATAGGTAAACAACATTTTGACACACTTTGTTTTCACTCTGTTTCAGGTGAGAGAGGCTAGTGATGCACTGAAAGTCAGATCCTTCTCTTGGACCGTCATGGTGAGGGGGTCTGACGGGGCCGTCTCCAACTACCCAGACAGCTAGGCCAAAAAGAGATAATTTGAGATACACCAATTTATTTTCTACAACACTTTTGTGAGAAAAATCTCTTAATCACTATTCATACTTTCTTGATTGACGAATCCTTGTAGCCAGCAGGAGACCTAGTGATTATGTAGACTGGTTTGACATCGAGGTCAAGGTTAACCTGAAAATAGCACGACGACACGAGTAAGGTACTTTCTATACCCTTTTTCTGTCAGTTTTGCTGGTGTGGTCTGATTGTAAGAGGGTGACATGACAAGAGTTTAGTTAAAGGAATGTTTTCTTTTTTGTTTACCTATCGTTATGTTCTTCTGTCTATGAAACTTAAATTTAAAAAAAGTTTAAGAAAATCAGAACATGATTTCTGTTGACTCTGTTGTACAGAGCAACATGCTTAAATTGTACACCAAACTGGGATCATACAGGACCATACAATATCAATTAGCGGGAGCAACTTTTTATTTTTTGCTTTCATGCTGGATGGAGCAGGGAGTCAGATTCAAAGCTCAGTCACAAAAGATTAAGTTGCACATTTGACTGTTTTGGGATAAGAGTTGAATTTTACATTCTACATTTAAAAAATTCTGACTGATGCTTAATAGGTCAGTAACTTAAAATGTAATAACCCGCTTTATTTGTCAAAATATCTTTTCTTCAAGTAGTAGTTTAGGACTATTAATATTGATCATCTAATGAGCTCCCGATGCTGCTTTTTGATGGGAAACTGGCATCCATACTTGGCCATGATGCAGAAAGACCTGGAAACCAAATCTCTGGAGAATCACACCATGCCATAAACAGCTGGAACTGTAGCGCGTCTTTTGCAGTGGTTTAGAATTAATCATCAGTTCCAGCACCAGATCCTTTAGTTAGTGAAAAAGGGCTACCATTGCACAGAAAACACACAATCACAGAACTCCTTAGTGGTACCACCGAACAGCATTAACCCTTCATTGCACGATTGAGCGTTCAAACCCCAACGCCATGTTTCACCCAGAAATGTTACAGGCATGGTGGCATGAGAATGAGGTTTTATGCACATGTGCCAAAATGTATTTCGGGTGCAACATGGAGATAGTCATTGCACACAATTAACCGTTAAAGCTACCAATTACTTCACAATCAAAAGAATACAAACTAAGAAAATTAATTAATGAAAAGCATACCATTACACACATACATACACAGTATATATTATTCAACATATTGGGTTGTTTTTATATTCTATAAAATCTCATCACGCAGGGTCTCAAAACAGTGATTTTATTCTACTTGTGTTTGTTTGGGAACCTGAGAGGAGGGGGGCTGTAAAGGCGCGCACGCACACACACAGACAGACTCTCGGCTTTACAGCCCCCCCCCTCCTCTCAAGTTATCAAACAAACACGAAAACTCTGCCGAGAGGTAAGGTGCTGGTTAATTTGTTTTTGATTTACTTTACAGCAGTGATTCCGTTAGTATGCGCTCACGCAATGTGACTAGCAATGTTCATTGCTAAACAGTCCTTACGCACATTACACACACAGCGCCTGCGTGCACAAACGGAAACACGTCTGTCGGGATGTCCGTTTTATTAATAACAGAAATTGAATGACCAAAGTCTTTGATATGCAAGGTGATCAACCAGAGTGGCAATGACATTCACGTTACTGATCTGTTCAATTCACCATTCACTAAAAACAAAAAAGGTACAAATTCACTGAATGATGCTTTATACGTTTATTACCGGGGCAATAATGTACACTTATTATTTCCAAAAAAAAGTGTACATTAGATATGATTAGATTTGAAAATGGCCTGTTGTGTAGTATAATCGTGAAAACACTGCAAATAATGCCTCAGCTATATCTGTGGCAAAAAAAACAGATTGGAGAGACAACAATCTCCAGCATACCATACCAGCATTAGGCGCTTGCCATTGATGAGGACAAGTACATAGTAATGTAAAGGATTTTACACAGTGAACTACCGATCACAATAATCCTCACTTCCAGACAGCATACCACATCCCGAAAGTCCAAATGAAGACTGGGATGAATAACTGAGTGGTCAAAAGCTTCCTGTCTTGTTTCCTTAATGCATATCTTTTTTTCCTCTTTTACTTTCCAAAAGGCCTCATAAAAGCTACTTGTGTTTTCTGTGGCTGGGTATGGATTCACTGAGCACACAGGCTGCACAAGGCAGGGCTTTTATTGATGCTTTTAAGACCACAGCACAAGATCAGGCTCATGACAACAAAAAATAAATACTATCAAATATTTGTAAAGCAGCCCGTCATACCACTTTAAAGTGTTTTAAAAACTTTTTTTGCCATGTCCTATCCTGATGTTCAACCCAAGATTCGAAATCAAGTCTCAAATCTAATTAGATGCATAATTTCTACATTCTTCAGTACAACTCAGAGGAACAATAAAAAAAATTAAATTTAAAACTTGGAGTCACATCACATGGCAACCTCACTTATTAACTTGTCCATTAGATTTTCAGCTATTAACTTGCTTATGCATTCATAAAAGCATTCCTTAAGGTCTTTGAGAGCAAAGCACAAGCAAGACTGAAGTTCTGCACAACGGTTTGGGTTGTAAAGAAAGGAGTAACTGTTTTATAGGGAGGGGGGAAAAAAATGAAAATGTTCATGTTTCATGAAAGACAGAAGAGTGGTCAAGCGAGTCAAAGCCACATTTAAAACAAGCCTTGCCACACCAAATAACTTCAGATATATTTCCCCTAAAGAAAGCTTTTCAGTAGTCTAAACATCAAAGGAAAAAACTAATAAATTTCCCCAAACTGATGTGGATTTCTCAATCCAACTAAAATGAGTTTAAAAGACAACCAGATTAACTAGTCATTCACTGATTTTGCTAATGACTCTTTAGCTAATGACTATGACCTAAACCAAATCGCTGGTCCATGGCTCCCCACATTAAAATAATCATATTTACATATAAATTTTATGTATTCATACTAAATTCTGTCCGTATACACATCTGTTTTTAGATTCTCTGTTATGAGCATCACTTCAGTAACATGGCATATCCCAGTTTCTCACACTTATTAGGAGATGCATGCAGCAAACTGACAGGTGGCATTGATTCACTCACAAACTGCCGTCCTCACTTTTCCATAAATTTTTTTTTTTTTTTTTTTTAAAGTCACAACAATTGTCTTACCAAGTCAAAGTTTGCAACATATTGCCTTCGACATGGCACAAGTCTGAAAGGCATGCAGTCATTTTAACGGATAAGCATGTACACAATTATGACATACCTATGACAAGGTTACATATGGTGGCCCATCAAACAGTCTAGGAAATGATATTTAAAATGCTGCGAGCCAGACTGGTCAGTTTTCCACCCACTTGGGTGACTGTTTATAATCTTGGGCTGAGAATAAACATCTTGGACAGGCAATTAGCATTGGGGTAATTTAAATTTTCCCAGCAGGTTTTTGCAGATAATAAGTAAACAACTGCTCAAGTTTCACCGTCAACTCTCAAGATTCATGAGCAGGTTTTCAGTACCACCTATTCAGGATGTTATCAGTGCGGCCTAATCCCAGAAACTACCCACAAGCTGCCGGTGTGACTGCAACGAAGAATCGTTTTGTTGGACAAATACAAAAATATCTGGAAAACAGGTCCAGGCTTATAAATTAAGGTTACATGATGTATGGTAGAATAAAGCCATAAGAAACTAACATTTATAATAAAAGTTAACCCAATAAATGTTAAATATTATGAACGTAAACCCATGTCTGAATGATGGAAAGCCATCGCTTTAACAGTTTAACAAAGCCAGAAACTTTACAAATCCCATGTCTATAAAGGGGCCTAGAGTCTCATGAGGGTCTCATCAGGGTCAAGATGGACTAAGCGCCTCCGAGTAAGAAATTGCTCCTCAAAGGGAAAAAAAAAAAAAAAAGATACGTTTGGACAAAAATGCAACACTTTTTTTTTTTTTTTTTTTTTTTATATATATAAACAGTGCGCAGTATCCACAACTAGTCCATTAACATTCCGTATGCTGTCTCCACAGGTGACCAATAGTGTATGTTTTTTTTTTAGCAACAATGAACATGCAGCTTTGAAACAGTAACACAGCCAACAATTTTGGAAATAATAAATCTAACGTTGCTCTTACAGCACCACAGATCATGTGCAGATTAATATATTTCCCCACCACGCAGTGTCAAACGAAAAAACAAGCTGCGTTCAGAGAGTTTTGGGCATCACCCGTGGCAACCACATTAAAATAATTATACTTATGTGTTAGGTATTGATATTTGAGTATACAAATCTTTAAATCTATAAATCTTTGTTATGAGCATCATAACCCTGTTTCTCACACTATTTAGAGGAAGGTACATGCAGCAAACTGAAAGGTGGAACTGATGCAAACTGCCGTTCACTCACTATCTTTAGAGGTAAGAGTCAGGCAGAATTTTGCTTTAATTATTTCTTCTCTCCAGTTTTACTTTCTTTTAGAAATAATTTTGATCAGGATAACGTCATGCAGTCGAGTCATGCATCAAATTGTCTATATGCATAAAGCTTTCAAGCAACTGCCACCGATTTCACCATTTTACTTTTCCACTGTTTAAAACAGACATGTGCAGCCTACTTTGCAGCTCCCTTTAAAAGAACTTGCATGTCCTACTCTGAGCTAGGAATATTTTCAGTCCTAAATGAACTTTGAGGCTGATTCCTAGGAGTGATTCTGAGATGATTAGTTAACATGGGTCCAAATGTGTAATTTCAAGTATAATAATCCTTGAAGAGAGAGTTTGTTACCACAGAAAAGTTGCTCCTCATTCAGGAATAATGAAGCTCTGATTATATAAAAATAAGATGAAATACACAGATCCACAGATATAATGACCATAACTATCTGCTAATGTTACTACCATTACAAGCCACTGTCTAAGAACAACTGCTATACATGTATTCTATGGAAGTATAATAGTGCCAAAATTCCTGAAAGCAAAATAGAAGTTTGAATTACATGAACTGAAAAAAACGTGTTGAAATAAAAATGTTTTAATTTTTCTGCATTGCAATTTATTGTGGTTGTATATTTCAAGTAAAAATGTAATTCAAGCATTTAAAATTCAATGCAAAAATATTAAAGTTAATAAATTGCTGTTGAAAAATATTTTCAGGTGTTAAAAATACAATCTTTATTATTTTTCAATCTTACAAATTCAGGTCGACAAAATTCAGGTAACAAAATTCAGGTTGCAAAAATTCAGGTAATAAAATTCAAGTTGCTAAAATTCAGGTCTTCACATCCGGGATATCACAGGAAGAGCAGTGGAGTGCCGCGTGCTGCTGTCCGTGCAGCAGTGTACTTTAAAGTGTGCTTCCTGCTCCCTTTGCAGTCTACTTCTCAGAAACTACTTACCGATCGGAACAGAGCACTCTTAACCAATAGGCTGGGTTGCCAGTTGCACAATAAAGAGTGTAAATTGTTAAAATCACCCCTCAGCCGTAAACACTATATTCAAACCAAAGCCGGTGTTCAATCGAAAAACGCTACCCCTGGGGTTTCCCCACCCCTGCGTTCGGTAATGTAGAGTCACATTCAGTAACAAGATATGGATTAATTTCCTCAGCAGCAGCAAGATGTTACATGCTGTTTACACGTTGCTAAATTTATATTGCTTATAAATAAAGGTAACCATAAAAATTTTGTAATTAAGAAAATTGTAAAGTGTGGATAGTACGGTTTAATATCAGTCTGATTAAAATAAAATAAACAACATTGTCACAAATTTTATGCAACGCAGTTACAACATTTCAGGTTAATATTTAGCATGAAGTCATAAGTCTTTAAACAATATCTGTCGCACTGTGACTTTGTCACATATAAAATTGTACATCAATGGCTGCACTGCAATTAACCCCATTTCTCTTTTTTTTATTGTAATTTATATTTTTTATGTATACCCTTTTTATATATCTTGCAGTTTTTGTACATCATTGCAGTAGTAACTCTGGTCAGTTCCCACACGACCCTGTGTATACTGACTTCATGTAAAATATACAGTGTGCAGTCTATAACCTGTCTTACTGTTATTGTCTATATTGCTGCTGGATATCTGGAATTTCCTTTGGAATCAATAACGTATCTATCTATATTCTTTGTCTTGAATTATCAGTTTCTTTTCGTCTGCAGTTACTCTGGTGTCACTCGCTGAACTGTTTGACTGCTTCCTAAATTAGTTTCTGCTGCTGTACAGAATTTTTCCACAGACTGTAACATTACCGAGCGCAGGGGCGGGAAACCCATCGCTCTCGCATGTGAATGAAAGAGCGCCGGCTTTGCTTTGAATATAGCGTTTACGGAACGGGAGTAATTTTAACCGTTTATTGTGCAACTGGCAACCCAGCCTGTTAGTTAAGAGTGCTCCATTTCGATCGGTAAGTACTTTGAGAAGACTGCACAGAGAGCGGGGAAGCACACTTTAAAGTACACTGCTGCACGGACAGCAGCACGCGGCACTCCACTGCTCTTCCTTTGATATCCCGAATGTGAAGACCAGCATTTTAGCGACCTGAATTTTAGCGACCTGAATTTGTAATATTGAAAAATTTGAATTTAACACCTGAAAATATTTTTGAACAGCAATTTATTAACTTGAATATTTTTGCATTGAATTTTGCTTGAATTACATTTTCACTTGAAATATAATTACAATAAATTGCAATGCAGAAAAATTCTAACATTTTTATTTCAACACGTTTTTTTCAGTTCATTCAGTAATTCAACCTGCTATTTTGCTTTCAGGAATTTTGGCACTATTATACTTCCATAGTATTCATGGTTCCAAATTGAGGTCTGGAAAACCCCAGAGATCAGTGAAGCAAAGCCCATGTTCCCCCCCCCACCCCATTTTCCTCCTCATCTTGGTCTTGCTAATTGCCCTTGACCAGTCAGCTCTCCAGTGTTATGAGTGCCACTGCCAACCTGAAGAGGCAAAAACTAATATGTGCTTACTACGAGACAAAACCTACTACAAGGCCCCCCCCACAGACAGCTGTGGTGGGATTTTAACTTGCAAGCACATAACTACAGGTCCTTCTCAAAAAATTAGCATATTGTGATAAAGTTCATTATTTTCTGTAATGTACTGATAAACATTAGACTTTCATATATTTTAGATTCATTACACACAAACTGAAGTAGTTCAAGCCTATTGTTTTAATATTGATGATTGTGGCATACACCTCATGAAAACCCAAAATCCCTATCTCAAAAAATTAGCATATCATGAAAAGGTTCTCTAAACGAGCTATTAACCTAATGATCTGAATCAACTAATTAACTCTAAACACCTGCAAAAGATTCCTGAGGCTTTTAAAAACTCCCAGCCTGGTTCATTACTCAAAACCACAATCATGGGTAAGACTGCCGACCTGACTGCTGTCCAGAAGGCCATCATTGACACCCTCAAGCAAGAGAAAGAAATTTCTGAACGAATAGGCTGTTCCCAGAGTGCTGTATCAAGGCACCTCAGTGGGAAGGAAAAAGTGTGGCAGAAAACGCTGCACAACGAGAAGAGGTGACCGGGCCCTGAGGAAGATTGTGGAGAAGGACCGATTCCAGACCTTGGGGGACCTGCGGAAGCAGTGGACTGAGTCTGGAGTAGAAACATCCAGAGCCACCGTGTACAGGAAATGGGCTACAGGTTGCAAATGTTGCATGTCATTCGGAAATCAAGGTGCCAGAGTCTGGAGGAAGACTGGGGAGAGGGAAATGCCAAAATGCCTGAAGTCCAGTGTCAAGTACCCACAGTCAGTGATGGTCTGGGGTGCCATGTCAGCTGCTGGTGTTGGTGTAGCTATCAGGAGATTTTGGAGCACTTCATGCTTCCATCTGCTGAAAAGCTTTATGGAGATGAAGATTTCATTTTTCAGCACGACCTGGCACCTGCTCACAGTGTCAAAACCACTGGTAAATGGTTTACTGACCATGGTATTACTGTGCTCAATTGGCCTGCCAACTCTCCTGACCTGAACCCCATAGAGAATCTGTGGGATATTGTGAAGAGAAAGTTGAGGGACACAAGACACAAGAATCTGCAAAAGGATTCCCGACCAAGTATTGAGTGCATAACTGAACATAATTATTTGAAGGTTGACTTTTTTTGTATTCAAAACACTTTTCTTTTATTTCTTGTCAGTACGTATTATGAAAACTACAGCTGGGGCAGAGCTTTTTCTTACAAAGCCCCAAAATTATGGAAGTGTCTTCCAAATAGTGTTCGGGACTCAGACACAGTGTTTAAGTCTAGGCTAAAAACCTATTTATTTAGCCAAGCATTTTTATGAATAGATTTGCCTTAGGTAAAGGAGCAGATCTGGGGGACTCATGGACGTAGAGTATTATGGTGAACTGGTATGTTTAGATGCTGTCTTCCTCACTCTCATTTGATCACTCAGGTTTGTTGACGTTGACGTGATTGTTTGCTTTCCATCTCAGGGAGCCCTCATGTTTGTGTTTCCTTCTGGCTCTCCCTTTTAGTTATGCTGTCATATGCCTCTTTTCCACTGCATAGTACGGCACAACACGGTTCAGTTGAACTCACTTCGGTCCGGCGCAGTTTGGCTCGGTTTGTGCTTCCACTGCAGTGTAGTAACGCTTTAGCGTGGGCGGGATTACTCACGTGTCGTTTAGTAGCGGCGCCGCAACTGCCGTGACGTCATCGTAAACACGCCACAAACAAACACACAACAATGAAGCATATCGACGGCATGGTGTTCTTCATTCTCGGCATGTGGATGTTTTTAACAGCGAGACGAAGGAGTTTGTTTCAAAAGAGGCCGACGGTTAATACAAAAAGGTGCGTGCGATCCTTCTCTGGCTGTTCTAAATATATCGGTTCTGTTTTGTCTCGTGTCGCAAGTTCGGTGACGCAGTAATGACGATTTTCTCCGGCTAATCAGTGACCAGCCATGTTTACACGTCACATTTTGGTAACGGTTTGCCGCGCTTGGAACCTCGGCTGAGGTGGTACTAAAAAAAGGACCAGGTACCATGTACTGTTCCCAGTGGAAAGCCCCCCAAAAGTGAGTAGAACTGAACCGTGTTGTGTCGTACTATGCAGTGGAAAAGCGCCAATAGTTAGTCCTGCCGGAGTCCCTGCTTGCACTCTACAGTAAATATACATTCACATTATACATTATGTAACTGTGGCCATACCTAACTGCCATCTCTCCTCTTCTTCTCTTCCTCCCCCTCTTTCTCTTCTCCCCGTCTCCCCCTTTCACTCTCTCTCTGTCGAGCTACACGTCATCTAGGGCTGCAACAACTAATCGATAAAATCGATAATTATCAATAATGAAATTCGTTGTCAACGAATGCCGTTATCGATTAGTTGGGCTGCTCACGTTATTGAGGCGCGCGACGACAAGATGCAGATACACAGTCGCTCGCGCAATGGAGGTTACAGAAGCGTTTGCAGGAAAAAGCGCGCGCCCCAAGTCCTCCAAGGTATGGAAGCAGTTTACATTAAACGCTTCTTATCGGGTGTTAAAATCAAGCGGTTTTCTGCTGGTCGTAGTGTCCGGTGAGCGCGGATGAAGTGCTGAGGGTTTTCTACACATAGGAGTCAGTGAGTGTGTTCACACGGGCTTTGGTGACGTGCGTTTGTCCGCCTGTGCGGTTATACAGGGTTAAAACACGTTGCATGCAGCTTTTTCTTTGTGTTCAAATCCTAAAGAACGCGAGGAAAACTAGTGCGTTTTCTTCACGTTCATTTTACACTTCGGAGGACCGGATATGTCCCATGATCCTACATGCAATACACAGGGAAATGCGGAAAAAGGGCAAAATAAACAAAGTGAACCCAGCAGCGGCGATTTTTTTCCCCTCTCCCCACGTCGCCGTATTACGAGAATGTCTAGTATAGCAAAATGGCCCAATATATTTATTTATTTTATTATAATTTTTTATTGAGACAAAAAAAGAGGATAAAATACACGAGAGGATCGAAATAATGTATAAACCGTGAAAAGGATGTAGTAGACACTTCAATTAAATATCATATCATAATCTGGAAGTCTATTATTATTCTTATTAAGCTGAATTAATTTAAGAGAATTTAAAATTGAAGTCATTCTTAACAACTGAATGTCAGTGTATTTAACTAATTATATATATATATATATATAAATAAAACACATACATACACACTGTAAACTTGCCATCTGCAATTATTGTTAAAAAGAAAAATGTTGATTTACATAAAATAAGGTTTAAATGTCAAAATTAAAGATAATTAAACTATGTGGCTATTGCATTTTTTAAAGTTTACTTTTATACATAAATACCCTGATTTGTGGTTTTATATAGTTAAGCAAAACATCAAATTAAAGCGTCTAGCTTTTATCCGATTTAATCGATATACATATAATGTATGTATGCATGTATGCAGATGGCAAGTTGAGATATATATACATACACACACACACACACACTAAAACAGTCAACTTGCCATCTGCAATTATTGTTAAAAACAAAAATGTTGGTATGGTTTTATATATAATTATAAGCAAACCATTAAACTAAAGAAGCGCTTAGCGTCATCCGATTAATCGAAACAATAATCGGCCAACTAATCGATTATCAAAATAATCGTTAGTTGCAGCCCTAATGTCATCCCTGAGCTGCCAGTGATCCAGACTCCCTCTGCCCTCCGGACCTGTCTGACCCATCCTGGTGCCCGTTTCTGGTTGGAGGTCTCTTCGCATGGATGCCCCGTGTGTGTCTTTGGGATGCGTCTGGTGTCTGGGGATGATTCTCTCTACTTAGATGGCTCTGGACTCGACTGGTGTTAGCAGCTGTTTCTCTGAAGACTTGACAATTCGACCTAACAAACTGTATAAATGCAGATCATTTCCTGGTATCTGTTTCACCCAGATGAGGATGGGTTCCATGTTGAGTCTGGTTCCTCTCAAGGTTTCTTCCTATTACCATCTCAGGGAGTTTTTCCTTGCCACTGTCGCCCTCGGCTTGCTCACCAGGGACTATCTGACCATTTTGATTCATACACATTCACATTCCATACAACTTAAATAATTATTTTGATTGTATAAAGCTGTTTTGAGACAATGTCAATTGTTAAAAGCGCCATACAAATAAAATTGAAATTGAATTTATTGGTTGGATGAAATATGCAAATTTTTTGAGATTTTCATGAGCTGTATGCCACAATCATTAATATTAAAACAATAAAAGGCTTGAACTACTTCAGTTTGTGTGTAATGAATCTAAAATATATGAAAGGCTAATGTTTATCAGTATATTACAGAAAATAATGAACTTTATCGCAATATGCAAATTTTTTTAGAAGGACCTGTACATGAAAATTGCTTTTTCTATCACTCCACTATGTAGCAGGTCTACAATCATCTCATTTTATTACACAAAATAATCTCAACTTTTCCCAACCAAACATGAGAAAGGACAAAAAGTGGCATAAAAATGTGGAATACTCTGTAGTAACTTTTTTGTAGGCTTCTGTTGGACCAGCATGGATTGAGAGCAGGGCTCGAAATTAACATTTTTATTTGGTAGCACTGGTGCTCCCACCTTCAAAAAGTTAGGAGCACCAGCAAAAATTTAGGAGCACCCATCAAAAATTAATGAGCACCACAAGTACAAATTGTATATTAACAGATTTCTTTAATTTGAAAACAACACCAATTAACACGAACAACAAACAGCTACAACAAATCACTGAAGCTTTACATATCCTGTGGCCAGGATTTGAAATTCGGTCTTCTGGCTCTAAATTTAGTAAAGGCGAGCTCTTCTTTGGCGATAGTGTATGCCGTGTTAAATTTTACGTTCAGTTCAGGAACGGCTGGCAGTATCCTGACGATTAAAAGCCTCAATGATCGAACCTTCTTGAAACTGAACTTTTTGCTACACACTTGTCCCTAACATTTCTTGTGTTTGGCACTCTCACCGCGTTTGACCAAGCTCTCGTGCTTAAAGTGCGTAGATTCAGTGGCGAACGCTGTGTTACCTGCAAACTCCGTCCCACAAGTTTTACAGTGAATGCAGTGCATAGAGCCATTTTCAGAGCGGAGCCACTTGATGTCTTTCAGCCATTCCCTCCGAAAACTGTACGCCTTCTTTTCGGCTGGTGAATCAACATTCACTACTTGATCATCACCAGCGCCATTATTTGTAATTTCCCCGCTGTAGTTAGCGCCGTCACCTAGGGCTGGGCGATTTGGCCTAAAATCAAAATCTCGATTAATTGAACATTTTAACTCGATTTCGATTAATAAACGATTTTTTTTTTTTTTGCCCTCATAGTTCACTGACAAGTTTTGTACAGTAAATATGCTCACAAGTGAGAGATTTTTGAACGAAGGGTGCATTACTTGATTGATTAATTGAAGGCAACACACACTACTATCTGATTATTTATTGAACATCAATGTTGAACAACTTAAATTAAACTGAAGCCACAACAATTAAAGGGTTCATTAAATTACATTTTAAAGTATAGTTTATTAACAAAAACACGTGACAGATTTGGCCTTAAAAATTAAGATACTATAGGCACATGCTCAGAATCTTTACAAGGCAAAGATTTTTATTTAAAAAAAAATATATACTTGTTTGTGATGATAAAAAGTATCTTTTGATGATAAATTACAATGTTTTGAGATTTTTAAACAATAATGAGAAACATTTAGACCACACACACTAGGGCTGTCTTTATCCCACAATTCAGAGTTAAATGAAGGCTATTTCACACGGCCCCAATAAACTGACATAATGGCTTAAGCATGCAATGACAACAAAAATGGAATGAATTATGCAGCTATCAATCTGGGTCAGGATAATTTCACTTTTACTATATAGTTGGATACCTGCTAGGTGTTGTATAGTTCCATATTTGCTTGGCCAGAATGGTTTAAGCCACCAAAATAACATTTTATTGATAAACTGCGCAGCATCACCAGCGTGAACACTCCCGTTAGTAACGAGGCGAATAAGGAGCTAAACTTCAGCCACAGAATGAGACGCTGCGCAATAAGGAGCCAAACAAACCGGAAGCTGCGAATAAGGAGCTAACTTCAGCCTCGTGTGCTTAGGGGCATCAGATCTTTCGCTAGAAAGTTAGAAACAGCCCTGATTATATCCTTGCTCCTTTTGGACACCTTTCATAAGGTGTAATGGCCACGAAAGACGACGCAATCGATATCTGCTTTGGTACAGCCCCACTGCTAGCCCTGCTAGTTGACGGAGTAGCATCGGCCCGCATTTTCATGCTCTGTGTGTGGTCGTGTGGGTGATGCGTTCATATAACGGAGTTCGTGCTACCTGTTTTGTCGACAATTTCAACATCTTTGGATAATAACTCGAGGTTAGATTCACTTTCGTCGCTGCTTCCACTCTTTTTTTATTTTTATTTTTTTTTGGTCGTCCTGGTGTCAAGTTTGCTTCGCAAAGTGCGGCAGGAAATTAACTTTGACCTGCACGGCACGCGCAAGCTGCACGCTGATTGGTTGTTGTGTTCTGCTGTGTGATTGGCTCTTAGATTAATCCATACCAAGCAAAAAATGTCTAGAGCTTTTCATCGTTTTTAAAATCAAACAAATCGCGATTCGATATGATATCGTTTATCGGCCAAGCCCTACCGTCACCTGACTTAGTGATTGACAGCTATTATTAACCAATCTAAAATCTCAACAGCAGAACGTCATCGTATCAGCATTCAGCACACAACACATACATACTGTTAACGTATTAATCTGTTTAATTTGTAGAGAAATTAAAACAGGTCGCACGGCAGCAATTACATGCACTCGCAACAATGCTCCCAAACATAATTTGAGGTCACATAGATGAAATTTCGGGAGCGTATGCGACCAAAATGGTCGCAATTTCGAGCCCTGGAGAGGGTTTGGCTTTTAGGGTTAACTTGCTGCCTTTTAGTTTGGCACGCATTTGACTGCATCTTTTTCGCATTTTTATACAGATACACATGCTACACATGGGTACTAGGCTTTACTTCTCATGTATTCGATATACGTACCTTTTCAATTACATAAGCAACATTTACAAAATGAGTGAAGTGTGAAGTTTTAGCAAAACATCACAGATACGTAAATTTACTGAATACATGGAAGACATTACTTTCACTCGTTATTTGCACTCATAACTAGTCACTAAACCGCTACTTGGACTGTACAGCAAAGCAAGCTAACACTCATCATTCATCTTTATCATCTTCAATCTAGATTTATCCTACATACAGGGTCACAGGGGTCCTGAAGCCTATCCCAGAGGACTTCCGGCAAAAGGAGTGGTACACCATGGACAGGGCACTAATCCATCACAGGGTGTGTGCACACACTACGGACAACCTGAGAACGCCAATTAGCCTATCCTGCATGTCTTTGAACTACGGGAGGAAACCGGAGTACCCAGAGAAAGACCACCAAGCAGGGGGGGGGGGGGGTTCGAACCCTCGCCAATCATTCAATTCAAAGTTTTGATTCCTGAAACAAAATGTCTCCAAAAGCAAAATGAATAGATGATGGTAGCTTGTATGCATGCACAGCCAAAAGGAGACATTTCAGCAGCTTTGTGTCTCATTAATCAGTCTTACATACCCAGGAGGAGAAGTTTCAGCTCCCTCCTTGCGTCTCGCTTGTCTCGGCGAAGCTGTTTATCGATCTCGGCGTTGATCCTCTTCGACTCCTTGGCCTCCTCACTCAGGCAGCAGGCCATCATCGACTCCAGCGTCATCGCCGCAGCGGTTCAGAAAAAGAGCCGACTTTTCTCAAAGAAGTACCAAGCCTGTAGCTGCTGCTCTGACTGCTATAGCAGGTGGTTTCCTTTATTTAGCGTTTAGATGCAGGAAAAAAACACGACGTGAAATGTTGTTAGCTGCTATAAATGATGCACATCGCGTTAGGCCTGTCGATGTAGATGTAAAGGAGAAAAAAACACGGTGACCTGCTGCAGAGTAGCTGAGCAGATGAAAGTGAATGAGCAAATGAGCTAGGGTTTGGGCCCTGAATCCTGAAATATTAGGCTTTAAAAAAAAGGTCGATCCGGGCTATTATACAGCGAAATGACAAGGCGACAACACTCGAATCTGGTTTAGTTAGCATAAAAGCTAACGTGGTCCGTGTGTAGATATCCGAGACCAGCTGTGTAATTACCACGTCTTGCTAACTGCTTGCTAAAGCCTGTACCACGGACACTCCTTCACTGCAGTTTGATAGGCTGCCTAACAACTCGAGTTGTCCCAGTGACTGCGGGACAAAGCTGCCTGCCGAGACATCCGTGCTGGATTCCTGCTAACTAGCCTAGCTAACCGCCCCAGTACCGAAACCGAACAACGCACAGAGCGCCCGCAAAACCGTCCATCAGCTAACGGACACGCTAGCGAGCTAAAAGACTAGCTCATCGAAGGTGAACAGCGGCAGAATGACAACCATTACAGCGCCAGGCAGTGCTGTCTCCTGCAGCCGTGTGCGGTGGATTAGCGGGCTAGTTACCGTTAGCAAACGCCTGCGTTAAAGCGCAGCAGCTAACCCACCTACTGTAACAACCCCGATAGCCAACAAGCTAAAAAAAAACTGGTTACACTAACCAGCTAGCTATGCCTTTTTGTACCTCAGAGCGTACCGCTGATAATTCATTCCTTTCTTAGACATTCCAGGGACACTTTAGTATTTTTCAGTATATTTATGCTAAACCTAAAAGCCACCGGGGTCTTCTAATTAATCAACGAATTATTTGAAGCTCATCGAGCACCATCCCCGAACGCTTTCTGTAGCCTATGAACTGCACATTACCGAGAACGCTTGAAATGATTGGTGATTGACAAACGAGAAAAACCAATCAGGATAAGGAGAACTCCTTAAGGCGGGCTTTCGGATGACTAAAGGTTGGTGGAGAAAGAGCGAAGGCCCGAGGGGCGTGGCCCACCGCAGAACTCGCGGTCTGAGTGGACGGGCATCGCCCCTGAGCTTGGTCAATACTGCACAAAGTGGTAAACATGGGTGGATCCACCTGAATGAAGAGTGTGTGTGTGTGTGTGTGTGTGTGTGTGTGCTCTCACGTCTAAAATGTCTCCACAAAGTACGATATATCTATCAGTTGTTTTTGTTAGACAGTGATGTGGGTGTGTTGATTTTATAATCTTTTTTTAATAATCTTCTAATTTAATGTTTACAACTTGTTAGACTTTATGAATATTTGCATACTTGCTTTTTTATTTTACTAGGATTAATATTATTGTTGTTGTTGGTGGTGGTTTTGTTGTATTGCTGAGATTTTTAATCATTTAACAATTTTATCATTATCCCATTATGATAACTGAAATTATAATTAAAGCATACCTTAATTTTAACTATATGCTTCTTAATATTGCAGTTCTTTTACTGATATTAGAAGCCTGATTAATCTAGAATATGACACTGTACTGCAAAGATATATCATTCATTTATTCATTTTCTTTACCGCATGTCTTTGGATTGTGGGAGGAAACCGGGGTACCCAGAGGAAACTCGCCAAGCACGGGGAGAACATGCAAACTCCACGGACACAGACCAAAGGTGGGAATTGAACTCTGACCCTGGAGGTGCAAGGCAACAGTGCAAACCACTATGCCACTTTGCTGCCTGGGAGTTGTTTTGGGGGTTTTTGTTTATTTGTTTTTTTTTATATAATCAATGTTTACAACTTGATTTAGTATATTTGTATTCTTGCTTCTTGTATGCCTACTACTACTACTACTATTATTATTATTATTATTATTGGTGATGGTGATGGTGTTTTATTACTGGGATTTATGATAATTTAACAATTTTATCAGTGAATGTTCTGTGAATTTATAATTTCATTACTTTAACTGAAACTCTAATTAAAGTCATTAAAATGTTTAGTTTAACTAGATATTTCTTAATATTGCAGTTGTTCCTTTAGTGATGTTGGAATGTAACTCTGTGTTGCAAATATATATATATATATATATATATATATATATATATATGTGTGTGTGTGTGTGTGTATATGTATGTATATATATGTATGTGTGTGTTAAATCATCTAAGCTCATTAATGTTACCATAACCATACAATATGCCGTAATATATGTTCTCTGAAGTCTCTCTCTCTCTCTCTCACACACACACGCACACACACACACTCACACGCACACACAGGCAGTAAGGGAGAGAGATAGATACATTGCTATGCTTACTCATACTTTTCCCATTCTAATAGGCCTACATAATCTATCCAGCATCGTAAATCTCAGCATGCATTAAAATCCCTACTGTGAGATTCACTCAGTGTCCAGCTGCACTTATATTAACTTTGTGGATGTTAATTCAACACTAAAGATTTTGTTAAACTCTACCAAGATCAGCTTGATGAACTGGTTTTGCTTGTGGGGACAAAAGACTGACATCCAAAAATTTGGAGTGAAAAGGAGTGCCAAATACCAGTCATTGTGTTTACAAAAGACTCAAATGCATCTCTATAGGTCTAGAGTGACTTTCTTCCCAACATAAATGTGTAAGTCCAATAAAAGGTGAAAGCTGCTTTCCAATAATTCTACTCAAATGAATGGACACAACGTAATTAAAGTGACTGTGCTTATCAGTTATAATGCATCAATTTTATACACAAATCTTCACAGTCACAATGATTGCAAATGTTATACTATATCTGTTCACACAGTGTTAAAAATGCTTTATTGAGAACCGGTCTTCATTAAACTGTTGCCAAGAAAGATGATTTTTAGTTTTAACTGTGTACACACAAGCTACTGTTATCACACTCCACTGACGCCTTGACAACCAGAAAAAAGAAAGAAGAGCAACTTGTGTTTGGGAATTCCAGAAATAACCTCATTAGTTAAATAACTGCAGTGTACAAATAACAAAAAGGCAAATAATAAAATATCTAAATAATCCAGTGTGAACCCACCAGTACTCTTATTCATACAGCACAATTACAGACACTAAAGGAAAAGTACAAGGGGTGTTGGGAATGTCAACAGTAAAAAAAAACTCAGAAGCCCTCAAGGAAATAATTACAGGTCCTCAAAAGCATTACATATCTAATCCTTGTTAGTTTCAAGCTTATATGTCTTAAAGCTATGTAGTTAAAAAATCAGGAATGTACTGTACATGTTTATATACAGTATGAACCCATGAGCTCCTGGGACATTAAGGGGTTAAACTAACATAACTTACATAATCATGCCAAGGTCTGGTCAGTATCCTATCCTGAAATACATGGCTAAATACCCAGTGTTGAGTTATAACTGTTCAATTCAACATTGGGCGTCACTGTGTACACACATCAGCACAGGTGACTGATTATGAACATCATATTTATAGTCATAAAATTGTAAACCTCATTTTTACTATCTCCTTCGTGGAGTAAGACATTCTAGTCCAGGTTAACATTTTAATGCTTTAAAGTGAGAAATGTCAAAATAAACCTTAAAGAGTTTTTTGGCTTTGTCCCAAATGGCTTACCATGCTAAGTAAAAGTGGGTGTGACAATAGCATACCTGTTATAAATTAGCAATAATTTACTAGTTTAACAAGTTTAATAAATTATGTCCATGTGGCCATCTATTCTATGTAACACTGGAGATTTGAAGCCACTTGTGGAAGACATGGCCCTGGCAAGTTGCACATGCACAATATTTCTTTTGACCACTAAAAGCTTTGATTATAGTGTGCAATATGGTGGCCAATTCAGATGTGAAAATTATTTCTTATGCTGCTTTCTCATACCACTGTTTACATTTTGAGTCCAGGAATATCTATGTGCCTCAGTGGACAAAATTCTACTCATGTAATAACCTGGTCATTCAGTATGTAAGTCATCATCTGACTTCATTTTATTGCCACATAACATTGCTGAGCCTAGACCTGAGCAACTGAAGCAACCCCAGATCACAACATTGCCTCCAGAGGTTTGTGCAGTGGACACTATGAATGATGGGTGCGTCGCTTCATGCACTTTCTTTCTTATCCTGACTCGCCCATCAACTGAAGTAGGGTCAATCCAATAGCTCCAAAGTCCAATCTTTATCCTCCCTAGAAAGTTGAAGGTTTTCTGATTATTTTTGTGAGTCATCAAGCGTTTAAGTGATCTTTGATCACAGTCATTCATGATTTTTTTCATGAAGTTGATGATGCCTACAGGTTTTAATAATACGTTGGACAGTTGCAGTGATTTTTATGATTTCTTTGGTTAAAGCAGGGCAATAGTTTGGAAGATTCTGGAAGATTTTGGGCATTGCTATCATTCCAAGTCCACATGTTGGCCAAAGAAATCACTGTGACACTGGGCTGTTAGTTATTTGCTATGGGAAGTAATAGAATTCACGTACAGTATGAATATGCTGTTCAGCATATATAGGATAGGTCAAAAGACTTACAAGCTGTATGGCTAGGTCAGTATCTTTCTACTCCAGCCCGCTCAAAAAGTCTCCTTAAGGACATGTTGTTGTCTTGCAAATTCACAACACTTTGCATGACAAAAATTCTATTACAATATTAATAGGATGTACAAGTACTTGTGCTTTTTCTTACTTGTTCATTTATATGAAATAAAATCTAATTGAAACACATTGCCCTCACTCATTCATATAGAGTATGGCTGATTTTATTTATTTGTTTATTCATTTACAAAATCAGTTTTGATTTAATCAGAAATTCCAGCACTAGGGATGACTGCTTGCATTTGGAACAGATCCTAAATGCTGTAAAATCCTTATATGCTTAAAAAAAAAAAGTACACTTTCTACTAATCCAGGACTGCATGATGGTGCAGATACCTCATAGCTCCAGGGTCTGTGGTCTAGATTGTTCTTTGCATGTTCATGGCGGTTCCTGCTGGATTTTTTGGTCTATTCCTATCTCATGCCAGTAGGTGGACTGGTAACATATTGTCCCTATTGTAGGTGTGAACGTGTACGAAAGGTTTTGATTGCCACCTCATGCCATTTCTGGGATAGGCTGTGGATCTACCATAACCACGATCAGGTTGTTATTGAAGATAATAATAATATCAATCCCTTAGCAATCCATTGCCGGTCTATTTTCTTTATTCCTCCTCTGGTCTGTGCAATGATATTCATAACTTCTTCTGCTTGAGTAGAGACTATATATTATATATTTTCTGGATTCAAAACTAAGAACCATGTAACCAAAACAAACGGGGAGCTTTATTCCTAGAAGGCAGCTCGTTCAAACTGGTATGAATCTTTGCAGGCACACTTTCATCCCAGAAGCATCATCATCATCATCATCATCATCACCATATGAGGTTAAATGGTTCTTGATTTTAGATAAATGATGAATGATATTATAGTTCCATATAAGATATAGTCTCCTCCAAAAAAGAAGTGCACACAAAAAGAAAAAGAAGGGAAAATAAGAAAGAAAATGGACTGGTTGAATCTGGGAAATTTTCAGCTTCCACACCAAAGAAAATCTTGAACCTGGCTGCTTGCAGGTGGACCACCTTTGGCCCAGAATATAATTACTAAGGCGTTATCTACACCACTAAGGCGGTGGCCTGAGTAAAGCCAGGAGTATCTAAATACAGCTGTGATCCGAGTGAGAACGGCGTAGGCAGCAGTCGGGTCTAGCACTGAGTCAAGCTCACTCACTCCCTCACTCCCTTCTCTCACTCCCTCGAGTCGCATTCCTGTGATAGGCATCGGGAGCAGCCGCTCGCATACCTGTCGTATTCCTCACCAAAGCTGCACTTCCGTAAGTCATGTCGGGCGGGTGGCCGAGAAATAATGCGAACGATCTCGGCTGATCTTGGCGTTTTCGGACTTTTCGATGAAGACAAAAAGTTTTTGATGAACTCCAGTACACCTGAGCCTAAGATGGATCGTGTTTCCCACCGAGAGTCACAGACCGTGTAAACTCCCGGAACAGGTGTGACAGCGAATGAAGGTGAGTGATTTTGTTGCATGTGTTTGTCGCACCAGATCTATTGTTCACTCTGACTATTATACAGCAGGTATAACTCATTTATTTACAAGCAGTACCGGAGAATAGAACAGAGTTTGTAGAGTGTTTTCTTCCTTGTTGGGGTAAAAAAAAAGCCCATCATCGATACAAACGATCCAGAAGCTGCTGTTTGTTTCTTATTTTTCTCCCCTTTCACATCAAAATGGCACCCAACAGGATCCCTGCGTGTATACACACTTAACTATCACCAACATTCGCAGGCCTTGATGCAGATTTACACGTCAAAAACCTGGAGAATCTGTCCACTGTCCATACATTCTAGACTACCTCGAGTTAAATCCTCTAGTGTTGAGTAAACACCTCTAATGCAGAGGCAACAGCTATGGTCTTACTACATGTCTAAGTGGAAACAAATACTGTGATCACTGATTATTGAAAGTGCACACAAATTCATTGGGTCTAAAAGTGTTTAATGAACACCTTGTAAACATACTGTTTCCAGAGCCTCTTAACCTGTTGGGGACTTTTAGACTTTTTCAGCCAGCCTCTAATCAGGTTTTTTTTTTTTTTTTTTGATGATAGTGCCACAACCATGAAGAGAAAGTGAAAAATATTTTAGTAGTGGCAAATTAAAGTTATTAAGAAAATGAAATCAATAATTAGAAAAGTTTTATTATGATAAGCTTATGGAAATCCCAGTCACGATTAAACATAGAGAAGAATAGCAAAGAAAACCTCTCTAAATTGGCCATCTTAACAAAATCAGATCATTTTAAACCATGTTTACTTAATATTTAACTTTATGAAATGAAACTGGACAAAATCGTGCAACGAAAGAGGTAAAAACAATCAAGTTGAATTTTTTCCCCCAGGTAATAATCTATGTAAAGATTTATCCAATAACAACAGTGAAAGGGATGGGAAAGGGATGTAATTACAGGTCTGAGCTTGGACTCTCTGTCAGCTGAGACTTTAAGTTCATTCATTTATCATTGTAGGTTTTCAGCCCCAGCTCAGTACTAGAGACATGCACATTTTACATCACAGCTGACCTGTGTGTTTTAGGGAAGATGGGGGGCTGCTGGAAATGGTGCTACCAGACCTGCACCTGCTGTCTGAGCGAAGATGAACGAAAATCTATCGCTATAGACAAGGAAATCAAAAAAATTCTTGCTGACCAGAAGAAGCGAGAACGCAGAGAAATAAAAGTGCTCCTGCTAGGTAAGGAGAAATCCACTGATGATTATCCATTTTACACATGACAGCTGGAACTAAGAGACTTGTATGAATGTTAGTTTTTTTGACACTAAATCTGTCACTCAGAATGCAGAGAATGCATAGTTTATGTCTAAAAGTGTGAGCAATGCGACTGTGAATACATTTTAAGCCAGACTGTCTCATTTACACATTTATACTATTCTTCATTTAAACACGACTGAGAAGTTACAGACCTTGTATTATTTAGCTATTAGCATTCAGACCCTGGAAGTACATAGATTTTAAGAGCAATCATTCAAATGTGATTTCACAAGAAGCCGGAAGTGTGGTTAACACAGAATTTTTAAGTATGAGGCAACTGAGCGAGTGTCCTTTACCTGATAAACATCCAGTTTCTCATAGACTGATAAGATCAGCACATAGCATGAACGAGTAGCTGAAACTAGGAAGCCAATCGTCTGTTTTTGTAGGTACTCTGATGGTGCCGTCATTATGCCATGACGTTGTGGCTTATTTAATATGATAGAAGTTGCTCACTCATGTCATTAGCAAATATTTGCTCGTTGAAAAACAGTGATTAAAAATGAGGACAGCTCCGACAGCTGTGATTCCTCAAAAACGCATGCGAGCTGTTTGTGTGCATCAGTAAAGGTTATCACACAAGCAGTAGATTAATGACATAAATTGTGGTGAAAAATAAACAAGTGCTTATATACTTGTACAGGGAAACGTCAAGGGGATGCATTGGGTTTTTCAACACCCCGAACTCTTGGTATAAAACTGCCCCTACGCAACACACCCATCGACAGGCTTTTTCAGTTTGTCTGCTCATGATTAAAACACCTTGACTGTTCAGCTGCCTCATTCTTAACAGGATAGTTAGCATTCCACTGTGTACACTACATGGGCCTGCAGCCAGCTGATGAAAAATTAACATCACTATTTATTTTTTTTAAATGCTGGATCACTTTAGTCCTGGTATCTTTTTTTTCTACACAGCTTCTTGATACCTATTTTTCTTACTTACTTTACTGTTGTACATCTGCAGGCACGGGAGAGAGTGGAAAAACAACATTTATCAAGCAAATGAGGATCATCCATGGGAAAGGATACACCGAAGAAGACAAACGCGCCTTCGCCAAACAGGTTTTCCAGAACATCTTTACAGCAATTAAGGCCATGACGGCAGCCATGTCAGTCCTCAGGATTCCATACACCAACCAAAAGAATGAGGTTAGATGATCACATGTTACAAACTAAATCACAACTTATGCCATGGTAGATTAAAAGAATTTGAATAAAGTTTTGTGTAACTATGAAAGTTGCTAAAATATATACAAGTATGCATTTAAGCAGGTATAAGAAAGAAGCAGAAGCATTAACACTTTTATTTAAGAAATCAGTACATGAAAAAAACATACATACACATATGCCCACCTCCTTGTATATCCATTTTAAGCTGAAACTGCAAATTGGAATAATTGCCTATTATGTGTTATACGACAAAGCTCACATTTCCTCAGTTCCTCACAAAAATCTGATTTCCTTCGAACACAAGCTAGCTTTCCCCTATCATATGACAGCTACCAAGTAGGGTGGGGAAAGGCTAACATATTCGTCTTCTGAGACACTTGAAGCCAGCCACATCTTTTCAAACTGTTACAGCTCCAAGTGTGTCACAGGGCAGCGTAATGCACTCGAGGAATGGACTATCTGCTCATTTCTGCTTATACGAGCTCAAAAACTCACAACTGGCTAGTGTCTCTGTGACTGACAAGAGAGAGAGAGTATTATACCACTTCCACTCAAACAGCATGGCCAGTAGTTATACTGCACTGCCACAAATCTTAATGCGCTCAAAAGGAGTCAAATATAGTCAAAAATACTTTTGAGGGATAAAATGAGTTTGCTGCTATAAACTCATCAGGCTTGTGTATCTGCCAATGACATCCCACCTCACACCTTGTGCTCTCCGGATAGGCTCCAGATCCACAGTGACACTGACCACAATTAAGCAATTTCTAAGGATAAATGAATAGATTACAAATATAAATGAAGTATGAAGGGAGTACACACTGTTTATGTACCTTCTTTATTTCTGTTTTTCTTTTCTCAATATCAATAGACATATGCTCAGCAGATTCAAGATGTAGATATCCATCAGGTGACCCACCTGGAGCGTAGACATGTGGATGCTATTCAGTCTTTGTGGGCCGACACCGGAGTCAAAATCTGCTACAGTCGTAGACGAGAGTACCAACTACTGGACTCCACTGAATAGTAAGTTGCAGTCAAACTCAACAGTGTCATTAATGTACAATAGATCTAGAGATGCAGATCAGTATTTATTAAGTGGTTTATGTAGGCTCATCTGAGCTCCAGACTGATTGCATATAATGCCTGAGCCTCAAATGTCTCAAATGATTTTGCTTACTCAAATTTAAAAGATGCAGAACCAAAGATTTCCACCAGATGGTGCCACATAGTTGGTCATAAAACGAAGGACATGACATGAGATAACTCAGGAGCAGATTATTATATTCAGTCGAATGAGGAGATCATTAGAAATTTCCATGCATTTTATATGCACTGTAGGAGTTGATATGTTTCTTTTATTTTGGATTTCAAATGTTTAATCATACAATACAGTCAGCATAACATTTAGTTTTGCATTCATATTTCTGCATTCAGACTTGTGTGCAATCGATGTAACTAGGTTTTTTTTTTATTATATTTTTTTATAGAACCACAGAGCTAGATCTTATTTTAATCAATGCAAATCCATGAACAATAATGTTAACAAAGAATCAGAGCGATCATTTAAATGCTGTTACCAGCAAACGTCTAAATGTCATGGCAAAATTACATAGTATAAAATGATGTCATTACTTTTAGTTTTGTTAGGTTCAGTACAACAACAGATTAAAGGAATCATGTCCATAATTGGCTTTCAGGAATCATGAATATCATAAGTAAAGAACAGAAAAAAAGAAAATTCTAAAGGTAAACTTTTTGTTAAATGCTTAACTATATTATTATAGTTACTATACGATAATATAATATATGCATAATGTTGTGAATTATCCCATGAGCATAATGAATACAGAGTTCATTAGGTTCATACATATCATTTCACATTTTAGTTTTGAGCTCATGTTTAACTGACACTGGCTTCTGACACCCATAACTTAACACATTCTGGTTCTGTTTTAGGAAAAAGGTACGGCACTCTATAGAACATGATATGCAGTTAATGATAGTTTTGAGGATTTACCCCTAATAAGGTTAATACATTTCCTTGTTTATTTTAAAAACACACAATACACACACACACACACACACACGCACACACACGCACACACACGCACACACACAATTACTTATCATTAAACCAATACAAATGCTTGCAAACAGAATTGTTTATCAATTAATTAAACTCCACATTACTGATTATCATCTAATATCCTGTAATGGGCAGAGCGAGGCATTCTGTTGTTAGATTTTAGTAGGTCGTTCCCAGTCATTCCTAGACTTACAGTGGTGTGAAAAACTATTTGCCCCCTTCCTGATTTCTTATTCTTTTGCATGTTTGTCACACTTAAATGTTTCTGCTCATCAAAAACCGTTAACTATTAGTCAAAGATAACATAATTGAACACAAAATGCAGTTTTTAAATGAAGGTTTACGTTATTAAGGGAGAAAAAAAACTCCAAATCTACATGGCCCTGTGTGAAAAAGTGATTGCCCCCCTTGTTAAAAAATAACTTAACTGTGGTTTATCACACCTGAGTTCAATTTCTGTAGTCACCCCCAGGCCTGATTACTGCCACACCTGTTTCAATCAAGAAATCACTTAAATAGGAGCTACCTGACACAGAGAAGTAGACCAAAAGCACCTCAAAAGCTAGACATCATGCCAAGATCCAAAGAAATTCAGGAACAAATGAGAACAAAAGTCAATGAGATCTATCAGTCTGGTAGAGGTTATAAAGCCATTTCTAAAGCTTTGGGACTCCAGCGAACCACAGTGAGAGCCATTATCCACAAATGGCAAAAACATGGAACAGTGGTGAACCTTCCCAGGAGTGGCCGGCCGACCAAAATTACCCCAAGAGCGCAGAGACGACTCATCCGAGAGGCCACAAAAGACCCCAGGACAACATCTAAAGAACTGCAGGCCTCACTTGCCTCAATTAAGGTCAGTGTTCACGACTCCACCATAAGAAAGAGACTGGGCAAAAACGGCCTGCATGGCAGATTTCCAAGGCGCAAACCACTTTTAAGCAAAAAGAACATTAAGGTTCGTCTCAATTTTGCTAAAAAACATCTCAATGATTGCCAAGACTTTTGGGAAAATACCTTGTGGACCGACGAGACAAAAGTTGAACTTTTTGGATGGTGCGTGTCCCGTTACATCTGGCGTAAAAGTAACACAGCATTTCAGAAAAAGAACATCATACCAACAGTAAAATATGGTGGTGCTAGTGTGATGGTCTGGGGTTGTTTTGCTGCTTCAGGACCTGGAAGGCTTGCTGTGATAGATGGAACCATGAATTCTACTGTCTACCAAAAAATCCTGAAGGAGAATGTCCGGCCATCTGTTCGTCAACTCAAGCTGAAGCGATCTTGGGTGCTGCAGCAGGACAATGACCCAAAACACACCAGCAAATCCACCTCTGAATGGCTGAAGAAAAACAAAATGAAGACTTTGGAGTGGCCTAGTCAAAGTCCTGACCTGAATCCTATTGAGATGTTGTGGCATGACCTTAAAAAGGCGGTTCATGCTAGAAAACCCTCAAATAAAGCTGAATTACAACAATTCTGCAAAGATGAGTGGGCCAAAATTCCTCCAGAGCGCTGTAAAAGACTCGTTGCAAGTTATCACAAACGCTTGATTGCAGTTATTGCTGCTAAGGGTGGCCCAACCAGTTATTAGGTTCAGGGGGCAATTACTTTTTCACACAGGGCCATGTAGGTTTGGATTTTTTTTCTCCCTAAATAATAAAACCCCTCATTTAAAAACTACATTTTGTGTTTACTTGTGTTATCTTTGACTAATAGTTAAATGTGTTTGATGATCAGAAACATTTTGTGTGACAAACATGCAAAAGAATAAGAAATCAGGAGGGGGGCAAATAGTTTTTCACACCACTGTATTTCCTTCTCTCTCTCTCTCTCTCTCTCTCTCTCTCTCTCTCTCTCTTTCTTTCTTTCTCCTGTCTTTCTATCAGCCAGTTCTCAGAACGCATTTGTGATAAGAAACACAAACAAATCCTGGCCAAGATTTAATTAAGGCATACTGGCTAAGCTCACCATACCATTATAACAAAACATACATCTTTAAAGAAAACAGATTTCACGTGTTCTGTCTAATTAACCATGTTTTATGTTCATGGGACATGATGTTAATGTCAGATGTGACTTTGTGATTATAACAGTATTTCTTCATAAGAGTGTTTCTCAGTCCAACCCTTTTCCTACACATTTTATGTTTTCACTAAAGGCAGCTGGTATAATTGAGCTAGCAATTCAAATTCACAGCTTTCAAAGACAGTTTTCATTTTTATTGTGGGTTGTTTAGGACATTTTGTGGAACCGTGCATAAGTGCAACATCACCACAAGTGATTATCAGAAAGTCACATGAAGCATTTATGAAATCCATTCTAAACCAGACTGTAGAATTCATGCAGGCTATAAAGGACTAGTTAAATTTAGGGGCAAATATGTCAGCTTATGTCACTGTCCTATCCATAACACATCATCAGCAATGATTGGGAAGGTCTACATGACATACAATTGTCATGACATCGTTTAAACTAATTACTCAAAGGAACATATGAGAAATGTACTTTTAGTATTTTTCAATGTCTGAACAAAATACATGTTTTTTGGTGTGTGTGTGTGTGTGTGGGGGGTAATTGCTTTATTACAGAGCTACTGATATATATAAAAGCATTGTTCTCACATCTAATATTGTAGCTGGCTCTGATTTCCAACCTTCTCTACATACTGTACCACTTCAGACTGGATTAAATGAACCTGAAAATACTAAAAACTGCGACATTCTATGATAAAGCTTGAGAATCATTAATCCATTATAACATCTATCAATTTCAGCTTCATGACAAACCTGATGCGCATCGCGGCTAATAACTACATCCCCACTGATCAGGATGTGCTGCGGGTGCGTTTTCCAACCACTGGCATTAACGACTACTCCTTCGTAGTGGAGAAGATAACACTCAGGTAATAGTCCTACAACACACACTAACACCAATTTCACTTGGGGCAAAAGTAGTTATGTGACCTGTAGTGCTGCGGGGTCTAATGATGCTCTGCAGAATCGGAGTGTCTGCTCTGCTGACTGTTTACCTTTTACGCTTGATTTATTCTAATTATTTGCGACAGCATTAGAATTTCTCGGACACGGCATCGTGTCCAAAGACATTAATGTTCTCTGTCTAGCCCATTTCCTCTGTTTAAATGTATGACATGATCATACAGTGTCATTACTTTGCAAATCAATTCCAAAACCTGTGGAGAAAAATAACCCCAGAACAAAACAAAACACTACATTGAGTGACATACATCAAACATTTTAATTGTTAATATTTGATGCCTAATGTTGTGCTTATCTTATTTGCCTGTGCTCTTTTTATTTCTTACAATGAGGGACAGCAGGGAAAAAAAGAGTTTGGTTAGATTGCGACCTGTCAGTTTTTTTGTACTAAAGCATTTACTGTAATTAGCAGAGTGAGTAACTTGTTTCAGGTTCACCAGCTTAGTCGAAGTGACATTAGCTAACTAGCAGTATGCTAGCTAAATGGAATTTATCTCAAATATGGTACAAATGGCTGAATCATTAAAGGTAGCTGTTTGAGATTGACTAGTTTAGCTAGCTAACAGTGAATGAAGCATCATCTAACTAGCAACACATTAGTTACATTCAGAATGTGAATTTGTGTGTTCATGTTTGCTAGCAGAGAAAAAAAGAGCAGTTTGTAATTAGCAGTCTGTTTAACTGTACAGTATATAAGCAAGAAAGATATTCACTACCTTAGTAAAAGCTGTCAACATATACAGTAGTAGCTAAAGGTACAGCTGCATTAGCAGTCGAGCATAGTATGTAGTAATAGGCCTTGTTAGCTAGCTAGCTAACAGTGAAAGAGACATTAGCTCAGTAGCAAGATATTAGCTGCATTTATGGTCACATTTGTGTTCTTTATGCAATCAGGGACAAAAACTGTCATCTTTTTTGCACTCAAGTATTAGAATGATCACCATTCTAGTTAACTGTGTAAGAAGAAGACACGTGTCTCAGATTAAAACATTTTGATGTACAATATATATTCATTGTGATGTAAACAACAATAGAAAATATTCTGCTTCTGTCTGTTTCCAATTTACATCTGTATCACAAATATAAATATATTTTTAACACAGGATTGTGGATGTTGGGGGACAGAAATCAGAGAGGAGGAAGTGGATCCACTGCTTCGAGAATGTGACGTCGCTCATCTTCTTGGCTTCGCTTAGCGAATACGATCAGGTCCTAGAGGAGAATCAGACGGATGTGAGTGAAGCAGATTTGAAGCATAGTTTCTTTCTTTCTTTTTTTTTTGTCTTCCTTTTATTTTTCTTTCTTTCTTTTTTTCTCTATTACTGGTAAACAGGAATGCACACATCGTATAGTGCATACAGGCTTTTCCACTAGAAAACTCAAACACACAACTGTGAACTGGGTGTTTCCTGCAAAGAAAAGTTCTGCACAGGAAACATCTATGCTAGTTTATACAGTATACTCTTAAATCTCCTCAGAACTGCAAATCTGACTTCACAGGAGTAAACACATGGGACATAATTTGAACAATAAGATATAGACAATGAGTGAGTGTGTGAATTATTCACTACATAAAATAGTATTTTTAGTAGTAGCAAGTGAAATATATCTGGAATATAGTCGCATTTAGCTACTACTGTACATAATTCAATATTCCTATGTATTTTATTTTTATATTTGGCAGATAACGCTGCATACTTTTCTTTCCTTCCAGAGTACATACTGTAGATATTTCTAAAATTCCTGTATTGTATGACTGTATTGTATGAGTTTCTGTGTTTGCCACCCTGCGACCCTACCCAGAGCCTATCTTGCCCTGAGGTTAAATTATTTTTTTTTAAATTGTATTTGTTACATACACAGTCGGTGGCACGGTGGTGTAGTAGTTAGTACTGTCACCTTGCACCTCCAGGGTCCGGGTTCGATTCCCGGCCAGGCTCGATTCCCGTCTCTGTGTGCATGGAGTTTGCATGTTCTCCCCATGTTTGGTGGGTTTCCTCCGGGTACTCCTGTTTCCTCCCACAGTCCAAAGATATACAGGTTAGGTTAACTGGCGTTCCCAAATTGCCCGTAGTGTGTGTGTGTGTGTGTGAGTGTCCTGCGATGGATTGGCACGCTGTCGAGTGTGTACCCCACACCTTGTACCCTAAGCCTCCTGGGATAGGCTCCAGGTCCCCGTGACCCTGAATACAGGATAAAGCGGTACAGAAGATGAGTGAGTGAGTGACATAAACAGTATGATATGAAGTGAAATGCTTATACAACTGCTGATGACCAAAAAATTCTAAATGAAAAATTTCAGTATGAAATTTGAGAATTTTACAAATTATGATATAAAGAAATTTAATAAACTTTATCTGTAAAAAGACTTTTATACATTATGTACACATAATAAAATAATGAAAATACAATATTAAAATAAAAACAGGAATATAGAAATATAATAAAATATAATAAAATATAGAAAAGTTGAAGTGGAATGTAGAGCCATGTTCAGTTATGGGCAAGATAATGTGCAGTATGTGCAGAATAGTGTGCAGTGATCACAGTTCAGAGTTCAAAGTTCTGTGGTGTGCAAAATTGTGCCATATGTAATGTGTGAATGTGTGTAATGTGTGTGTCGCAGTTCAAAGTTCACAGTCCTGTGGTGTGCAAGTGTGCCATATGAGCAATGTGGTGGGTAGCGAGATTGTTTGTGAGAAAGGAGATCAGAGTGCTAAGTCCTATGTGTTGTTATGATTGAGAATCCGTTTAGCCTGTGATAAGAAGCTCCACCTCAGTCTCTCTGTGTTGACCTTCAGGGAGCAGAAATGCTTTCCTGACCACAACAGAGAGAACAGTCCATTGTTGGGGTGGCTGGCCTTGGTCCAGCATCGCTTGTTGTAGATCGAGTGTAGGTCAGGGAGCTTGGTGCAGATGATGCGCTCAGCTGATCATACCACCCTCTGTAGAGCTCGTCTGTCCTACATGGTGCTGTTCCTGAACCGGGTTGTTATGTTTCCAGTCAGGATGCTCTCTATGGTGTAGAAGTAGAAGTTCCTAAGCACCTTAGAGGGCAGTCTAAAGTCTCTCAAGTGTCTGAGGTGGAAGAGACACTGCTGAGCCTTTTTCACCACAGTGTTGATGTGACAGGACCATGACAGGTCTTGTGTGTTGTGAACACCAAGGTATCTGAAGCTCGTTGATGACTGGAATCTGGTAGCTTCTCTCCTGCTTAGTACTACAGTAAAGTCCACTATCAGCTCCTTTGTCTTGCTGACATTCAGAAATCATGCCCACCATGACGGTGCCGTCAACAAACTTGATGATGGTGGTGGAGTTGGTAGTACAGTAGCTCCGCAGTCATAGGTGTACAATGAGTATAGCGGGGGGCTCATAACACAACCCTAGGGGGCTTCAGTGCTGAGGGTGGAGATCCACTGACACATGGATGGGCTGAGTCCCAGGTGCTCCAGCTTGGTGGCGAGTGTGGAGGGAATTATAGTGTTAAATGCTGAGCTGTAGTCGTCAAAGAGCATTTTAACATAATTCCCCTTTCTAGTGTCCATTTGAGTTCCTGGGATAGGCTCTACATAGGATAAGCAGTATAGATAATGGACGGATTAATGGATAAAACCTTATAGTTGATTATATTTGTGACCTTATACTGTATACTGCCTGTCTGAAAACCTGTACACTGAAAATCTCACACTCTTACATTTTCTATGGACCACCTTTAGCTTTGATTACAGTGAACATTCGCTGTGGCGTTGTTTCAACCTTATGCAATATGCCAACATTTCATTTTTGGCTGAGATCTTGTATGGTTGACGAGAGAGTCAAAACACTTCATAAAGTCATTCCTAGCACATGACTTTCAAATGGGTTAAGGTCAAGTCATAAATGATTGTTCATGGTTCCAGAACCACTTTTACACAGGTTAAGTTCTGGAATATGCCTGCGACATTAGGGAAGAAAAAAGTGCATTTATGTGATACCCTGGTCATTCAGTACATTTAGGTTAATTTCATTCAGGCAGTGTTGCTGAGCCTAAACCTGTCCAACTGAAGTACAGTAACCATAGTTCATAACACTGTTAACAGAGGCTTTTACAGTGGGCACTATCCATGATGGGTGTAACGCTTCATCTGCTTCTCTTTTTACCCTTAGGTACCCCTGACTCTGGAAAATGGTCAATCTGAACTCATCTGCCCACATGATCTTTTTCCATTGCTCCAAAGTTCAGTCTTTATGCTGCCTAGTTTTTTTTTTTTTTATCCTTATTAACAAGATATTTACTTGTGGCAACACAGGTGTTTAATCCCAGTCCTCTAAGTTCTTATCACATTGTGTATGTGGAAATGCTATTTCGTTATTAAACACAGCTGTAATTGCTACTGTCCATATTTTTTATGATGCAACTTCATCATTAAAGTTGACAGTTGTGAGTTTTTATTGAAATGTGTATGTAAAAATGTTCTTACTTATAAGATGGAGAGCTGTAATTTTTACTTTAATTTATTTTACTATGCAACTTGATCTCAGATTATCGCCATTTGATTTTCTCTTTTCTGACCACATTTCTTCCATGAAGTTGGAAGTGTGTTGGCCCAATTCAAGTAATTGCAATTTTCTTATCTGTTGTTTTTCCTTAATGAAGGGCAATTATTTTACTCGTTCTGAAACACAGAAGCAGTTTAACGAAGTCCCTTATTTTACTACACTATATATTTTAAGAAGTTCACCCAGGTCTCTGATGTTCACAGAAGGTCTGTTAATGCTCCAGATTCTCCACCCCTCAGATAATGCATCTTTCCTTACCCAGACTATCTTTATTTTAATCCTCCTCCAAATGCTCTGTTTCAGGGTCTGTGTAATAGAGCTCCTACTGGGCAGTAAGCATTAACTCTCAGCCAATATGCAGTTTGGTTGTGATTATTATCAGTGAATTAATGGGTTTATTGTATCCATAGTGAATTACATATCTGTCTTGTTAAACTGAGACATGCTTCTTTCTGCCTTTTTATTTATTGTTGTCATAATTCTGTTTTTACATTTTAATCCTTTTCTCCACTTTTTCACCACTTCCTCTGAAATGATATTCATTACGCCCCTGTGTATTTTTCCTACATTTCAGAACCGTATGCAGGAGAGTCTGACGCTTTTCTACACTACCATCCACTCACCCTGGTTCGCCAATTCCTCTATCATCCTCTTTCTAAATAAAATGGACATTCTAGCTGAGAAGATCAAGATGTCTGACCTGCAGAACTACTTCCCTGGGTTTCCTGGTATGACGAACTAGAATTACACACACCTACAGTTCATACTATTTTAGCTGATAAGGAATGCCCTGGCAAAGATTGTGCTCTCTTGTGTTTGTGAAAGTGCTCTGAGTCACTTTATATCTCTGTAAATCCAAACCTTCAGTTTCCAATTTCTGTCTGTTACTCATGGCAACCATGAAATTCCCAGTGTTTTGCATCAGCAAGCAGGCAGGCAGACTGACAACCTGTTTTTATGATGGAACTGGGTAGAATTTCCAGCTCTCACCTATGATAGCTGTATGTATGTTAGGATTTCTGATGCGCATTTTAAACGGAGGAAGCCATCAGATAACATAGGCGTTCCTAACTCCGGTCGTGGAGAACCTCACACTCAGCTTTCTCAGCTCCGAGCATACCCGATAATTAGCTCATTAACACACTTTACTGAATAGAAGTGAGTATGGTAGAGCAGGGAAACCACTACAATATGCAGAGCAGGGGGTGCTCCACGACCAGGGTTAGGAACCACTGAACTATCACCAAGAGCATTGCATTAAATTGATTAAAAGGTTCTTTTTCCTTTTTTAGAGCCCTCTTATACCTATGATGTGAATTTAAATTTCAATAAAAACTTTCCTTGATAAGCTTTCCTCCGTTCTTCATATAAAACCAGTCCCTCTAAAGAAACTTAACATGCTCTGTGAGGTAGCGTTTAATAGAAATGGGTCTGGGCTTAGCAGTGCAGTTTTAACTGGAAGTGGAGCTGGGCCAGAATTAATTATTAAGAATTAAGCAATAAATGGCCCATGCATGGCAAACAATCATAGTTGAAATCTTACACATAAAAATATACTGTACACACTGCATTAGCACATATGCAAATTAAATAATGTATTCACAACTCCTACTCCATTTGTTGTATTTTTGAAGCTAACTCCTAAGTTTCATGGCATTGACCATCTCTAATTGGACTCGATTTGCAGGCAATAAACGGGACACCCAAGCAGCCATGGATTACATCCGTGATATGTATAAGCTACAGGCACAGAACCCTGAGAAGAAGGAAAACAAGACCATTTACCCACATTTCACCTGTGCCACAGACACCAACAACATCCGCATGGTGTTCAGTGATGTGAAAGACACAGTGCTCATTAAGTCTCTGCAGGAATATGGTGTGCTGTGACCAGGCCATGTCATGACTGCTTCTGAAGATTGTGGATAAACTCACCTCACCCCTTCATGTGTTTCCAGTGTCACAGTTCGTCTAATTGTTTTGGGTAGTAGACAGACATTGCAGTTGGCTTAGCTGAAGAAATCATTATGGCTTCACAGTCACATGCAACAATGAAAACTGTTATTTTTGCGTTTATCTTCTCTTCCTGCCTGTGTGCAAGGCAGCAATGCTGTCGTGAAAATTAAAACGCTTTGCATTTTGGGTTCTACTGTGCAGTGCCTGCTGGAGGAACTCGCTGTACACACAAAGTGACCCATCAAGATCACAAGAAATATGAATTCTCCCAGTGAGAATATTAGAATGAAGGAAACTTTTTTAGACTAATAGACTATTTTCACTTCTCTTAAAAGGATGCTGCGTATTTGTTCTTTATTTCTGGGGTTCTGTGATTAGTTGGTGTTGCAGTTAAAATAGAACACAAATTGTAGTTTGATGTTTCAACAACTTATAAGGGCTCAATTTCTTCCTTTGGTTCTAGATTTTATGTCCTATCTAGGGATCATTTTCGTATTTTTATTTTCACTCTGTCCTTTCCTTCTCAATATACTGTATTTTGCTTTAATAAGAGAATAGTTTTTCACTGTGCAATTTATATTTATCATATGGTTATAGTACTGTGTCCAGCAAATGTTATGACTATAGGTGCTTTGTAACATATATGATGAGCTAAATGTGTAGTCTTAAACAACTGAAGATAAAATATCTCAATGAAATGAAAGCCAAAAAACTCTCACCTTTTAACCTACCTATATTTTTTTCATTACATTGGGGATAAAAGTTTAACTGTTTTTAATGAACAAACAGCACATATGTGTAGGCTAAGCCTAACATTAATCCAAGGTTATATATTCACTTGCACTTCATTCAATAAAATATTAGTTATTTTTATAATCGTGAAAACATTTTGGACAAGACATGGCAAAATTACACACTTAATGAAACCTAATGAAATTGTCATTTGTCATCAGAAAAGTTTAGAAACTCATTCACTCAGTTATGTTTAGTTCATTGTTATCCTCATCCGGGTTGAAGTGTGTCTGAAGCTTGTTCCAGGAAAACAGGACATGAGGCATGAATACATCCTACAGTAGGTGAGACACCGTCATGTAACATTGACACTGTGTACTGTCAATATTTCATACAGACAGTTCAGATATTGGTAGGTTTTAAGCAGGTGCGAGGAAACAAGAAATGTAACAGAAACTCAAGACACACTGCAATGCTACTGTAGCAATTTCACCATCTTTATGTATGTCATTTATAATACAAATTATAATTATTACTTAGCATATGATTATATGAACATAGTAATTATTCGTCCTGCTCACAAACAATGTCAACTGTTTGCAGTGATTAACAATATTATATGAATAATGAGCTTTTTGTTGTCATGGTGCATGATTTATGAGGAAAAAGGGAAAATAACAAAAGGCATCTTGACTGATTTTTGTCCCCTAAATGCTCACTTTCTTTTCTGTTTAAAATTCTGTAGATTTCTTTTCCCATTTTTACCAAACATTTTTAAAAGCCTGACTTTAATTCATGGTTATATATTCACAAAACCCGTTCATGCCTACTTTCTATTGTGTTGAAAATTTTGTAGGTTATTCTCCGTTTTTACCTAACAATTTTAGAGTGTTAGCATTTGCTGTTTACCTCTGACCACTTAACTGCCAGTTCATTTAAACTTGTCCACTATGGTAAGAAATGGTAAAATATTACCACACACACACACACACACACACACACATACACACACACACACACACACACACACACACACATACACACACACACACACACACACATACACACACACACACACACACACACACACACACACACACACACACCCTGCCGCATCACCACTCACGTTCCCTCGAAATAGTCTTTTTAATTCTGCTGTACATTAGTAAAGTAAAATGTGCATTAAGTATGAATGCAGTTTTTCAATACTCTTATATAAACAGCTATTTATGGCAGAACACATCAATGCTTCAGTATTTTAGCATACAGATATTTAAGTATTGCATTATTGCTAATATCACAAAATGTCACACAAGTGCAGGATTTTCCATGGAGAAGGTACTGGAGAAGGCTCCGTTGTCCTGACTGAGGCAGAATGAAGGATTTTCACCATGAATCATAGTACTGTACCACAGCACAACTACACTGGTGTATTTTAGTTATATATATTAAAAAAAAACTTTTTATTATTTTATATATATATATATATATATATATATATATATATATATATATATATATATATATAACCTTTTCACAATATTCTAATTTTCTGAGATTGTGGATTTGGGGGTTTCATGAGCTGTAAGCCATAATCATCTCAATTATGACTCAATTATGAATTTGCATGTAATGAGTCTATCTCATATATTACAGTTTCACCTTTTAAGCTGCATTACTGAAATAGTGTAAATGAACTTTTGCACGATATTCTAATTTTTTGAGTTTCACCTGTATATATATTTTATCAGTCATGTTCCATTTGTCCTTGTTTTCTTGACATATTTCATCTTCTAGCTATTTCACTGCTGTCACACAAGACATGGAATCCAAATCCTGCCAGATCTTGGAGCAAAACTAAGAGAAAAAAATCTTGTAGCTCACACATGACATATTTTATACTTATTTAGCTATTATATTCTATTCTGTTTTGTAGTGAGGTTTATGGTATAATTATTTTTTCTTTATTTTCTCTTTATATTTTTAAACCTGTTCCGTTACTTATTGCGCCCTTGATTACATTTATTTAAAAATGAATGAATAATTGACACCCCCTTTACCCTGTGCAAACCTATGAGTTTAAAATAAATTATTATTGCTGTATTTTCAACACAAAGAGATTCGTATGAGACGTTACCTTATCCTTACAAATATCACTTTTTCACCAGAAAGGTACACATACAAATATACAATGTGATTTTGTTATTTGTTAGTGTTTTCAAGCAAGTATTTTCTATATTTATACTTCCCTCATATATTAAACAGAAATGTCACAGCTTTAAGTTTTAATGAAAAGTGTTCAAGTCTTAATAAAATGAATCACCCAGCTGCTCTTGTACATATAATCATCTATGAGCATCTACTGTGTTCTGTAGAAGCCCATTTTGTCTGATGAGTCAGGCACACCATGTGTTTTCATGTTCATTTGTGTTTTTAAATAATGAAGCTAGACTGAGTAACAAAGCCTTATTTTATTGCACTGAAAAGCACTACTAGTACTAGTACTAAGTTTTACAGTATACTGTATACAGTTCTATATAAACAGTAATAAACACATAAAACATAAACTCCTGTCTTATTTATAGCATATAATTAAATTGTTTACAGTTCATAACAATGAATCAAGTGCCTCCAGAGCCGGCAGTGTGATCGAGAGTTTTGATTACTGTATAGTAGTTGATGGTTCCATGCAAGAAAACATGAACTACTAAAGACTGCGCAGTTTGATCAAAAACTTGAATTACTGTCTGTCTGGGGTTCTGTGCATGTTCTCCCCGTGTCCATGTACACGTGCCTACTAAATTGCCCTTACATATGAATGAGTGTATGTGTCCTGTAATAGACTGAGATTGCATTCAGGGTGTGGCCCCGCCTTGCACCCAGACTTTGTATCGACCTTGACCATGATAGACAGTTGATGAATGAAAATTTTTATAGTTTAAGCAAGATTGATGAGGTCACGTGATGGATCTGGGTGCTTTGTAACACATATGGTGAGCTCAGTTTAGCAATTTATACACTTTGTAAGGTAGGAATTAACGTTGAATAAGTAGCTTAAGTCACTGAATTGTTTTTGTTTGTTTATTTGGCTTTGTCACTTAAAATGGAATGGATTGCAAAAATATATAGATTAATTGTTACAATGTTTTATCATTTTGCCCCATATTTCTGAGCTCCATCCGCATATTCAATTCAATTCAGTTTTATTTGCATATATGGTAATTGTTCAAAGCATTTTTACAGAATAAACAAAATCTGGAATTAAATTAAAGAAGTATAAGGGAAAAAGTACAAATTGTAATTATCATTTTGTCTCTGATGAGAAAGCTGGAGTTGCAGAAAAACTGCCTGCATTTCATGGTTATCAGCTGCAACCGTTCTCAGTCACCACATGCATCCCAAGCAGGCCATATGCACCCATCCTCATCAGAGAGCCAGAGGCCTTCATGCAATGAGAATGCCCCCCAGAAGTGGGGTAACCAAGATATGTCAGAAGGGATTGGGATCGCTGGCAACTTAGGAGTACCATGTGCATCTCAACAAAAAGCGAGAGATCAGTATACAAACCCCATTCTAGTTTCCTTTTATTTCCTGTCTTAACCTTAACCTAAATGCGAGGCACCACTGGCACCATCAGCATCATCTTCAAAGTGCTTATCAAAAGTCTGAATGCCTTTCGAGTCACGGTCTAAACATCCACAAGGTCAAACTAATTCCCTAGAAGTCTCAGAGTCACACAGACTCATATCATCCCTGTAGCGTTCCATAAACCGCAACAAGTACAGCTACTACATTTCTGTGTTTGATGTACCAAGCCTAGCTCTCCCTCTCTACACAAGCTAAAGCCTTTCAAAAAATGTCCTTTGTACACTAGAGAGAAGGCTCTTAAAGTGGCTGTCACAACTCATTTGTTAATCTGGAGTGTGCTACAGGTGAGCAATCTAGCAGATGTAATCCGTAATGTGCTGAGATTATTTTCATGGTTATACCCTTTGATCCAGAGTTATGCTTCCCACATGAATAAAGCTGTAATACAGCACTGGCTGGCAGAAGAAAGGTCCATCAGAAATGTCAGTCCAAACCAGATCTTGATCTTAGTCACAGATCATGACTAAACTAGACAGACATTTCTATTTTGTTTTGCAAAGCCAGTATGCATCAGAGCACTCCAGGCTGCATATTGAGCCTATTAAACTCTCCGGAAATATAATTATACTGCTCACTGTGGCATTTTTGAAGTGTGCTGATTACCTCAGCGGATAGAAACACTATTAAAAACTCTAAAAGATGAATTCCAGTGCCTGCAGAGAAGCACGATGGAGGCAGTTTGCACCTGCTGCTGCGGTATGAGCTTTCCAAGTTCTTAATTAAACATACAGTAAGGCGTGTGGATGAATGTACAGACATCTGGGGTGAAATAATGTGCATGGAGAGAAAAGTCTTAATGTTTGCAAGTAACAAAGTATATGTGGCAACCCTGTATTTAAGGAAATACTACCGCTTTTAGCAATCCAATCTTGATCTCTTGGATTATATACTGTAAGCAACCAGCACTGATAAGAGGTACAGCATTGCTTCCTGTATTGAGAAATAAACAGAAAATCTTTTTACTTGAACGTTACTTTTAATCGAAGTTTAGGGGGAGTTTTGAGAGTTCTGTCAACAATAAATTTTTGTCAAATCTTATGATGAGAGAGACATGACATCTTTTCCACTTTTTAACAACAGAGCAATACAACAGCGAAAAAACACATTGCTGTTATGTATATCTTGGTGGTATCCATGCACCATCTGCCCCACATTACTACAGTATTTAACATGCAATATTCCACAGCATAATTTTAGCTTATCTAAGACTTTAAGGTCGGTACAGTATCATTACAGTATATTGACTGTAAACTTGCCCAGTGTACTTACTGTAGTTTTGACATTTCTAGGATCATCATCATCATTTCAAAGGACTTTTTTCAAAGGAGTTTATATAGGAGTAATTTTTAAGATTTTGTGTTTCCTCTGTTTTTTAAATTATTGATACCTGACCATTATAAAGACTTTAATGGGTTAAAAATTGAGTACAGTGCATCTAAAAAAAAAATATTAAATCTCATGAAAACTTGTTTTACGTCATGAGCATTGTGCCCTCAGTCTAGGAGTAAAGAACTGTGCTACAGTACTGTGCACTATACACCATAACATTAAAAACATTCAAACCCCCTTTGTTTTCTGTTCCCCTTGTGCCCCTAGACTGACTCTTGCCTCTGAGGGTGTGGATCTACAGGGCCTCTGGGGGGTGCTGTGTCGTCTGCCACCAGGACATTGGCAGCAGATCCTCTGGATGCTCTGGGTTGCGGATTGGGTCCTCTGTGGATCTGATTTGTTTACCGGAGCATCCCATGGATGCCCAATTGGATTGGCACTCCAATTGAGCACACTGACCATGAGCTCTGTTGTGCATTGGATGTTCTCGTGCCTTTCTGTTATGACAAGCATCAACTCTATTTGTGCTGTATTGTCTTTTCTGTAGCATTGAACCGGTGTTGGATGGCCATGATCCTGTCACCTGGTAGTGAATTAATAAAACGGTTTATACTGGCATGTATTGATACAATATTATAGAAAATGTTTGTGATGAAAAAGTGATGGTGAGACCTGTATTTGGTTTGTACCATGGGTATAATCAAACCTGTAACTATAACTTTAGACTTTATTCAGAATACTAAATACTTTATTTGAACTTACATGAATTTGCTAATGTGGGATATTGAAGAATAATGTCAGAGAGAGAGAGAGAGAGAGCTATGGTGATTCAGCAGCCCCAGTAACTGTCACTCTCTGTTAACGCATGTGACTTTCATCCCACTGGAGTTTATGATCGTGCGTCTCAGCTACCCACCGGTTAGTGCAGTTTTATTTCTCGTGCTGTCCCTGTTTCGAAAGTCGCATCATTTGCTGTGCCTGCCAATCTCTTTACCAGGTGCTGTTTCCCTTGAAGTATTATTTTTAATAGCACACCAAAGTGAACATAATTTTGAGTCTCAAAATGGAACAGAAAACGTAATGTGCAATAAAGTCATTAACATACATGATTTTTTTAAAGTAGATATTTTACCATTATGTTTTTTTTATTTACATGGAGTAGAATAAATATCCAAAATTACACTGACACATATTTATGCAGACAGTCTGTCTGACATTTAGAAAGATGGATTTGTCCGTCCAGCTGTCCGCTTTGCATGAGAGGTGACTTAATTATTGTTGTAGATCTTTGTTAGTGAATGTAAAATGTTGGAGCAATCCAAGCTCAGAATTTTTCATTCAGAGCTCTCACTGATACATTCTTCCAACTTTATCAATGTTTCCCAGGCTGGTGGTTTATCCAACATCCGCCCACGCTGGCAGACATATAAAAGACATGACAAGTTATGCTCTGCTGAGAGCAGGCTGCTTTAGGTGCATTTAACACATGTCGCATTGGAGTCCGGATGCTGAGGAGATAGCAGCATATGCTCTGAGGTTTCGCCTTGGCTTGCCACTGGCACACACTGCACTTACTGATAAGAGACTGCCAAAGCAAGTCATTCATTTTCATTACTGTCTTGTGTCAAGAAAAAAAAGCCTCTGTAGGCCTCTGATGTGATGCATACACAAAATATTCAGATTTTTTTTTCATCTCATTCTGCTGAGGCTATATTGTGCTTTTTAATGCACTGCCTCCTTGTCTAAATCTGTGTAGTCCATGAAAGGAAAGCCACTAGTAGACATAAGTATATCAAGATGGCACCACCTACAGTATCTTATCATAAACTCCAAGCTAAATATAGTCACATTTTAATGAGTTCATAGCAAAGCTAAGATTAGAAAGTTTACTTTGTCCAAAATTGCAGATAATTAAGAAAATCTTTAAATTTCTCACTCAGGATGGAGCAATTCTCCAAGGGGTGTTCAGGTCAAACTGGGACTTTTGATTGTGCAGAATAACAGAACTACCTTTATATCTCTATACAATTCTCTGCTACACTAATGCACTTATCCCAGGATTTTACAAGTTCTTTTTTTTTTTTTTTTTATCGAGATAATAAAAAAAAAAAAAAGAATTCTCAGTACTCCGGAGCCAGGACTGGACTGCCTGCTACACATCTGAAATGCTCCCAGGAACTCCTTTAACGGCCCAATCATGTGAAAATGATTGACAAGGGGGGTGTGGCAATAACTCCCAGGTGAGTTCCTGTAATATGCAAGTGGTGTTTGGTGAATCATGAACAGTTTCCACAGACCCATGTGTCTCTTCCACAAGTTGGCAACAAGTTATTCATCAGTGAGTGCATTGTAAAGGTTTATGTGACCATTGGCCAAAGGTACTGTCCTGTTTCTGCATCGAGGGCTCCAAGATTAGATAATTGCACAAATGTGTAGGTGTGCAGGTGTTCCATATAGATCTCACTAAGCGCATCTGCTAGCAACAGGACTAACATCTGTTACTGTGCTTCTCTCTTGTTCGAAATAATAATGCTGGATAACAAAAACATTAGGTTTGAAATTACCATTTCCAAACACCTGTTGTAATCTTGGTTTTGGAACAGAAGAGGTGCTTGAAGACCATGTCACTGTGACCCAACATTTGCTCGAGCATTCTCTAAAAAGAACAGACAGTGAGCCTGAGTGAGCAGAAAGAACATTTTCATTTATCATAAGCCAGCATTTGGGTTTGACAGTGATTGTTGGTGAACCACATCAAACTGTAAAGACGGAATCAACCCAACAGCCACAGGTCACAACCACACGTGATCTATGTATATACTGTATATATCATTTTCATATACAAAATACTGCTATAAAATGAAACAAAAAAAAAAGGAATCTGAAAACTGCATTAAACGATGTGCCGAGCACCACTGAACAAACCCTGCATGTGACTAACAATAGTAGAATTTGGTGTTCTTTTCTAACAGCTTCTTGCAACATGAAAGTCTTTGTGCATTTTGTGAAGGTTGGATAAACACAGCAGAGTCCTGAAGAGGAACAGAGTGTTCGCTACACCCAACTGAATATGAGATTTCAGTAATTCAGCTCTCAGAGCAGCAAGTGGAGAAGGGTCTTCAGATGTCCGGCTCTGATTGATCCCTGATGATTAAATTATCCCATCTGGAAACAAAACCAAAGGTTGTGAGACATTTTTAAGAAGACATACTTGTTTACAGTCTGATGAGTTTATGTCAACATAGAGTGCTTTCTCCCTCTCTCTGTCTCTCTCTCTCTCTCTCTGCCTGATACACCTGGTTCTCCATCAATTAGATTTATACCAAACACCTTAGGGGTTGATCTTTATTAATGCTCTGAAACACCAAACACAAAATGTTTTCAATTAAAATGAAGATGAATTGCAGAGTGCAGCCCCCTGTCGAGCGTCAGCGTGTGAATTATTTCCAGACAGACAGACTATTAAACACTGGCTCTCCCACAGTGCCCCATTCTCTTCCCTAGCTGTCTCTTCTCGATTTATATAAGGGGAAAGGGATTTAAAAAAAAAAAAGCAAACAAGACATGCATTTAAATACCAAGTATGTGCCTTATCAAATCAAGAGTTTTATTCTGCTGCCATTATCTAATTAGTACTTATACACAATACGGATGCATTATACATAATAAAGAGCTACATAACGTTCTTACTAGCTTATTCTCACAATGCTTTTCAGCATGCCTAACATAGCTGACTTCACTAGCAAATGGTAAACCACAGTTGGATTTCACATTGTTTTCTCCATAATTGTAGATTTAATGAGATTGAGGAGATCACAGGATTGTTCGTGCTCACAATGCAGATTGATAAAAGACTGGTTTAAATAATAAACAACTTGCTCCAGTACTATCATTCTAATGTTTCTTTGAGCACACTAAAGCTCCAGATCCACCCACTACTCCTTTAGATACATTGTGCTGCTTGCAGAGCAGTGGAACATCACAATACAACATGAAGTGAACAGTGGTATACCATGGAAAACTTGTTTACTTCATCTGAAGCCTGCTAAAGTTCATACAATGAGTGCCTGGTGATGGCTGTGATAGGAGACCTGACTTTGTAACAGCGAGACACGGCCAGGCACAGAGAGAGATTTTGATCTGCAGCATCGATGCCTTCAGGGAAGTGGTCTGTTTCTGTGGTATTAGTCCAAACATTACCAACAGCGCTCTCCTTCATCCTGAGAGAAACTGAGTGAAATGAGGGTGAGTCACTTGATTGTTTAATGTCGTTCAGATATGGTGGTGCCCTCAATTTCAGTTTATGACCTGGTGGTTGATTTATTTGCACTTTTGCAATGCAAGTCAGACATTTTAATGAGTCAACAACTTGTAATACAAGCATAACAAGCAACCGAACACAAACATGAACATGAACATTTCAAGATATCTTATTTATATATATATACAGTATATACAGTGGGGCAAAAAAGTATTTAGTCAGCCACCAATTGTGCAAGTTCTCCCACTTAAAAAGATGAGAGAGGCCTGTAATTTTCATCGTAGGTTTACCTCAACCATGAGAGACCAAATTAGAAAAGAAAAATCCAAAAAATCACATTGTAGGATTTTTAAAGAATTTATTTGCAAATTATGATGGAAAATAAGTATTTGGTCAATAACAAAATTTCCTCTCAATACTTTGTTATATACCCTTTGTTGGCAAGTCTTCAAAAGGTTTTCACACACTGTTGCTGGTATTTTGGCCCATTTCTCCATGCAGATCTCCTCTAGAGCAGTGATGTTTTGGCGCTGTCACTGGGCAACATGGACTTACAACTCCCTCCAAAGATTTTCTATGGGGTTGAGATCTGGACACTGGCTAGGCCACTCCAGGACTTGAAATGCTTCTTACGAAGCCACTCCTTTGTTGCCCGGGCGGTGTGTTTGGGATCATTGTCATGCTGAAAAACCCAGCCACGTTTCATCTTCAATGCCCTTGCTGATGGAAGATGGTTTTCACTCAACATCTCACGATACATGGCCCCATTCATTCTTACCACTACACGGACCAGTCGTCCTGGTCCCTTTGTAGAAAAACAGCCCCAAACCATGATGTTTCCACCCCCATGCTTCACAGTAGGTACAGTATGGTGTTCTTTGGATACAACTCAGCATTCTTTCTCCTCCAAACACGAAGTTCTATTTTGGTTTCATCTGACCATATGACATTCTCCCAATCCTCTTCTGGATCATCCAAATGCTCTCTAGGAAACTTCAGACGGGACTGGACATGTACTGGCTTAAGCAGGGGGACACGTTTGGCACTGCAGGATTTGAGTCCCTGGCGGCGCAATGTGTTACTGATGGTAGCCTTTGTTACTTTGGTCCCAGCTCTCTGCAGGTCATTCACTAGGTCCCCTGTGTGGTTCTGGGACTTTTACTCACAGTTCTTGTGATCATTTTGACCCCACGGGGTGAGATCTTACGTGGAGCCCCAGATCGAGGGAGATTATCAGTGGTCTTGTATGTCTTCCATTTTCTAATAATTACTCCCACAGTTGATTTCTTCACAACAAGCTGCTTACCTACTGCAGATTCAGTCTTCCCAGCCTGGTGCAGGTCTACAATTTTGTTTCTGGTGTCCTTTGACAGCTCTTTGGTCTTGGCCATAGTATCGAGTGGAGGACAGAGGAGCCTCTTAAAGAGGAATTTACAGCCAGAAATCTTGCTAGTTTGTAGGTGACCAAATACTTATTTCCCACCATAATTTTGAAAAAAAAAAAAAATAATAATAATAATAATATATATATATATATATAAAGTCGTTTGGTTGTTTGACATGGAGTCTACCCAAAGGAATACCTCCTAGATTAGACGCAAGTCCATACCACAGCATCATACACACAGTCACACATAATTTACCCTCCAGACATGGAGAGATCATGTGAGAGTAACCTGAGCTTAGGATAAAAACCGGGGATCCTAAAACTGTGATATGGCAATTGTACACCACCATATGACAACAGTACCGCTGAATTTGTGACATCTGATTTAGCTTGAAAGCACATTCACAATTTCATTTAGCTGTACTAAGTAAACTAGATATGTAGGTAACAAACACCTTTGGAAAATAATACTGCGTGTAGAAAGAAACAGGATAACAGTAACATAGGTTTCTGTAGGATTGATGAAACATGACATGATTTTCTATGGAATTTTATTATATAGAATTTTATTGTCCTAATTTTATACTATGAAACAGGAAGAAGTGAAAAACATACTTTTATGATTGTGAAAAACAAAACAGGATGGCTACACACAGAGTTTATGCATTAAATAATGAGGAAAGCAAAGCTGCTATGATCTTATTCCTATCACCAAGACAATAACTTAAAAACCATAAAAACAATATATTCAGGATTTCATATAGAAAGACTACTCAGGTTAATCTACTCTCCAGAGGACTAACAATTTCTTTATTAACCAAAAACTATAGCTCTGTATTTTTAAAAACGTTTTTGCAGTATTTTTCATTTATGATATTTGATATGATATTTATGAATATTAATATATAAATGCAGAATTTCACATTGCAATGCATTCTGGTCTAGCTTACTGACACTAAAGCTGCTGTCTGAGAGTGGTATCAAACAGTGGCAGATGTGTGGACTGTGCTCCAGTAGTCGGAGAGATTAGGCTCTCTTATTTTCATATTGTATATTAATGAGGGTCTGATTCGAAGGCGTGAATGAGTCTGACCTTTTCTGCCATACTAAAGCAGCCATGAGAATCACACATGCTGAGCCACAATCATGCACATAAATTTCAAAGACGAAATCTTAAACACACACAGATGATCACACATACTTTAGTTTATCGCAGCAGTAATAGAAGGATTATAAAATGCACATATGGCCCCAAAATGAAGGCAACAAAATACTCACACATACACAAACTGTCAGAACTAACCCGATGATGACCAGAAAGACGTAGCTTAGCAGTTAGCCCTGTAGCATGAATGGTAAACCCAAACGCGGATGGACACTAGCGGGCAGGATAATCACGCGATTTGATCTAAGAACTCTCAAAATAAAGGAGTAAAGGAAAGACACAATCTAACCCTCGTTCTATAAACACACACTCAGTCTGGAAGCAAACCCAAGAAAGTGAGTACTCACGTGAACGGGAACGATTCCGAAATGATATGGGCAAAACTCAATGACGGCGGTGTGTGGCGCCATCTTGTATCCTTTTATGCTTTCAGGTTCGCAACCGTCTTACTTCCGGGTCCTAGTGCCGGCCGCGGCTGAGTGTGCATGACAGTACCCCCCTGTCCAGGACCGACTCCGGACGGTCCAGGGGTGGAGGATACTCGGTGACGGTAGTCCCTAATGAGCCCGGGGTCGAGGACGAAGCGAGCTGGAACCCAGGACCGCTCCTCGGGGCCGTAGCCCTCACAGTCGACCAGATACTGGGTGCCCCTGCCCCGAGGGCGCGAGTCGAGGATCCGTCGCACGGTGTAAGCGGGACCACCGTCAATGATACGGGGGGGAGGACGGGGGGGTGGAATCATGGGTGAGGTGATGAATGGTTTCAGCTGGGAGGTGTGGAAGACGGGGTGGATCCGGAGCGCCGCAGGCAGCTGGAGCCGGTAGGTGACAGGGTTGATCCTGAGGGTGATGCGATATGGACCAATGAACCTGGGTGATAACTTCCGTGACTCTGTGTGCAGGTGGAGGTTCTTGGTGGAAAGCCATAACTTGTCACCTACGTGGTACAACCGTCCCGAGGGGTGCCGGTGGCGGTGTTGGGTCACGTAGCTGGTGTTGATGCGTCGTATGGCAAGGTTGGCTTGGTGCCATAGCCGCCGGCACCGGCGAACCAACTGTTGGGCCGATGGTACATCAACCTCCGGTTCTTGGTGGGCGAACATCGGAGGTTGGAAACCATAGCACACCTGGGCTCAGGTTGGTAGCTGAGGACACATGGAGATTGTAGGACAACTCAGCCCACTTGAGGTAGCGGGCCCAGGAGCGTTGACGATCCGACACGAAACATCTCAGGTAACACTCCAGCTGTTGGTTGGTTCGCTCCGTCTGACCATTCATCTGGGGGTGGTAACCGGAAGACAGACTGCAGGACGAATTGATCAGACGGCAGAAAGCCCTCCAGAACCGGGCAGTGAACTGGGGACCTCTGTCCGTGACGATGTCCTTTGGGAACCCATGCAATCGGACTACGTGCTCCAATATCAGCTCGGCTGTGTTTTTAGCTGACGGGAGTCCGGCGAGGGCCACTAGGTGCACTGCCTTGGAGAAGCGGTCGACGATGGTGAGGATGACGTCCTTTCCTTCCGAGGCCGGCAGGCCCGTGATGAAGTCGACGGCAATGTGCGACCAGGGCCGACGGGGAACTGGGAGTGGTTGAAGCTCCCCCGGTGTTGGTTGGTTGGAGTCCTTTGCCCTGGCGCACACTGGGCACGCCCAGACGAACTCGGTGACCTCCCTCCTCATCAAAGGCCACCAGAAGGCCCGTCCCATGAAGGTGAGGGTTCCCTGGGTTCCCTGGCGAAGAATGGCCCCACTGGAGGACTTCGGGCCTGAGTTGAGTGGGAACATAGAGCCGTCCGGGCGGCACGCCTGCCGGTGCGGGTTTGCTGGTCAGTGCCTGGCGGACCCTAGTCTCCATGTCCCAGTGCAGGGGTGCGATAATCCGGGTGGGTGGAAGGACAGGCACGGGCTCCGCCCGGGGCGCCTCTCGCTCATACTGACGGGAGAGGGCGTCGGCCTTGGTGTTCTTTGACCCCGGGCGGTACGAAAGATGGAAATTGTACTGTCCGAAGAACAGGGCCCACCGTTCCTGTCGTGGTTTAGTTGTTTAAGATTGCGGATGGTGAGTAGGTTCTAGTGGTCCGTCCAAACGATGAATGCCTCACTGGCGCCCTGGAGCCAGTGACGCCATTCCTCCAAAGCCCACTTTATGCCCAACAGTTCACGGTCCCCTACTCCGTATGGTGAGTGGGGTTAAATTTTTTGGAGTAGAAGCCACATGGGTGTAGCTTCTGGTCTGGACCTCATTGAGAGAGAACAGCGCCAGCACCCACTTCCGCCGCGCCCACCTCCACAACGAATGGTTGGCTGGCATCCGGATGGAGAAGAATAGGTGCGGTGGTGAACAGGTGGCAGAGTCTGTGGAAAGCTGAGATGGCAGTAGGGTTGAGTTGGAAGGAACGGGTGGAGAGCCTGGTCAGTGCAGTGAGCGGTGCTGCAACTGTACTGTAGCCCCGGATAAAGCGACGATAAAAATTTGCAAACCCGAGAAAGCGTTGGAGCTGTTTTAGTGTCCTGGGTAGGGGCCAGTGACGTACAACCTCCAGCTTCTGCGGATCCATGGCCACACCCTGGGGCGAGATGATAAAACCCAGGAACGTGGTGGAGTGCTCGTGAAAAGCACACTTTTCCAGCTTACAGTACAGCTGGTGGGCGAGCAATCTCTTTAGAATAGCTCTAACGTGCCGGGTGTGTTCTTCGGTGGTACGGGAGTAAATTAGGATGTCGTCCAGATAAACGAACACCCATCGGCCTAGAATGTCCCTGAGGACATCATTGATAAATCGTTGGAAGGCCGAGGGTGCGTTGCAGAGTCCAAAAGCGATAACCAGGCTCTCGTAATGTCCAGTGGTGGTGATGAAGGCCGTCTTCCACTCATCACCCTCTCTGATGCGCACCAAGTTGTAGGCGCTCCGGAGGTCCAACTTATTGAACACGGTGGCACCAGAGAGGGCGTCCAGGGCTGAGTTGATAAGAGGCAGCGGATGACGGTTCCTGATCGTGATCTTATTTAGCCCCCGATAGTCGACACACGGATGAAGTTCGCCCCCTTTCTTCTTCACGAAGAAGAACCCTGCAGCTGCCGGCGAGGAGGATGGCCAGATGGTGCCATGGCGGAGGGCGCTGGCGACATATTCCTCCATCGCCTGGGTCTCGCTGCTGGAAAGGGAGTAGAGATGGCCGCGGGGGGGTTGGAACCTGGCTGGAGTTCAATGGCCAGGTCATATGAACGGTGAGGTGGCAGGTGGTTGGCCCGGCGTTTACAGAACACCTCAGCCAGGTCCCGATAAGGTGGAGGGATGGCGTGGATGTCGACGTCGGGGGCCTCGGACTCCCTGGAGCACATCCCAGCCTGGGCCCCGTAGGCAGAGATCGGTGCAGGTCGGCCCCTACTGAAGGATCCGGTTTTGCACCCATGAGATCAGGGGGTCATGTCGCAGCAACCAGGGGTATCCAAGGATGAGAGGTGGAGAGGAAATGGGGGTGAGATGAAATTGGAGGGATTCTTGGTGCTGACCGATGGCAAGAGTGATGGGTTGGGTCTGCTGGGTGATGGGGCTAGATGAAAGGGGCCGCTCGTCGACAGATGTGATTTTCATCGGCTGGGATAACGCCTCAATCTTTACCCCCAACTCTTTGGCGTATGTAGAGTCAATGAAGTTACCCGCTGCACCGGAATCGATGAACGCGGTACTTCGGACCCGTCTGTGGCCAAGGTGGAGGGTTACCTGAACCGTGAGTCTGGAGGTGGTGGTTTCGGTGGTGGCGGAGAGGTGGATGGTGCCCGGTGAGTCTCTCCTGTCATTCACCGGGGTTGGGCGTTTCCCGGACGGAAGGGACAGGTGGCTCGGTGGTGCGCCGCTGAACCACAGTAGGCACACAGTCCCTCGAGGTAACGCCTCTCGCGTTCCGCCACGGTCAGAGATGCGCGCCATAGTTGCATGGGTTTCCCGGCTCCGGTGTCAACCACGGCATGGGGTGGAGATCCGACACGTCCGGTAAAGGCGGGGGTAACGGTGGGTGGTGGTCTGGATACAGTGTAAGCATAGGTGGGAGCTGGCGGCAGGATTCGAGGTGCTGGCTTTCGACGGGAGAGAAGGCACTGGTCAATGCGGAGGGCCAGTTGGATCCGCCCCTCCAGTGTGGCTGGGAGCTCTCGTCCAGCTAGCTCGTCTTTAATGCGGGTAGCCAGTCCCTCGAAGTAGGACGTCCGGAGGGCTGCGTCTCCCCACGAGGTCTGGATGGGGGGAGGTCAAATGTATACATTTTCATAAAAATGTATATGGATGATGATCTAACGATATCAACACTTAAAACATTTACGATCCTTCAAGAGACTGAACTAATTTCCCACATCTCTTCAGCTAAATCATCAACCTGTGTACTAGATCCTGTACCTACAAGTTTATTCAAACAGATAATAACAGAAATAACTGAACCACTTTTACAGTAAAATACTCAATTATTCACTCAGCAGTGGCTAGGTACCTAAAATATTTCAAACTGCCACTTAATAAACCCCTAATTGAGAAACCTGAACTCATCCCCTTTCAGCTGTCTAACTATAGGTCAATATAAAATATAATCTTTATCTTCAAGATCCTAAAAAAGTTTATAGTTTGTATCACTCTGGATTTAGGCCTCATCTGTTGAGTCTGGTGCCTCTCAAAGTTTCTTCCTATTGTCATCTCGGGGACTTTCTCCTTGCCCCCATCAAGCCAGACTTGCTCGTCAGGGACAAACTGATAACTATAATTTTATTCATAGTTAATTTTTTTTTTCTAATTAATTTTTATATTTTGTGACATTGACCCTTGTTAAAAGAGCTATGCAATTAAAATAAAATTTCATTATATAGTTCATAAGCCCAAGATGACTTCTGCCATCAGTACACCTGGGACTTCTGCAAGAATGCATATTCTGCAATAACTGGAGATTTTTTACAGGTGGAGAGGGAAAACAGCTCATTTAGCCTCAGGGAGCTGACAGACAGCATGTGACTTGAATGTGTTTAGTGCTTGCACTGAGAAGACAATGGGCTGCTGTTTCTTTTTTAAGTCAGAAATAGACTTTGTAGGTAGATAATAATGCAGGGGTCAAATACTGTAAGCAAAACTACAGAAGTCTATGGCCACAAGTACTAAAGTTAAAAATTTTTCCTGAAATGAAAAAATAATGTTAAGGTTAGGGAACGACATATTGTTTATTTTTTTTAATGAATATTGTTCCAAAAATCAGTTTCTCTGAGCAGGAGTACTGAGCTGGAGAACATAAAGCTGCAAAGTAGAGTGAAACAGTGTAAATTAGGACGTCAGGGGAAAATGGCCAGGATCACCAGGAAGAATATACAAACTCATCAATAGGAATCTCAAGCTATCTTTGGCACAGACTCACTGAACTAAACTGTCCAATTTCCATGAGTCTGTAAGTGTGAATTGATGCTGAATTAAATTTTTAAACAACACAATAGGAATATTTTATTTATCATCATTAATAGTATGAAAAAAGCATGGATTTTTTTTTTTTTACATTAGCCACCATTCAGAGAGCTGAAAAAATTATCATGCATTTCATTCATTCATTCATTCATTCATTTTCTTTACCGCTTAATCCTGTGTTCAGGGTCGCGGGGGACCTGGAGCCTATCCCAGGGGACTTCGGGCACTAGGCGGGGTACACCCTGGACAGGGTGCCAATCCATCGCAGGGCACACACACATACACACACTCACACACCCAATCACACACTACGGGCAATTTAGGAACGCCAATTAGCCTAACCTGCATATCTTTGGACTGTGGGAGGAAACCGGAGTACCCGGAGGAAACCCACCAAGCACGGGGAGAACATGCAAACTCCATGCACACAGAGCCGGGAATCGAGCCTGGCCGGGGAATCGAACCCAGACCCTGGAGGTGCAAGGCGACAGCGCTAACCACTACACCACCGCGCCGCCATCATGCATTTCAATGAGGGGAAAAAAGGCTGAATATTAAACAAACCTATAAAGCACATCAATAACTGGCTAGCTGAATAATAATGTAAAATAACATTCACTAAATTCTTTTCCCACTTTTTGTTCGAGGTCAGCAGGAGGAGGCTTGCCATTTCCACACTTCAAAAATGGTCATATACCCATGTCATCAGACTTTAACTGTTCAACTGGCGACACAAGAGACTGTGCATGTGCATGTGAATGTTGACTGGAGGTCCTACCAAGATCATAAAAGTGGGAATAAATGCAATGATCATCATTGGCGTCTAAGGTCCCTAGTTGGACTACAGAGTTTCCTACAGTAGATGGATTCAGATAGACTATGGTTTGATCTGGCAAAACAATATGTATAAATCTACTGAAGTTGTTGAGAATAACTTGAGCAAATTTGAAATCTGTGTAAAATGCCGGTCCGAGATGGGTAAACACTAATCAGAGATGTGTAAATGATATATTTGCATCTTGCCTCCACTACATCCTTGTTCTTCCACTTCTTGGCTCACAGGAATGAAACTTGATGCAGTTTTATGATTTACCATCTTAAAATATTATGTTTTGTGCATACTAAGATGCTTTTCTGCTCACCTTGTTTGTAAAACATGGTAGTTAAAAGTGTAAACTTTAGAAAATGTTGTGTGTAAAATAACCTACAGTAGGATTCCTAACCTAGACGTTTCTGAGATACTAAACCTGGGCACTAACGATGATGCAACAATAAAATAAAAATTATTTTTTTTAAAAACCCAGAGATCACACTCTGTGATGATCCAGGGTACAGTATACCCTACATTGTGGCCTCCTGAAATAGGCTCCATGACCCCATGACCCTGTAAAAAGGAGAAAGTGGTATAGACAATGAGTAAGTGAGTGAGTGAGAGATCACACTTTTTCCATTAACTGAAGTTCTTGAACTGACCTGCAATATTGGATGCATTCTGGTGCTGCTACAATAATATATCATTGGAATAATTGATAACTGTATAGATGAGCAGATGTACATACCTAGACTGAAGTTTTTTAAAAGACAGGTCCAAATTTCTGTTTTGATGAACGACCACCTAACACATAAATCTTAGTCAGGTGTTCAGTTGGGTTGCCGACGGTTGTGACGGTCATATAACTATGACTGACGTAAATTTCTTCTTCTCCAAACCATTCATTCATTCATTCATTTTCTATACCGCTTTATCCTGTGTTCAGGGTCACGGGACCTGGAGCCTATTCCAGGAGACTTCGGGCACTACGCGGGGTACACCCTGGACAGCGTGCCAATCCATTGCAGGGCACACACACATACACACACTCACACACCCAATCACACACTACGGGTAATTTACTGTAGGAACGCCAATTAGCCTAACCTGCATATCTTTGGACTGTGGGAGGAAACCGGAGTACCTGGAGGAAACCCACCAAACACGGGGAGAACATGTAAACTCCATGCACACAGAGACGGGAATCGAGCCTGGCCGGGGAATCGAACCCAGACCCTGGAGGTGCAAGGCGACAGTGCTAACCACTACACCACCGCACCGCCTTCTCCAAACCATTCAGTAACAATCTGTGGATGGGGGCGGGGGGTATCCTGGAAAAGACCGCTCCAATCAGTCGAAGAATCTTTTACCCTAGGATAAATATGATCAAACAAAGAGCTTAGGACTCTTGTTCTTCTAAATGGACACGTGGGCTCACAGCAGGCCGCGAAAAACCCCTAGTGCAAAACACGCGCACTGAGTATTGTCTGCAAAAGTTTACTTCATATATATTTCGCCTGTATCATGTCATGGCGTAAGAAAATAATAATGTATCCAAGATAAGTCATTTGATCAGGGATATGACTTGTAATGTCATATTTTAACATTTTAATGTAACATATTTTAAATGAAGTTGAATTTCCAGAGCTGATCTTTCCTCATTAGTCATCTTTTTTTTCACAGAGACATAGGTGAGGCATAACAGTGAGTTCATGATCATGCACACACACACACACACGCACGCACACACACACACACACACACACACACACACACACACCTTCTCATTGCCTGCAATCTAATTATCTATTTGAGAAGTGAATTGCAATGACCACGCTACCCTTCTCACACATGGAATTGTTAATGATGCACATTTATTTTTAGATTAGAATTAGAGGCAGAATATTACCAATTAAAATGAGAAATGTCTTAAGCATAAACATTTAAGTGAAATGGCACAAAGCAGGTCAGCAAAAAAAGGAAAGAGCAAGCATTTACAACAGCAATTTCCAGATCACTATTCCAGATATATTTATATAATTTACAGAATATTTTTTATACTATCTCTGTCTCTGTCTCTCTCTGTCTCTCTCTCTCTCTGTCTCTCTCCGTCTCTCTGTGTGCTGTTGAGTGCACTGAAGCACACAGAGCTGTCTGGAGCTTTGACATCCTTCACTGGTAAATAAGCCAAGCTGAAACACGCAACTAAAGAGGCAGAATGAACAGAAATAAAAGTAATTCTCGCTTTTTATTTATGAACATTCCCTTCTATGCTTCCAAACTCAATCAAGCATTTCCATTTTAATTAATTAAGCAATTAAATTCGGATTTACATATCATTAACTAAAGGATATGATTCTAAATGCGCATAGTTTGTTGTAAAATAACTGCTCTAACAAAACATCATAATTATCTTGTACTGATTTGCATATAAAGGCATATGTAGGAACAGATTTCCTGTATATCCTTGTATATGCATTTAAGCTTGCATTTTTAATCACCATTTAAAATGCAGAGCTTTGAATTCATGTCCTGAAAGTCACAAGACTGGTTATGGAGCCCCTGGAGCCCCCGTGGCTGCTCTCTCCCCGACTGCTCATTAGACAGGCGCTTGCTGGTGTAAGCCAGACCCTCGGTAACTTTATTAGATAGATCTATCAACCTGTGCTGACCCCTGTTCTGCACAAACAAGCCAACCAACCGCAACAGGTTCTCAAAAAGCTACATCTTTCTCTACCTGATAGAGGTCCTTTCATTTAAGCCAGATTCCTCCAACAGCTGAGACAAAAAGGGAGAAAGAAAATCACACTTCAGTAACAAAAGACTCTTCTCTTTCTCTTGCGGCTAAACTTTGCGTGTGATGGCAGAAGGGAGGAATGGCACTCAGCTATCAAGCTACAGAAGAGGAGCTGAGGGAGGAACGAAATTAAACCCGGTCCCTGAGGAGTCCTGACGAACTGACAGAGAGGCTGGAGTGAGAGGACATAAAATATCATAAATTGTTCCCATTTTAGTATGTGGAACTAGAAGCCTGTAACAAACCTGTCTAAGCAGTTAAAGTTTTATGTTACATGCTGAAAACAAGGGTAGAAGCTGATGTCAGCCACTTCTCATTTCTTCAGATTAAATTAAATGCTGTAGAAGAATTGAAAGAAATATAAGCAAATATTTTTCTTCCTGCAAAATGCCTCAAGATAAAATTTAAACTGGTTGTTTAAACCTCAACAGCAACCTTATTTCCCCTCTTATCTGTTCCAACCACTCAGCATTCAGTATCACCAGGAGACTAATCATGGCCCTGATCATCTGTCATCATCCGTACCTGCTTCTTACTGGTTCAATATTATCCACTTTTCCACAAACTAATACAGTTCAGGGTCGTCTTGGGAAATTCCACATTAGGACCGTGGGAGCGTTTCTGAGAACACTTGACTACAAAGTCTGGTTCATTTGGATCAGTGAGAACACAATCATTCTGTGCTCAGGAACAGTGCCCGAGTCCGCTGGAAAAGGTGATCTCAGGAACAATACAGCGATATAGAATCTAATCGTCATCAGTACTGCCTGTTTCCTCCGGAATCCCTACATGCACATATCACTCTCTGACTCTCTGAAGTGGTAACGCACCTGAGAGAGTTATTCTTGACATTATTTCCGAAATGTCAATAATATTAGGCACTAGCGTTAGCATTCATAGTTGATGGGAAAATAGTTTAAAAAATTTTTTTAAATGTTAAAGCTAAAAATAAGCTGATCAGCTTCAATAGAATCAGCGATATTATTATTTCAGGTTAAGGCCCACGTACATGTACAGCAAAACTCATTAATACAAAGAAATAGAGTTTTTAACGTTGTTTATCTTAAGCCTTATTTATCTACAAAGTTGTACTTCTTTCGTCGTCAGCCAAATACACTTCCTGTCCGGTAATCAGGAGCGAATTACATATGAGAAATTTCAAAAAAGTAGATTGGATGGTTATTCAGTTTTGCCCTATAACGACTCATTAAAATTCACTTATCCCACTTCAATGGTGTTATTTTAGTGGTGAAAAAATGTACTAATCACCAGTAAAAATATTTAGTTTAGATTTTCTAATGATTTTCTGTTGTAACTATGTGAATGTAATTTTCTTCTCTAGGAAGTTATGTTTTTATTATGACTTAATAAAAACAACAACAAGGTATTAATACACTATAATGAATAATCATGATTACAAAACATTTTAAAGAATGTATATAAAACGTACAGTATCTTAGGTATCTTGTCCTGGTCAGAGTCCTAGTAGAAACTATCTTGGTTAAGGTGGAAAATCTCACACATTCATGCAGTCATTCAAGGTCAACTTATTACAACCTGTCTGCTTACAGTATAGAAGGTTTTAGGAGTTGGAGCAATTCAGAAAAACTCAGCGCAAATCTATATGGAGAGACAAATGTGAAACTCCATGTAAACAGTAACCTGAGTTCAGGATTGAACCCTTAAAGCTCTAAGAAGGCAACGATATTTACTGTGCCACCATGCCACAATGTCAAACTCCATTCTGTCCAGGAGAAATGTTGAGGATTTAATGATTACATGAAAATTGTGTACATGTTAAAACTAAAATATAGGTGATGTGATTAATAAATCATATAAATTAAAATTGTAAGATTCTAATCCCAGCGCTAGCCCTAACCCTATAATAATGTATAATAACATTTACAGTATATGTTCTGCAAATTGTTATGGGTTTGCCAGAGTGAGATCTTGATGGTTCTTCACCTCCCAATTAAGTTCATTAGTTAATGATTATGCTCAGGAAGTGTGTTGTCTTGTAGTCAAGAGAAAGGGAGACATTTTTAATGAGCAGTGCCATGGTTGTCCGTGACAGCCATTTAATTTGTAGTCAACTGAATGATGAACTGCTACGATCGTGATTTACTGCACCAAACCACAATGTTTCTGCTTTGTAGACAGGCGGAGGGGTGGGGTGGGGTGACTGGACATTATTGATTGGAAGAAAACAGACTCAGATACTAACCATGAGAAACTCCCTTAGCTTTTAACAATCAAACCAACAAGCCAAAAGTCTGATCTACCACACAAATCATCCTAAACTTTAATAAATGAGGTCTTGTCTCATACTTCTTCTTTTCCTTTAGGAACACTGAAAAACCCAAGTCATTATTAGCCATTAGGACATCGCAGAAAGACTTAGTCTGATGAAATGGAAATCAATAGACGTGTCAGCAGGAATCTCAGGACACCAGAGGAAGGGAGACAAAATAAAGCTAATCCGCTCATATCCTCCCCAAAGTTGCTAATTCTGGCTAGAAGATTTTGGAGCAAGATTAGAACGTGAACAAGGACAGCAGTGATGAGAGAGACAGATTAGAAAAAGAAAAGAAGAAAAAGTAAGAAACTGATTGGGTGATTGGATTCATTACTTTTGAAGATAGAAGGTGATAAAGGAATGATAGCATGATAGGGCTGGATATAACCCAGTCTTCACATCACGATCCATTTAGAGATTCCTTTCAGTCCCCAAGCATCTCATGGGTTTCAAGTGACTAAAGTATAACAATTGAATGTTATTGAAACAGAAAAAAAGGTTTATTTGTAAAATACAACGCCTGAAAAGAAATTTGAACCTAGTGGGATCTTGGGTTAAAGGAATACTTTTAACAATCTATTCTCCTGCATCGGTGGCTTTGGTGAGAATAAACCTTTACACAGACAAAAAAAGGATAAAATCATTGGTCTGCATCAAGGAAATGATCAACTATGGATATCCTATACAACACAATATTAAATATGGAAGGATAGTGGTAAACCACCAACTACTGTATGTAGAAGAAATGTGGTCAGAAAAAAAATCATAAAAATGAAAGTAAGAGCATTTCCATACACGCACAATGTAACAAGAATTCACAGGATTGGATTTAAACAGCTGTGTGACCATAAGAAAACCACTTGTTAGTGAGACTAATCAGAAGAAAAGATTTCAGCTCGCTAGTAATCATAAAGTCTTTGAAGCAATAGAAAAGGGTCATGTGGTCTGATGAGCAAAGACTGACTACATTCCAGAGCAATAGGCACATTAGGGTAAGAAGGGAAGCACATGAAGGAATGCGCCCATCATGAATAGTGCTCACTGTACATGCCTCTGGAAGCAGTGTTATGATCTGGTTTGTACAGGACCAGGTTATGACATAATTTTTTTTTTTTCCTGATCAAATATTCTAAGAATTGTGACCCAGAGTGATTCTGGGATAATGGGGATCCTGGGGAATCATTTTTCGACATGGAATTTCAAAACTAAAGACAGTTGAATGAAATTTTAGTGTGTGTGGGCTTTTTACGTCAGGTAGTGTACATACTGTATACTCCACATGCAGTAGATAATATTGGGTGGTAAAAAACAACAGGAGCGTATTCCTTTAGCCCACTGCATCAAGTGAACGCATTATTAATTTATGATCAGTGGAAAATAGCACTAAGAGGCGTGTGCTGTGGAAGCAGCAGTGACAGATCATGCATCAGTCCCACAGGCTTTCCTCTATCTAAGCCAGTCTGGAGATTATTTAAAGCCCTTCACACATAATCAGTCAAAGTGATTGGCTAAATCAACCAAACAAGAAGCTTGAGATTTATAGAAGTTAAGGGAAACTTTATACAAAGACAACCCAAGACCAGTATTATGAGGTAATGGAACGCTTGCAATAAGACAATGAGATGGTGAAAGGAATTATTATTATTATTATTATTATTATTATTATTATTATTATTATTATTATCTGCTTATAAGCTTTGATTTCTGCAGAAAGAAACCATCACCATCTAAAAACTTGAACTACAGATGACATACATTATTCTCACGACTTGTTTGGCCGTTTTATTCACTATAAATAGTGCTTTGCCTTGTACATGGGTCATGAGTTGGGTGTAACAAATCTTTCTTTGTGTGCAAAGAGGTGCTATGAATGCTCACCTAGAGGATGCATCAGATGTCTCTCCCAATCAGTGCGGTCTTTGTTGTGATAATCATTCTCTCAGCATAGACAACAACCACCCTCTGTCTCTCTGTCTCTCCCACACACACACACACACACACACACACACACACACACACACACACACCTACACTCACATACACACTCACACACACACACACACACACACACACACACACACACACACACATGTGCTTTCTCTCTCTCTCTCTCTCTCTCTCTCTCTCACTCGCTCTTTCTGTCTTTGACCATAATGCTATCAAAATTAGAAGCAAAATGATTTAGGTATAATTGAAGGAAAAATAAACTAATCAACTACCATCTAGTACAGTCTTTTTTTGTTTTCCTTGTGTCCCTGTGGCTATTTTTATACCTTTAGGAGTAGAACCTTTTGCTTCTGATCAAGGACAGTTTTTCCTCTCACAGTCATTACTGCTATTTACATGTCATTTAACAGATTTGATTGGTAAGTTCGGCATGTAATCTGATACAACCATAACACAGCAAATAATTTTTAGATTACATTACTTATGGAATCAATAATTAAACTCTGAATGTTATGCAATTTTACTATGTTCATACATTACTATGTACTAGGTACAGTTTGGGAGAGGTAATGGCTGTTACTGTAATTGTTCTTATCTATACTGTACATTTGATTAGTCAGGTAAATCCTTTTCATGGAATCTGCTTGCTTACTATATGTTACTGTTTTTATATTTACGGGTAGTTTAATTAAACACTCATGTATACTTCCTAGTAGGCACTTTGTCTCCTCTCTAAACAGAAGCATCACATTTCTTGAAACTTGAAAAACTTAAAAGTTTAACCAATCATGTGATTCAACATCCAGCCTCACAAGCAAATGGCTTTTACATTATGGTGTATGCATGTGTGTATACAGTACAGTGCAAAAGTTACTCTTGCACTATAATACGCAATAATAAAGCCATAAAAAAATCTATAACAAAGTTTTATGCTTTGTTATAGATTTTTTATGGCTTTATTATTGCGTCAGTACAAAGACTTTTCTGATATTCTTTTCTGGATGTTGTCTGCCATAAAGAAAGTAGTTTATTATGTAAATGACCACTTTTTAGACAAAAACTGGATTCTGCATGCAAAACAGAAGTAGGTAACAATCAAAGTCCTCCGAAGACCTCTGGGTATTTCTCTAGAATGCTCAGAAAAACTTTTTCAGTTACTAAGTTCAGTAGCTAATTTCCTTATTAAACTGCATAAATTGTACCTGAGACTAAAGAGTCCTCAAAGCATTTCCAAACCAAACACTGACTATGTCTCATTAATGACTATTTACTGGGTTATTTTTCTCATTGCTCTACAATGACAGAGAGAGAGAGACAGAGAGAGAGAGAGAGAGAGAGAGAGAGAGAGAGAGAGAGAGAGTTCATAATGATCATAGTTATGCATGTTTCCTTGTGTTTACTGGTTTATTATATTTGTTTTAATAATCCTGTCTGGATCCATTTGCTCTTAACGTTTAAAATCTTGTCAGCTGCTACTGCATTAAAGCCTAACCCTAACAGGCTTACCAGGAACATAAAACAGCAGTGACAGAAATAAGCTTTATATTGAGAAGGAAATTTAAGAGGCAAAAACAATAGATGCATCATGACAAAAAGCAGACAAGCATTGTTTAAAAAAAAAAGGAAAAGGAGAAAAAAACAAGAACAAACACAAAGTCCAGACTGTTGCTACAGACTGCTCCGAATCCCTTAATCTCCCAACAAAATGTACACCAAAGACCAGAAAACCCACCTACACTGAATCTTCCTAAGTCGAAACACCCTTTATCATTTCAGGTTTTTTTCTCTTCTTCTTTAGACACCTGTTCAATTGTGCACTAATTCTCTTTGATTTTATGGAAGCAGTGCATTAAAAAGATGTGCTGGATTACACTGTGCATTATGCTTGTCCTTCTCTCTTCGCCTCCTCTCTGACTCTAATTAAAGCTGTTGCCACTCGGCGTCAGGCCGATGTTAATTCACAGGTGTCCACATCGGCCAGGTCTCCATAGTGACAGAGAGGTATCCCATTACTCAACATTTTATCGATGCTGATTAATCTTGATAAAAAAATTTTTTTTTTTAAAACAATGTCCATTGCCTGCAGCCCACCCAGTTTCAGACTTTGAGATTGTGAAGATTGGACTGCAATTTGAGGGCATTCAAGGGGAAACCTTTGTGTGTAACAATATGTCTGTCTCCTGGTCAGACTCTGTATCAAGTTACTCTTTCAACAGTCAAAGTTGGAAAATGGAAAGGTCTTGTCAGGGGCTGGATTCCAGCAGGAAGAGGAAATGTAATGGTACTGTATACAGTATATGGCGAAGGGAATGCTAAACCTGTCAAAACCTGAAAATGTGCGCTTCTCTTAAACAAGTCCATAAAACAACACATAATTTTTTCCCCCCAAACTTTCTCCGCGTTTCTAGAACTCTTGCTGCTTCGACCAGCAGAAATGTCAGCTTTGCTTATTTCAGGGTAAGGAAATAGGCTGACATTTTAAATGTCAAAACATAGACTTCCTGCTTATTAGTCAGATGCAATTACAAACCTTTCTAGACTGAACCTATAGGTCCTGAGAATTTAATTGATTATATCCAAAAGGCTAAATGATGGCAATGAAGATAGGAATAACACCAACAAGTTTAGCAACTATTGGAACACATGAACAAATTGACTGTGTAATTATTATATAATGATATATGATGTAACTGGTGCATGTACAGATACATATACATTGTATATTTATAACACAATGCAACTGAATTCCTGAAACATGAGGTGATTAATTTTCTATAACGGCAATGCTCTGAAAGTACATCCAGCTGTTATATAAATGACAGGTTTATATTAATACACTCAATCTAATATGTTACCGTTTCTATAGTAACAGCTCATTCAGTGGGGCTGGTAACTTGGACTCTCCATATGAGTCTAATAATAAAATGTTTTGTATTTGATGTGGACATTTATGGACATTTTTAAAAGAAATTTTGGTAGGAGAGTTTTCTGTAAAATTTATGGAAAAGCATACAATAAACAAACACCTATTTATCAACAGTCCTACACCTTAACCACATGGTTACAACATGTGCACTCCCCCTATAACAAAGTGTCCATCTTTAATTAATAAAAAATTGCAGTTGTTGATCTAAATCATTGTGTAAATCTGTAAGGCAAAAACACCATGGAATTATGGATTTCTTGTACGAAATGATGGATTTTTATGATTTGCCAGGTGACCAATGATATTAAGGCATGGATAAATAATAAACAAATAAATAAATAATAAAGAATAAAAGAATAAACTACATTTTAGATGGTCATACACTTTAAAGAGTTTTGAATTGAGCCACAAATTATGTGGAATAATCCATTACTTCCCAAAAGCAATGAGTTAATCATGTGCTTTTTAGAGAAAAAAGACCAACCTCACATGCTTTCTCTGTCAATCAAAGATCAAGCACCCTGTAAAAAAAATATCATAAATGAATACAGAAAATATCATTTATTAAATTCAGACAGAAGGAGGAAAATCCCTCAGACTAATTTAGACATTAATGCCTGGGGCTCATTATTTTACTTGAGAGTGATTATTTGTACTTACGTAATCCTGACATTCTGATTAAAAATTTTTTTTCAAAGCTTAAAGCTTGCAGCCCACCCTGAAACACTATTAATGACTATATGTGGTGAAACCACATGAAACATGAAAAAACATGAAATATAAATGAACAGGCTCATGACAGAAATAGCTTTTTATCCTGATTAGCTATCAGGACTCATTAGTATGTTAGCTTACTGTTAGGTTTTGCAACCTAATCAAGAATGTTTAAACATTAAGCAAAAGTAAAAAATGAGGGAATTCTGTCAGGTTTATACAAACTTTTCACCTGTCATGATATAAGACCTGAAAAGCATACTGTAGATTTGATCGTTTTCATAGCCGACTTGTACTTTATTCTTCCCTCTGATACATACAGTAATTTATCATTTGTATGAACTGACAGGAGCTACCATGGCCATTTTTAATTCAATGCAAATGTCTGAAAACTATGCGATGTGGTTCATGTGGTTAATTATTATAATGTGCAATTCTCCCAGGACCATAGGAGTATGTGTGTGATGGTGTGATGTATGACCATGTCCAGAGACATTGCTGTCCCCAGGCCTACAGCTGAGCCAAGAATGATTCAGTTTCCTCCTGAACAAATAGTACTTCATATCATGATACACAACACACCTCTCCTTCATTTACAGTATATCAAGAGCAATGCTTTGCTCTGGCTCTGTTTACTTTCAATTTTCTGTAGGAAGCACCATATTTTTGATAGGGGCTGCCACCATTTGACCTTGAAGGCTGACTTTTTTCTTTTTTTTTATATGAGTGCTGGGGTAATTTGTATGGAAATGAGGCAGAGAAAAAGCTTAATAACCAAAATATACATACATAGCAAAGCCAGAACAGTGGCACTAACATTGAGCTTAAAGAAATCTGAGTAGGTTCAAATGAAGGGCTCCTTAAATCCAGTAATGCTCAGAGGTCCCCTTCAACTGTTCATAAAGAAAATTCATTAATTCATCTTCTATACCGCTTTATCCTGTATTTAGGGTCGCGGGGACCTGGAGCCCATCCCAGGAGACTCTGGACACGAGGCAGGGTACACCCTGGACAGCGTGCCAATCCATCGCAGAGCACACACACACACACACACACACTATGGTCAATTTGGGAACGTCAGTTAACCTAATCTGCATGTCTTTGGTCTGTGGGAGGAAACCGGAGTACCCAGAGGAAACCCACCAAGCACGGGGAGAACATGCAAACTCCATGCACACAGAGACGGGAATCGAACCCGGACCCTGGAGGTGCAAGGCGACAGTGCTAACCACTACACCACCGTGCCGCCATAAAGAAAATGAAAAATATATATATATAAATAAATTATATATACTGTATATATAGCATTACATCCACTTTACTAACAGAGAACAGGATGAATATAATAGGGGTCTGTTCAGAGTGGTAGCATTGCTTTAAAGTGCATTGCATTAAATTAGTTTCAGACTGCAAAAATAAATAGAGAAAATGTTTTATTATATTTGTTCTTCTGTAGGATTTTTCCTTGTTTGTATTGCAGATCATCTATCTTCCTCAACCACGTGCATGTTGTCCCTCACCACATCCATAAACCTCTGTCTTGGCCTGACATCCTTAGCATTCTTTCCCCATATAACCCACATCTCTATTCTGTACATGCCCAAACCATCTCAATTTCACCTCTCTCACTTCCTCTACACACTGCCCCACCTGCACTGTCCCTCTCATATACTCATTTCCGTTAGTGTTCAGCCACATCGCTTTAATAAAAATAATATCTTCATCTCTGCTGTCTTTGTCAGCACCAGCGTCTCAAAACCATAAACGATAGTGGTCACATGATTGTCCTGTAACCTTCACCCAATCATTCACATACTGTAGATACCCTTCTATCACAAATCTCTCCTGGAAACATCTCCACCATCATTCCTTGCAACCACACAATTCCGCCACCTTCTCTTTCATTCATGAACATGTACTCTGTCTTCAGGTCCCTTCTCTTAGGGCATACCTCCACCTCTCCAGACTTGTCCTAAGTTCCCCCGTACCCTTACTACAGGTCACAATGTCAACCAAGAACATCATAGTGTGTGGAGACTCCTATCTGAACTTGTCCATCAACCTGTCAATCAAATCCACTAACAAGAAAAATAGTCAAGAGCTGATCCTTAATGCAAGCCCACCTTTCACCTTGAACCAGTCCATCATTCATACTGCACACCTCATCGCTATAACACTGTCTTCATATGTTATCCTACACACCTACGTTACCTTTCCCAACTTCTTCATACTTCCTCTCTCAGCACACTTTATAAGCTTTCTCTAAATCCACAAATATTCAATGCAACGCCTGGCCTTCTCTATACGTCTCTATCAACACTCTCAAAGCAAACATCACATCTGTAGTGCTCTTTTCTGGAATGAGCCCATATTGCTGTTTACAGATCATCACCTCTCCTCTCAACCTGGCTTCCACAACTCTTTCCCATAACATCATGCTGTGGCTGATCAACCTTACAGTATGTCTCTGTAGTTGAGGCAGCTCTGCACATCTCCCTTATTCATAACATTTTATACCAGGACAAATCTTTGCCCTTTCTCAGGCATGCTCCCTCTTTCGAATTATTATGTCGCTCAAATTATGTTTAGGATCTCTCCTAAACATCTCCAAGCTGCCACTGGAATGTCATCTGGACCAAACACCTTTCCATACTTTATCCTCTACATACATCTCCTTACTTTCATACTAATCTCCTACACTCTCTGATTCACTATCCGCATGTTATCCATCCTTCTCCCTCATTGTCTACATCCATCATCATTTAAAGTACTCCGTCCACATTTTCAGAACGCTCTCCTGAATTGTCAACACATTTCCATCTGCATCAATTTTCCCTCTAACCTGCAGGACATCCTTCGTAGCTCAGTGCTGCTTTCTCCGTCCTCCATTTCCTACTTCTCATATAGCTCACTATACACCTTTTCCTAGTCTTTAACACCTCTTTTTCACCTTGCACCACATCTTCCTAAACTCCTGTCTACAGTACATTCTTCATCTCTCTAACTACTGCATATTTCCTACCATCCTCTTTCTCCTTACGTTTTCCAGTACTGTCTAATTTCACCACTTTACAGTCTCTAATCTACTTCAGGTTGCATCTGCAGGTTGTCATCTACATTTTTTATACTTCACCCTGTGCTCCTCCTCCTTCTTAGAATATTGTATTTCAGGTGATTTTTTTTTTGTTTTGACATTAATACAACAAATGAAATTCCTCCTTCTATGACAGAAACAACGTTTACAACGCTCTGACACTGGAGACTCCTTCTCCTAAAGCAGAAAGTGTCACCATATTAACAATTACACATTTTTATTTATTAAACATCAACATAAAAAAATTCTGTTTATTATTAGGCTTAGATTAATAAAAAGTTGAATATACATATCCCTGTGTATGGATTGTTTTGTATTAGATCTAGTCTGAACTAGCTTTTCATTTCAATCTCACAAGGTGCTGAACTTCATGAGTGTCACCAGGGATGCACATCCTGGGGTGACCATAGGAAGTGTCACTCTGATTTTGATCGTGCAGGCAGTGTCTGTGGGTTCAATACTCCAGCAGGGCCTGTGATCATTGGAGCGAACAACACTGGGAATTAACTGTGGCAGACAAGCCTGGGAAAAAAAACACTGCTGGATCAGTGGTGAAAGACACTGATGGGCTGTATAATCTCAAAAGATTTTTTGCTAAATCCAGCTCCAAGCTTGATTAGCACAGCTGACAGATAAGCATGTCTTTGTGCTCATGTGGTACAGAAAGTGATAAGTATATCATTATCAGATCTGTTTTATTCGGCACATTGCACTTGGTAATACTAAAGCTAAAAGATCACAGCCAGATATGTGCTTCTTGTAATTATTATGAGGTTTTACCAAATGCCTGTACTGAATGAATAAGATTCAAATGGTAATGTATTTTCAACCGCAAATATGAGTAGCAAGTGTTAACAAGTGAAAAAAACAAAGTGCAAAGGCTAATGACTGACTGCCTTTCATATTTGACAACAAAAAAGATACTGTGTTATTGCACTGCTATTAAAGACTACCAGTCTGATAACAGGTCATTCTGCATGAATGGTCATTTTCTCCCACCCCAGTTCATTCCTCCACACGATGGACAGAACTAACCCCTTCTCTCTGCTCCCCAACTCAGCAGTTGCCATAGCAATCCCCTGGCCAATAATAGACCTTGCATTTGCACCCTGAAGCCCAGAGAGGCAGATAAAAATGTGCTCAACCCCCCCCCCCCCTCTCCCAAGACCCCCCCTGCTGCCAGCACCCCCACCTCGTCTCCCCGTCTCTCTCTCTGCACTCTGATATTAGACTCAGATGTCTATAAGATGGATTTTGGAATAAAGGATTTTTGTTTGAAAGCGTGATTAAGACCTGTGGCCTCTTTACATCTTTGTCACGTCACATGGGTGTCTTTAATGTTTTCGAATGAGTTTACCAAGCTATAATGAGGTCTGTCCGGGTAAAATGTCTCTGCACCCGGAAAATCGGATTATTGTGATGTTTTAGGTAGAAGGTTGCAATAGTATCTACTTAAATTCTTTATTTGATGAAATCTTAAATGTTTTTCTCTTCCAATCTATTCCTAGGCTCCCTTCTTGTTTCCTGTGTGCTAGGCATCATACAGTAGCCACGCAGTCAGAGACAGCATGAGGATGAATATGATATGACACAACAGGAGAATTGCTTAGATTTCCTTCTGCTTGTCAAAGAAGAAAGAAATAGTTTTACTGAATCATAAAAAATATGTAAAGAATAAACCTAAAATAAAAGATTTTTTCCCCCCAAAGAATTGCATGGCAGTAACTGACTGAGGAAATGCCAGGTAATGCATATAAAAGTGTAGTCCATTTATTTGCAAGGACAGGTGTGTCATCTCACTTTTTAATTTCTCTTTCACTCTCTTCTTACTCGTTGTATTCCAGTGAATCATAGCCACACAGCCAGTGGCTTAGTTGGTAACACCAGACATCCTTATGACTGTCTCTGAAACTTCTAAAGAATATACAGTTAGATGGATAAAATGGGTGTGTTGTACAATGTGGTGGTGTACAGATGCCAAATGCTACAAAACTTATCTTCGTTCCAAACTTTATGCACCTGACCGTATATTCTTTGTATCTTTGACTCTAGGTTGCTAATCAACGGATTGAGCCCCACTACAGCTGGGTTGCCATCGCTGGCCAGTAGGGCCGTGTCCTTAACCACATGCCTATATGAAATCACTGTGCCATTGCTAGCAACTCAACCCCATAAAACCCAACAGTTATAGAAATGATGAACCAGTCCTCAATAGCATTGCAGGCAAAAAGTCAGAAAAAAGTCAAATAATAAATGCCTTAGTACAATAACTAGATAAAATAGATATTTATTAAGGTAGGATCTCTGCACTATTAATTGTTAACGTGCAATAAGTTCATCAGACATTTTTTATATGCAGGGAAAAAAGAAACAGTGATATTAAGTATCTTTACTATTACTGTATGTTATGCTATGCTACGTTATGCTGTATTCTGATATACCAACCAGCCATAACCTGAAGGTTTTTGAAAAGCTCTCATTGTGCCACCAAAACTAGCTTCACCCTTTATGGCATGGACTCTGCAAGACCTCTGAAGGTGTGCTGTGGAATCTGGCACCAAGACAGCAGATCCTTAAATGTGAGGTGGGGCCTCTATGGATAGGATATGGAGTCTGATGTTTATAAAAAAACAAACAAACAAAATGTGATAATTTAATATTCAATTATTTCACTATGCCTTTTGTAAAATTAAAATTTTTAGAAGCTAAAATTGACTTTTAATCAACAATTAATTTAACCAGAGCAGTTAATGGAATAAAGGAAGAAATACATAACAGAAATGAAAAGATCAATTGATGAAATCAACAATCAACATTGTGATATATTAACTATCACAAATTTCCGCAATGTGAACCTCACTAATGGTTTGATCATGATTACGGCCCTGTATAGGCACAAAATACAAATATGACATATTAAACTGATAGATACACTCACTGAAAGACAGAGAGATAACACCATTCATGCTTCCTAATCTTTTTAATGTCAAGTGTTTCAAGTCTGTAATCATGCTCAATAAAGAACGATAAACAGAATATCTGCACCTGCTGTTAGAGCTTTCATTCAAACCAAAGAACACAAAATGTATGGTTCTTTCTCAGCATCTCATTTGCCTTTTTCTTCAAAAACATTTTGAAACAAAAACAACAAAAATGCATAATTAAGCAATTAAAATCTTGTAAAGCAATTCTTTACTTCATCTACTCTTATAATTCTGTGTGCATCTCAGTCACTGCCGATGATGTGCTATTGAAGTGTCAGTAATGCAGTTAATAAATAAGCCCTGATGGATGCTAAATCTAGGGGTTCGCTTGTCACAGCAGTCAATGAAAAGTTGTGTAAATCTTCAATTTGGGTTAAAAAGAAAAAAAAACTACTAAGATGATGTGGATAGAAAAAAATCATTTACTTGAAACTGAGAGATACTTAGACCATTCACACCAGACAACTCTGCCTTCTATACTTACTGTAGCGTTCCTTGTTGCTATGGTGGTACTGTACTATTAAGGGCACATCTATAGGACATGATTGAAAAGAGATGAATGAAACTGCCACTTACTGTATATATCAAGTTTAAGTAGGCTTTATATATATATTCATACATACAGTACATACTGTATGTGTGCTTGCGTGTGTGTTTGAATTCTTTTGAAAATAACAAACGCATATGGTATTAGGTAATTAAGAAACAACAGACAGTTGTTTTTTAAAGGCTGAACGTCAGCTGTTCTGGAACAGTTCTTGCAAGAACAATGTCAAGAAAATGTCAAGTGCGTTTGCAGAACTCATCAGACCCATGATGAAAGTAGCTCTCATGAAGACCATTACCGGAAAGCAAGACCAAAACTTACTTCTGATGCAGTTCATTAAGAGTTATCTGCATAAAAGGCCTCAGATTAGAGCTGTTATTAAGGCTTCCAGAACATACGTAGCAGACATATGTTAATATCAACTGCTCAAAAAAGATTTTGCATATTTTTGATGTCTTCAGAATTGTTTTACAATATAGAAAGCAATAAAAATCAGGAAAGACCATGTAGTTAGAAATGATAAAAAAAATTGGTAATAAGGTCAACAAATCTATTAAAACATATTGTACATGTACATACTTTATTACATAGAAAACTGAAAGCACATCTTTAAATTTCAACATAGGCACCGGCGGATTCCGCAAACGGCCGACGAGGGAATGTACGGACTGCTGAAGGAATTTGTTTGGGTACTGCTGAGGACCTCCTGAATCTGTGCATACAAAGCTGTGTGCTTGAGGTACTTCCAAGGAAACTACTTTTACAGGAATGCATGAACTCTATGATGCTGAAAAGGCTATGAAAGTGAAGCAGTTGCAGAAGATACTTTTATTGCACTTAATGGAGACCACTGGACATCAGTAAGTAACCATAACTACCTCAGTGTAATAGTATCTAATCAATGACAAATGTCAATTGCACTCATTCACTCTGGGTGTGTTAGAAAGACAAAGACATACTTTCAATTGACCTTTCACATTTTATTTCACACTCATCTTAAAATTGAGCCAAACTATTTCTCTTGATTTTACACACAATATTTCGGTCCCTGAAAGTATTCAGACTCTTTGTTATGACACTGGTAATTGAGCTGTGGTGCATCCTGCTCATATCTTTGAGATGCAAAGATGCAACTTGATTGGAGTCCACCTAATTGAAATCATTGGCCATAATTAGAAGAGGCACTGGGACATTTCACTGTGTATATCACTCCACTCGACAACGTCCACCACACAGAATTCTACTTTCTAGGTGAAAATGGTTTTAATAATAGTAGATCCTTCTACGAGTCGCCCAGCAGATCAGGCAACAAATATACAGTATATCCATAATTTCTGTGGCAGTTATTTACGGGGTCGACGCTTGATTGTGTCTGAGCACTTGGGGGTGAACGACCTTGCTCAAGGGCCCAACAGCAACAACCCAGCAATGTTGTGTCTCGAACTGAGGCCCTCCTCATCCGTAGACCAAGACCTTAACCAGCGAGCCACACCGAGGGTTAACATCCTTATTAGTGTCATGAAAAGACATAGGTTTTCATGAATATAATTTTTAAACTAAAACATGAACGCTTGTCTGATGAAGACATGTAATATCACAACACCTAGGTGTCGATTCAATGAGACATTAATTAACAATCAAGAAAGTACACCTAGAAACTTACCAGTTGTTACAATTGCATGGTAGCCATAGTCAAACATGCGGCTTAGATTATTTTGAATGTACTGTACATCAGTTTTAATTAGCAAGGTGCTCTGAGACCTTTTAATATCACACATAACTTTATTTAACTTCATAACCAAAGTATACAATTCAAACCACAACCTGCAGTATTTCCAATGAATGCTTAGCAGCATATACATCAGTATGTTGAAATATTCATGCAAAAATGTGGACAGCATGCCACATACAAGTGTAAAGCACATAAAATTTTCCATTCTACATTTCACAGTTTAATCTACAGGTTTTTGGTCACAAAATCAATTCACATAAATTACAAACACAAAAACAAAAAACTAGAATCCAGCATCTATAACTTTAAACATGAAAACAATTTACACATCAAGTATATTGGATTGGCACTTAAAAACCTGTAATAACAGGAAGACTTGAATACAAGAGAGACTCTCTGATCAAAACCTATTCATAACAAAAAGGTGAACATTAACTGAAAATATCAGCGCTCTTTTAAAAACCACAATGGTTTTGAAACTGTTTTTTAATCACAAAAAGAAAAACTTGACAAGTTTCAGCTTGTTTAATTAAGCCGCCTTCCAGGAAATAATAACAGGGGATCATTTGCACACCAGTGTGCTCTGTTTGAGGAGAGATTTTAATGAAGGCTGTCACAACAACTGCTGAGCTACAGTCAAGCGTTTTCTTAATAATTTAATATTTTACCAATATGCAGTCAAACAGTCTATCATTTACGTTAAAAATCGTATTCCTATTTCCTGAGAGTTTAGTTAATGACAGTACCACCATATGTCAAATAATGTATTTTTACTATGTGTTTTGAGAAATAGAATTATTAATTATTTAAATTATGTTACCATTAGTTTTTCAAAAAAATATATGATGCTATAATGCTGCTTAAATTAACTTTCCTTAGTTCCCCATTGTCACTCTATCCATTAAATGTATTTTGTGCGCAGGAAAAAAAAATCCATTTACAAAATGAATTTAAAAACAACCAATCTAATTTTTTTTCTATATATATAGTGACAAATAATAACCAAAATTAGTCACAACAAATGAATGAAGTCATCCTCAGTGTAACACAGTCCAAATAATTTTGGTGAAAACATGCAAACGTTCACCTCGATCATTAAGGCTTTTGGGTCTCACAAAACCGTTCACAAGTGTTAAGCATACGACAGTGTCGGACAGGGTGATGCAATGTCCTCCAGGTTGTTTATTCATCCTGCAAATTAGCTGGATGATGCATCCAGGATCAAAGCTGACATTTGCACACTGCATCATTGTAGGAGTTCAAAGGCCCTGGCATTCATAGAAGATTTTTTTTCCTATCAAGAGGCAAATGTTTTGTCTGCATCACTTTACACAACAAGCATAGAACAATAAAATAGCACTGCACATTTTTTAAACACCTGCAGTATATGCTTTTACACAGTTCACAATACCAAAATCTTTGTGAAATTCATGAACAGGTTGCTCTATGATCCCAATGAGACCCTAAATGTAATATATTTAACTTTATGCTTTGATCGGACTGATAACGTTTTGTACTGTTCAATAAAAGTCATTTCTAACATACCTCAAGTCACTCATCCTTATTCAAACTGTCAAGTATTTAAAATAGGCAAAATATGTATGTTTTTTTAAACACTTTTCACTGGTAGGGTTTGTTTTGATATATGACATTCAAAGTTGAGAATTTCTGTTCTGTTTATACCAGATTCAGATTTATACATACACATTATTAAAGGCTGAGCTACAATGTAATTTGTAGTCATTAATAAACATGTCACTGTTAAATTAACTGCTGCTAATACTACACGGTAACATGATTAACTATTTACTTTAAGCTACATTAGTCCTCCTTTCAAATCACTAAACCCTCATGAGCTTTTATGCAGGCTTAAAGACCAGACAGCAGCTTCCCCAGAGGAACCTCTCTCTCTCCTACTAGGCTGTCCCTTTTCAGGCTAGTGCCCTTGTTCACCACTTTGATCTTCAGAGCTAGGCTTTTCACCTGAGCAGAGCTCACAGAATCAAAAAAGAAATCCTCGTTGAACACGGGATTGCGGCTGTTCTTGATTATAGTGCTTCTCTGCTTTTGCTGCTTGCCTGGGTTGAGGTAGAGTGACACACAGCAGTTAATGCTCTTCATGTCAAATGTCTGGTCGTAAAGGTCCTCGGCTGCAATGACGCGGATGCGCAAACGCGCCGTTCCTGGGTCATAATCAGCACAGAGCCGAAGCACGCCTCCCTTGTGGAGGTTGACCAAGTGCTCCTTTTGTTGTCGGTCCTTTCCATGCTGATGGTCCAGAGGACCACCACCTGCAGGAGAGTGGAGTCTCCTAGGTACACTGGGGCTGGGTTCTGCGGAACTGCACTCATCTGTGGAGAGTGAACTATGCCGAGCGAATGTTCTCTTTGCTTTGACCACTTTGGCCTGAGTCTCATGGGTGAAAATCTTGAGCAAGGAGGCAGAGCGAGACAGCAGGGGCGAGCTGAAAGGGGAGGACTCAGCCGAGGAGCATGTGTCACTCTCACCCCCACTAAAGTAGCGATATGGGTTGATATGGGATGTGCTGCAATCCAGAGGGTTCAGATGGGTAACTTCAATGCTGGTCTTGCCTGCCGACTTTCGTTGGGTATTTGGGGACGTGACTGGGCTTGTGTGGTCACAATGAAAGAGCGACTCTTTCCGGCGAGTGTGTGGACTCTCCATTAGTGTAGCAAATCCATAGGAAGTCTGAGTCTTCGGAATATATGACAAAGACATAGCTGTCTGAGACTGAGGGTCAGCATTGGTGTCTCCAGCAACGACATCATCCGCACTCTCGATCTGAATGATGTGGCGGTTGGCAGCTCTTAGCAGGTTTTTGGTGTCTCCAGCTAGTTTGCTGACCAGACGAGGACTTCGAGGGCTGCTGATTTTGTTGCCGATGGTCTGCTCGGAGGTGGAAGGCCGTAGACATTCCTTGGGCTTCACGTCTGGTGTTTCAGTATCTGGTGGGCAGCTCACCAGCTTCGGAGGGATGAAGAAGTCCGGGATCTTATCAGGCGTGAGAACATTGCTGTAGATGGGTGCTTTGTCCTGTTTGTCTCCAGTCTCACCTGGTCGGGGAGCATTGTTCTCCACTGAGCTCCGGATTTTCTCCAAAACCCACATGATTCTTCAGGGTTTGACCACTGAAGGACAGCCGGGTTTCTGTCGGCAACATTAGGCAGATTTGCTTCACATATGGGAGCATACAAGTCATTTCCAAAAGAAATCAGCTGGTAATTATTTTTTTTGTGTGCATATATATTTTTTCAAGTCTCAACTCAGTGAGTGCAGGGGAAGGTGAATAAAGACACAGCATGATTGCTAAATATTATTTTCCCCACATGTGTGGCAGGAAAAATTTTTTTTAGAGAACATGAGTATAAAATACATTACAATAATTACAATAAAGTGGAAAAATGGGAGAAATAAAACATCTAATGAAATGTACGGTTTTAAAACCGTATAGACATAAATAGAGAAGAACCATAATGTCATTTAAAAAGCTTACAGCTACGTTTACGCTGTTTGTCTTTAGATTACTTAATACTTTATTGGTGATGACACAAGGACGAATGTTATGTTTGTTAAACATATTTCTCAGCTATTTATTAAAATGCCATTATGTGAATATGGTTTCATCATGCACACAGTAGGTTCAGTGTACTTACACATCAAGATAATAACTTATGACTATTTTTGAGTGTGGTTTTATAAGACTGCATGTTATAGAAACAATTAAAGAAACAAACATGTTCTCAAATGAACGTTTTTATATATATATATATATATATATACAATTAAATTAGGCAAGACTGTTGTGTTGTATTGAAAACTACTTTAAAATAAATGAGCTCTTGATTATGGAGCTTGAAAACTGAGTATAACGTTACTAACGTATTAAACAGAAGGTCAGGTCAAGTTTAACATTAAATAATATTCGACTAAAGTAAGGAGGTGAGCACAGCACACACCACCAGCCCCACAGACAGACACCTGTTGCGTTTCAGCAGACTTGCCTTACAGTGAGCTCTCGGTACAGCTCTCTCTCTCTCTCTCTCTCTCTCTCCTCCCGCGGTGAAGCCCAGCTCACTACCGGCTCATCTCACTCCACCTGAGCGTCTCTCACTCCAGCACGAGCACCACTTCGCGTTCGAAAAGTGACCGTTACCTTTTTATATCCCTGAGGCGGCCAATCAGAGAGCTCCCAACACATACGATCAACAGCCAATCAGCGTCATGATCTGGTCCGACTCTGCGCGCGAGCAGCTGGAGCGCAGACCAGTCTGAAGTTGAGCTGATTCACACAGCATGCTGCTCTCATCAACATGTCGTTATAACACTTTACTGCAGTTATCACATCAGCCAGTATAGTTCAGTATGATCATGATACAGAGCTGACTTAATGCTGTGGTTAACGGAATCAATGAAATGCATAAGGCTTACTTAAGTACGAACAACCTGAAGAACTTTATTCAATTCAATTAAATTTTTATTTGTATAGCGCTTTTAACACTTTTCATTGGATACATAATCAAAAGAATTTTTTTAAGTTTGTATGGAATGTGAATGTGTATGAATCAAAATGGTCAGATAGGCCCATGATGAGCAAGCTGAGGGCGACAGTTGCAAGGAAAAAATCCCTGAGATGGCAATAGGAAGAAACCTTGAGCGGAACCAGACTCAACAGGGAAACAGAGAGCATGTTAATGCTAATATAGGTATGTTAATATGGAGTCCATGTAGTTATTGGAGGCTCAGGTAGACTTGTAGGAAATTGCAGTTCTGAACTATCGAGCAACTGCAGCCAAGTCAAGTCCTCAGAGAAACAGCTGTCAACATCAGTCGATGCCAGAACCGTCTTCATGGTAGAGTGAAACCACCCTGAGACACCAGGGACACAAAGAGACACACGGGGCATCTATGTGCCCAGAGGGCAGAGGGAGTCTGGATCACTGGCAGCTCAGGAACGACATAATTAAAAAAAATTATGGCCAAAAACCGACTTTGATTTCATGTCAGATTTTTTTTTGTCCTTCCAAAAATCCACATGCACATTAACAAATTACTTTAATAAAATGTATTGCTTGCGTGGGGCTTCAAAAGTCATGGAGCGACCTTATTTCCTGAGCTAAACAACAAAAACAAACAACAACGTTCATTCAACTATTCTACCGTTTTTTCTGTACAGGGGTGTGAGGGGCCTGAAGTCTATCAGAGGCAGGGTACACTATTGACATGGTGCCAATCCATCGCAGTGCACACACACACAATGGACAAGTTTGGAACACCAATTAACCTAATTTGCATGTCTTTGGACTGTGGGCGGAAACCAGAGAACCCGGAGGAAATCCACCAAGCACATGAAATACAAGTATTATAGAAATACAACTCCATGCACACCCGAGACCCAAGGTGGGAAGCCATAGTGCTAACCACTATGCCACCTTGCTGCACAACTATTAAATGAATCTTAACCGTGAGACAGAATTTTCTGGCAGAGGTTTTCATGTGTTATTTATTCCAATATCTTGCAGCCCTAATATGAGCAATCATACCCACTCCTACCACTCTTTTCGCTCACTTGCAAAAAACAAAACGTACACACATGAAATTATGCTTTAGCATACATTTAATCTTTTCATGTGTTCATGGAAGCAAAAATGTATCTTCTTCATCCTTCAAACCTTCTTCATTAAATTTTTTCTTCACTAATGGATTTTACGTGCAACAAACACAACACTATTTTGGTGATTTTGGCAGGTACAAGCAAAAACTCAAAGTATATCATCATCACGACCAACAAACATGGTATAGTATTAGTATTTAAGTGAAGATGAATCTGAAGAAAAAAAAATTTGAGAATATTAGATAGTTTCCCTGAACTGCGTAAGACAAAAAGGAATAGTGGTCGATAAAAAGTAAGAAATATATAATATTTAAATATTGAATATATTTATTAATGCTGTATGTATATACTTATATAGTATATTTATATAAATTAAAAAGATTTTACATTGGTCAGAACTCACTCTTTCAATGATATCTTTATGTTTTATACATTGGAGGACCAGAAAGCAGTCTCAGAAAAATTTCTGACTGTACAGTATATCTGCCTGTATGTCTGGCCAGCGAAGTTTGTCACAGTATAATGCAAAACTGACAGAATACGGAATTTAATAAAACTTTGCCAGTTCTGCTGAACTTAAAAATGTTGAGTAGAAAGGAAGTAATGAGCAGGTTTGTGCCAGATTATGTCACAGCATCTAGTACTGGGCGAATATTGTGGGGTTTTTTTGCCTCGAGGTGGGTGTGGCTATACTCATCACTCAACAGAGAAAATGAATTCAGCACTTTTTCCCCAAGGCAGGCATCATACGTTCCGAAACCATGGTGCTAATAAGAAGCAATCATGTGGAAAGCCACTATGAGATAAAAAAAAAAAAAAGTTGTTAGAGAAAAAATATCTGCAGCAGTCCAAGGTAAAGGCATGTAAACTACCCAAACTAAGTCCAGTGTTATGTGTAAAAATCTAAATGTTGAGTAAAAGTGATGTTATGAACAGTTATGTGCTGGATTTACTATTTACTAAATCTACTTTTAAATAATTTCCTGTTAAGCTACTTACTCAATGTAAACAAACATCTGCTCCAATATATACAGTATCAATTAGAAAAGCTAAACTGAATAATTGAACTGGGATTACATAATTTTTTCACCTCTGAAATGGTATTAGTAAATTTTAACATGCTAGAGCTATTTTAAGACAAACCCTAATTTTTATTGAATCTACTTTTCCAATTTCTGTGACTCACTCTCCGACTAACGAACAGGAAGTGTATTGGCTGGTGACGAAAAAAGTACAATTTAAGCAAGGCATACTGTAAGATACTCATCTTTACAAAATTGTATTTCTTTGTAATAATAAGTTAGACAAAGTGTTCTGCCATAGAGAAGGACAGGCAGATATGTACAGTACATGGGCTTCAACCTGAAATAATAATATCACTGATTACTTTAAAGCTTTCGACTATTTCTAAAAACTCTTTTCCGTTCAACGACAGGTACTAACGCAAGTATGAAAATATCACAATCCTGACCAACCACGATTGTGTTGATTATCCGGTCTACTTGTTTGAAATATGCAGAGTGAGTGTGATTAATTCAGATGTAAACATGATGCAATTAAGTTATAAATCTAATGAGGAGGTTGGCACTGACAGGAAATGACTAGAATGAAATTAATTTGATGAACTCATGTGTGGCAGGATGATGTAGAGTGTAAGGTCGTTGCCTCAAATTGCCAGGGATCTGATTTTGATCCTGAGTATTCAATCTTTATTCCAGGGCTTTGACTCTACATGATCAATTCATGTTGACTGTATAAAAACAAATTATGTTAATGCAGCTCAGTTCATTCACATAGAACCAATGTACAGCGAAACCTCGGATGGCGAGGAACGCAGTTTGCGAGTGTGAAAAACTAATTATGACTTGAGAAATGAGCAAGTTTGGTTTACGAGTACCGAGTATCATGTATTACGCATGCGCTTCGTTTTGACATCGAACGTCACATAATCACAACTGAGCCAATGTTTTGTCTTTCTCTTGAGCTGCGGAATTGTGGGTAATCGTCTCTCCTGCTCGGTCTTAGTGCGCGACTCTCACTGGTATAATCGAAAATCTGTGCACGTGTGTGTGCATAAAATTAGGGTTGTTCCGATACTGGTACACAAAAAAATGGCATCGGAATCGGCGAGTATTTGAGTCCACGTACCGATCCGATACCATTTTCCTAAACATAACCTATTTATGCCCGATAGCTTTGCTAGCTTAGCTTACTTTCAAAGTGTCACGGCATGCGCCCAAATTGATATCGCTCCTCGCTCACTCCGAAGCTCACTAGTTAGGCGGCCTCCCCCTCCTAGCATTGTTTATCACATTACAGTTCACAAAGTTTGTGTTGAAAGCAGAAAATAATTAATAGATTGAAAAAGTTAACATTGGCTATGATAGAAAGGTGTCAGAACACCCAGTGCATTGCAGCTTTCTACGTGTGGGGCTGTGTAACCACAAACCAGTCAGAGTCCCCATGCTAACCCCGGTCCACCATCATAAGCACCTACAGTGGGCACATGTTCAGGGCATCAAAACCAAAGTGATGCCCCATCATGCACTTTATAAGTCTCTGGAGACTTCATGTGACTATAAAATGAAGTCAGTTGATTACCTGAATACACCAAATGACCAGAGAATTACATCAAAGCAGCTCTAGGAACATAATTTGATCATCCTAGATCTTTATCATTAGTGAACTATTTTTTTTTCTCATCAAAAAGTGTGAATCTATAGGGAAAAAAATAAGTTTAAATTACAGCAAATGCTTAAATTGACAGCCTTTGATTCTGCTGTAGTGTGTATGTACAGAACACAAGAACATTTTCAATGTATCAAAACAGATACACCTACTTTATTGTAACAATCGTCCTGGACTTACTCTCACAGAGTACTGAGTTCAAATGACCCAAAAGAAAAAAGTCATGTAGTGTTATGTCTGGTTCTATTATATGTTTTTTCGTTAGTTTTGAATAATGAGACGGCCCTGTAAATATTAATAACACAGTATCATATTGTCAAATTGCATGTGTGGATACGTCAATAAAATCTACTTCAGTGATCAGCACTTAGGAAATTTTGAGTTTTGTCAAACTTAATATGACTATTAAATTAACCGAAACACACGAAGATCATCACGGTCTTGATAAGTGCATGTCTTCAGAGGAAGGGGGCTTTGAAGAAAGGCAGATGTAGAGTAGGTTCGTAAAAATTTATCCCTTCTAGGATCTAATTTAAACTGTGTTTATCTGTTTATTTGTTGTTTATGTGCATTACTTTCTTTATTCATTCATATATTTGATTGTAAAATATGACTTCATTCATTTAGTGCAGACAGCATGTAATCATGAAATGCGTTAAAGAGAGAGAGAGAGATTGAGAGAGAGAGAGAGAGAGAGAGAGAGAGAGAGCGAGAGAGAGAGAGAACCTCATAGCAAAACAAATCTGGACTTGAAGCAGAATATCCAATCATTCTTCCCTGGTCATCAGTTGCCCTGGAGACCAGGTCATGTCTATAGCAACAAACAGATGTGTACAGGTGAAAAACAGATCTATAAGAGAAATGGTCTGAACCTGAGGTGAAAGTAATTTCAACAGTATAGGTTCACACTCAAAACATATAAATGAATACAATTTTATATAATTATAAATATAGAAAGAGCGCAAAAGAGAGCAAGAGAGCTCTTTAAGTGTATATATTATTCTGTAAAAATAGTAATAGAGTCAGAAAAGTGATTATGATACCCAGAAAAAAGGGAAGATGGAAGAAGGAAGATGAGCGGACAAGTTACTGTTACATAAGGTCATAGATAATCCAGGAATGCACAGTGATGAAGGGGAAAAAGGTTATAAAACTGATGGGACATGCTCTTATTGGAAAATCATCAACCAAAGGGTGTTGACCTTACCACCTCGAGAAACCGTAGCTTGCAGCGTCCTCAATCTCAACGACTTTAGAATGGCTGAAATCTCAGAGGAACACCTTTACCTGTCATTCCTGTTCTGTAGTGTGCTGTTGTTTAAAAAAAAAGCAGATACATTATACAAAACCATATAATATGGTGAATTTAACAGTTCTTTAAGCATTATACTGTATATAATATAAATACCATGTCCACGTATACCATCCAGTGACATGACAATCCAGGTTGGAGAGGGCCTAGAGCCTTCTCAGGGTTCAGGAGACTCAGGGCATGCACTGGAGTACATCTGGAATGTGGTGCCAATCCATCACAGGGCACACACACACACACACACACATCACACACACAAACTCCATCCACACAGACCCGAAGCGGAAAACGAACCCAGACCCTGGAGGTACATGTTGTCAGTGCTAACCACTAAACCACTGTGTTGCCAATCTTGTACATAACATGAAAAATGTGTAATTAATCTGAGTAACAACACATCAACAATTATCACAACTACACAATAAAATAATGACAGTTTTGGAAAAAAAAAAAAAAAAAAGACTCCAAATTTTTCCTCATTTAACAAACATTTTTGTTTTGCTTTTTTGTTTTAAAAACAGAATCATGAAGACAAAAAAAAAATGGATTTGCATTTTTAATAAAAACAAACTCTCGAACATGTCATGTAGTAGACAAGAATCAACAGTAGTCAAACCTGGTAAAAGGGTTACACGTGCAGAGAAGGAAATCAATGGCCTGATTCTTGAAAACAGCCTGTTTTGTTCGTTTTCTATAAGACCTTTTTTTTCAGAACTGTGAGTCACACAAAATGATTTAATAGCAGCTACTTTGAGATCAGCCAGGAATACACTGCGTGCTACCGTAAAGGGGGTTATTACGCAGTTCACTATGGAAGAATTAACCACCTATTCCATGAAGGAAAGGCGTACATCAAATGCACCTTCTCACAGCGAAATGTCAAGAGTCTTCTCACTGTCACGCATAAGCCTGAAGCCCCTCGCACAAAAGCCAAAACAGGACAACAAGAGCGGATACTGGAGCAAACAAGTTTGACCAGCGAAGCGGGCACAGTGAGACATGTAAAAAAAGACCTGAAAACTCACAGTTCCTTTGAGTAATATGTGCTACAAGAACTGGATCATGAACCTTCGAGAGCATGAATAAAACAACAAGAACATTTTACAGTTGGGTTTATTGTCTTGCTTCAGCGTTCATTAAACTGTCTGCTGGAACTGCTCATGCAAATTAAAGTTTGTCCCCAAGCCTGGACCAAGGTGCTTCAAGGCAATTCGTAAAAACCCAATCTGTTAAACTAATTACGCTCACAGTGTGGCTACTGAATCTTACTGCGATGCGGAAGTGCTGATCAGTGGAAGATTGCAAGTTCAAATCCTACAGTAGCACTAACAAGCTGGGTCCTTCACCAAGACTCTTAACTGTCATTTGCTCGGTTGTAATCCTCTCTCAACTGTATGCCAAAATGTTTAACTAATCACAGGCTCTGACATGGAACGAGTTGTTTGAATGGTATTTAATTTTTATTTCTTTCATAGAATTCAGGTAAAATCAGCTGTTTCGATGGCAAAAATCATATAATACATGTCCGTCCATTGTCTCCTCTGAGCTAGATATGCAACACATCTTCCTCAAGATTGAGACTTGTTTGCAAACCATTTTTTTAATGACTTCTTCCTCCTGTGATGAATCCTCCCCCTCACAACAGGATGAGACATTTCCCCATCAGCTCACTTTAAGCTAAGAATTAAGTGACAAAGCCCGGCCTAATGTCCAGCCCAAAATGTCACGTTGTCTTCTAAAAACAAGTAAAAGATTTGGTTATTCATTAACAAATGCCGCTACCTCAATACACATGTTGCACAGCAACTCATTCACAGAAAAAGACAAAAACAGAACAGTCAAACTGAAGCGGTGAAAATAAGGACCAACACTGCCATCCTATGGCAAACTGCCTTATGTATGTTTTAACTAGTTACAGTTCATCTGACTTCATTTTATTGCCACACAACATTGCTGAGCCTAGACCTGACCAACTGAAGTAACCCCAGATCATAATACTCCCTCAAGCAGCTCATACAGGGGAAATGTGCGCCGCGTCATGCTTTCCCTTCATACCCTGATCACATGAACTTTTTCCTTTGCAATTTCAATCTTTACACACCCTAGCAAATTGAAGCCCTTTTTGTTTTGATTAGTCTCAAACAAGTGGTCTTCTTATGACAACTTAGCGGTTTCCTCACGTTTACATTGTGTGGACATTCTCATTCAAGTAATCTCTGATCATGATCATTTTTTCTAATGACCTTGGTTCAAGTAGACACTTGAACACTACCCTCCCAGGTTTAAAAAAAATAAATGTGTTGGACAGTTCTTAACCCAACTCTATTAATTTCAGGAATCTCCTTACTTGTTTTCTTTGCTTAATACAAGGTAACCCTTGTATACTGTGACCCTTGTGACACAGTAACATCTGTTCCATCATCATGGACTATATTTTCCAAAGTTTGCTTAAGGAATGAGAAGTTACTTACTGCATCAGTTAGGGTTAAAAGAATTGTTGACAAACAATAATGAAACATAACCCTTGCAGTAATTTTCCAATTAAAGGCTTTTAAAGTATTTGTTTCCTTAAATACAAATGGACAAATTTTTTAGGCCGGGAAAAATAGTATATTATTTAGCATTTTAGTACTTGAATAGAAAAAAGTACAGTAGCATAGTGAAGCTTGGTGAAACCAGGAGACAGACTCAAAACAAGAAGAAGGAATACAATGGATTGCCTAGTTAGACCGGAAGATAAAGAAAAGAACACTAACAGGATGAAACTTTTACACTACAAATTCCTGATGAGTCCGGTTGCCACATTTAAAAATGCCTCACCTGACATTTTGCATAGGATTACACCTCTCTTTTACAGTATCATCCGAGGATCATCCACTGGAGAATTCAGAATGAACACACACACTAATCTCTATTTTAAACATGCACAAAAACAGCCCTTCGAGTACACAGCTGCAACTAACAGGAAATAAAATACACAAACAGGCAAATAGTAATGAGATAGGGATAATAAGCGAGTCAAACAAAAGAAAGAAGGTGGCACACATTAGTGTGCAGAGAGAGAACACGATTTCTTTGTGAATGTTGGAGTTCCACATGTGAGGAGACTGAAGGACAGAGGTGAGTTAAGGGAGTCTGTAGGGAATCGGATACAGCTCTGTAAACACAATAGATTCAGTACAGAAAGGTCAAACTTAACAACACACCTCAAGATGACCAGATCAAATGACTGTCTCTGTGAAGTAGTTTTCATCAGACAGCAGTGTTGTTTTAATACAGTCATAGCACTCTGTGTAACAATGTGTGTCTGGGTTCGATTCCCAGCCAGTGCCCAAACCCCAGCCACTGGATGCAGTGCCGGCCCCAAGCCTGGATAAAATGTGAGGGTTGCGTCAGGAAGGGCATCCGGCGTAAAAGTTGTAGTGCGGACTGGATATTCCGCTGTGGCGACCCCTTGCTGTGAGAAGCCGAAAGACCAACATGTATTTATTAATAAGCCTAAAACAAATGTATTGACAATGTATTTGGTGCTAACTTTTTTGACGGTGTTTCCCCTGGTAGCAGGTATAAATGTTTTCTATAATTTACAGACTGATTCAAAAACTTAAATATTAATTTAAGTAAATAAATCAATTATATAAATTGTATTATTTATACTTTTCCTACTGCCAATAATCCATCATCTCTAAAGGACACTATTGTCTCACAAACAATATTCAATATTTTATCTTTAATCTAAAGGCAAAAAGAATTAAAGAATACAAATTGTTCAGAAGTGGGGAATTTATTGGTACACCACCTTCACACAACAAAAGAAAACTACAGCAGCCTACGTCTATCATAATTCTGCTGGGTAAACCTCTCAATTAAAGGGAATGTAAATAGCAAATCACTGGTCATTCTCATTTATTCTTGAAACATTATATTACATCATACAGTCAGAAAATACATAGTGGAAGGAGTCAGCACCTTCACAGAAAGAGCACTGAGAGTACATTGAGTGATACAAGCAAAATCCAGCAAGATTTGCGCTACAGTTGATCAGGAAAGATGGCGTTTGGGGGAAGTGGGGATGGGGGTGGGGGAAGCAGGTTGGTGTCCAGTACATGGGCTGCTTTTATGAGCTGGTTACACCCTATCTCTGAGTCTTTAACATAAACAAAATCTGGCCTTCTAAGATGATAATTTAATGCAAAACTTAAAGTTTAAAAGCATTCTTTTTTCTCCCTAAATTGTATGTACTCTTAACAGATAAAAATTATTATATAATCCAAAGTGTGGTATGATGAAGCCCACGAACACTTAATATACTGTATATATTTATATATAAAAAAAGCAACAAAAAGGAATGAATGCTAGGGGTGGTTTATGGATGCATTTCCTTAGACACTGACAAAAAGAACAAAATCACAAATTTCTACTCATGCAAGATTAATTTAAAATAAACTTTGCACAAAAGAAAATCTGCCTTCGTTTAAAAAAATAATTATAGATGCTTCTCTGTATGCCACGGTTTGGCCTGTGTTCATATAGATTACACTTTCCACTCAGACATATCCACCAAAAGTTGCATTCACATGCTAAAGATTAAGGAAATACAGATACTTTGGGACGGGGGACATGCCTCATTGGCTGGTCATTTACATGAACACAAGCCGGATCTTATCATCCAACAATTGCCTTCAACTAAGATTTTTGTCTAGCCATTTAAATGCTGAATAGCATTCGTCAGTCGAACAAAGCTGTGCAACAGTTCTTAGTTTAAGGGCTTTCAGAAGCCAAGTATCTGGTTTCCGCTGGATGTTAAATCAGTGTGCTACAGAGTGCTAGAGCAGGTGACCAGAACCAGGAAATACATTTGGGCAAGTTCTTTGATTAATCCATACATTGGAGTGGGAAAAGTTCTATAATGAGGAAATCTGTGTGAAAAGATGCAATTCAGCGCAATGGGCAAGTGAAAAACAAACAGGCATGATTCTGGTCTTCATTCAATTTTTCAGGAAGTAAACAGTGACGCAGAAATTATTTAAATGGAGGGCATATCTCAAAAACAAGAGGGAGAGAGAGAGAGAGAGAAAGCAAGAGAGAGATAGAGAGAGACAGGTTACCGCTAAGCACAATACTGACTGAAAAGATTTCATCCGATACTTTTGGTTCGGTCACTGAGTTGTTATAGTTTGAAATCCGTCATCATGTATTTGGAACCTACTGATAAGATATTTATCCGGTTTTCTGTTATGATGTTAAGCGTCCAGCAGTAATGCCCTCAGTAAATAATTCTCCCATGCATTAGTTATACTGTTCATTATTTGCAAACCTCCACAGAATCTTTTAGTGCATATTAAACTTGTAAAGCTGTGCATTTTACAATAATGTGGAAAACTCTAACATAAGAGTAAGTGTTGTATTTGATTTATTCTGTCAGTGTAAACACAGATGGACATCTGTAGAAGCCAATCTATTTTAAAAGGAAAAAAAAAAAAAGGTTTTATCGGTAACGAGTCTGAGTGAATTGAATGGTCCCAGAATTAATCAGACTTTCAAATCAAAAAGTGCATTAGGTGACACATTTGGAACCATGTTTCCAGGGCTATATTACAGGTACTTTGGTAGGTGTTGAACTAAAATTTTGATTGGTAGCTAGGAAAAATGTGGGTATTGCTTCAGGCATAAAACAAAACGGGGGGGTTGAATGCTCTCTGAAAAAGTGATTCAATAGAGAGAAAGACAAACAGACTCACAGACACACATGTACACAAACACACAGGCTGAAGGACAGACATGAAAATCAAGTTTAAGTCATGGATTAAACAGATGTAGCGAGAAGTCGGAAATGAAAGAAAGCAACAATACAAAAAAAATGAAAATACTTAAACAACATTAAACAACAAATCAATCCAGTTAATAAACTGAGTCAGACCATCAAGACAATGGGAGAGCAGGATGGGGTGGGCGAGGTCAAACACCAGACTGAGGCTGAGACACGAGAATATTAGAAAAGACAGGAATAAAAGAGAAAAATAAACCGAATCAAGAGTTCCAATAAATATAAGGTAGGTAGAGATGAGGGGAAACCAGCCTCAGTATTTGTAATACGATTTTGAGTGTCAGATTCAGCAAGAGGGTATAGGAGTGGGTGGGCAAGGGCACCATTGGTCTCTCAGACAAAATCAGCATTGTGAGAAGGTCTGCTTTATCTCTTCCAGCACATTCCCCAGCAATGAGGGCTCATCACATTTAGCGTCAATGGAGACTGTCTGATCAGCCTAGGACAAAGAGTCAAACTTAGACCACGCTTACACATATTATGGATTTTTTTTTTTTATAAAAATGTGAATGTTATGTCTGTACATTGTATATTAATTTTGGCAAACATTAAAAACCTGATCAATTGGTTGTATTTAACTTACCTCGACACATTTTATTTACAATTCTGTAATAAATCACAGGCATGAAACTATTTTTAAAAAATAAAATAAAGGAAAGAACTGAGGACTTACAGTTTTAACCAACAGACATACATGGTGACCCTGGATTGACCTGCTATACATGGAGGCACAGGAGTCGATCCTCTCCACAACTGTTCCAAAATAATAATAACAGACAATACATGAGAGGTTTAGGCGTCTTCTGTTGGCTAAGACTAAGAGATATTCAAACCTACAAAGTATTTAAACAAATTCTCCAGTATTATTAATCGTAATCATTATCCACCATTTACACATTAGATAAACAACTTTCCCATCACTTACCAGAGAAATGGTGATGGAAGCAGATTCTAGCTAACAAGTGGTGGAAAGGCATGTTGACTCCCTCCAGCTTCAGAGAGCTGCTCTTTAGGTCTCCGGACTCCAGCAGCTTAGCGTACGCATCACTGTTTATATAAATTAGATCCATTAAATGAAATGCTGCCAGGTAAACAAAAATCAAGACTCGATTCTATTCAAAAGTTTATGCTCACTACTGACCTGTAGCATGGAGTTGTGATTAGGTATGATGTGCAGGTAAAGTGCAGTTTGAAGTCCAATTTCTCATGAGTTGAGGAATCGTCCGACTGAGACAAGGAAAGATGGACAAGTGATGTAGATTAGTGACGAGTGCCATCCTTGTGTAAATGCTTCTTGTGTGTTGAGATGACAAGTTACTTTACCTTTACTATGAAGGTGAGGGTTCCTTTCAGTTTCTGTGGCATGACGATGCTCTTCACTGAGAACACGAAGCGGGCCTCATTTGATACCCCTGAAGAAAGAGGGGGGGGGGGGAGCTTTGGCTTCAATTTCAATAGTTAAAAACCTCATCTTTTGATACTTTAAGCTTAAAGTGTGTGTGCACACTCTAGAGAGCTGTTTGTTTGTTTGTATGTATTAGGATTTATTGCAATATCAGCTTCTCAGGCTATTTCATGGCAGATTCATATCAAATATTAAGCTGGCTTATTCAAACCAATTTTATATTAGGTTATAATGAAAGTGATTTAGAGAGTTGTGGGAAAGTAAAAAAAGAAAAAAAGATATAATAAATTCAAATTTATTTGTCACATACACAGTACGATATGCAGTGAAATGCTTAGACAACTGCTCGTGACCTTAAAATAAAAGACTATTAATTGGAATAGGAAATAAATATGAAAAAAAAAATTTAACTAGGAAAGAATAAAATAAAAATATAAAAATTAAAGTTAAGATAAAATAACTGTACAACAATACACAATATAGAAAATATATGAAGACTATATGAACAGTAAGAGCAGCTGTACGAGTAGGAAAAGTATAGTATTGTCCAGGTTTGTGCAATCCACATGTTTAAAGTGTCTTGTGCAGTGCGAATACGCTTAAAGTGATTTAAGTAGAATAGATAAAAATAATGTTACAGCATGGTCTTGGCCAGAAGAACGAGATTTTACATTAGATTCTTCAGGTGCACTTTAGATAGAAATTCTACAGCACTGACATTTTGGAGCTTCTTCATCCTTTAATAAATACGCATGGGTTACATTTGTATGGCCTAAACAGCACCTTGTACATACTGTATGACCTGGTCGTGTCTTGATTCAAAAGGGTGATAGCTTCTTTTTCCCCCATCACTGAGTTTATTTCGAATAATTTGCTGTTTTGGTACTGCTTGCCATTTATTTGATATATATTGATTTATCAGTGGGGTTTGGCATATGCCAATTGTTACAGTAAGGGCTTGTCTTGATGCCGTGTCTGCTTGTTCATTTCCTGTAATTCCACTCTAGAGAGCAGTGTCACATGTAACAAAGCATAATGTGCAAAAAAAAAAAAAAAAAAAAAAAAAAAAAAAGAGCCTGATGTTTCAATGCCCTACTTAGAATAAAGTGAATAATTAAAAGGTTATCATGTACAGGGTCGCAGGAGGCAAGGGGTCTACCCCAGGGGCCTCAGGGCAGGAGTTGGGGCACACCCTGGACAGGGAGCCACTCTATCACAATATAACTAAATTATATTGTTTGAATGCTGCTTCTTTAACACCAGGCAAATATTTGGATTTAGTCTTAGCTGTTCCTAGCTATATTTAATCTGTCTATTTATTTATTAAAAGGGAAAAGGTTACTTTTTCTGTTTATACCATAAAAGAAGACCTTGAGTCAGAGAGGGGCCGCGGGAAAATATATCTTGGTATGAATTTGCATGGCAGGTCAAGTTTCATTCTTAATCATACCTGGTGGCAGTTGAAAGGGCACGACAAGCCCATCGTGGGGTCCAGCTCCATCTGGCCGCTGCAGTTTAGAGTTGAGGGAGTCCAGCACGTTGAACTCCATGGACTTCAGGAAACTGTTGCACTTGTTTTCAAAGATGACAGACACCACAACCTGACTGCCGTCCTGCAAATTTCCCTGAATATCGTACACCTGGATAGAGAGAGAACCACAGTGCACTTTCAGAATGAAGAAACGAGGGACTACATTCTTCACACTTCAGAAGATCTTAAAAAAAAAAAAAGTCAGTAAATCTAAGATTAAGATTCATAAACCTAATCTACAAGGAAAGGTAAATATATTTCAAATAGTACAATCTGCTGGGAAAACACTGCTCTATTGTATATGAATGAAATGCACTTTAAGGGTAATCAAGCACACAGTCCTGAAGCACTGCACACCAAACAGCAAACTGCTCTTTACTGAAGCTGGAGTTTATCTGCCAGTACCTGATCAGCATCCTCCTTCATCTTTAACAGGGAAGGGAGACAAGGAACAGGGCAAGATTTAAACACCAGAATCCCATAACATGACAGGTCTATCTACCCACTAGCTTTGCAACGTGTTTCATTCATTATAACTAATAAGCTCTCTAAGCCACCATGAACTAGTCAGCAGGACTAACATCACATCACACTTCTAGGTTCTTAATTGACTGAATTCATTTTGTGGAATTGTAGTGTGGGTATGAATACGACTTGAAATCACTTAATTCAATTCACTAATATACTTACCATTTTAATGTATGTGTTTTCAGCCAGAAGACAGTAGTTTGACATGGGCTGTAAATAAGGGGAGAAAAAAAACAAAAAAAAAAACAAATATGTTAACACATGGAAGTAACAAAAACAGGACAGCTAAGCAGCACATACCACGTTTTCCTGACAGTAAAATTTGAATCCACTTGCAGATGCAAGATTTCTAATGTAAATCTGGATTAGTCTGCTTTATGTTTCTATGACACGTTTGGCACAATAGTCCTGAAATGCACAAATTGCCAATCTGTAACCAAATTGATTCAAAGAGAACTCTGATCTTCCTGCTTTCACACTTTAGTTCAGCCTCACTACTAGTATTGTGCATTTTTACAGCAGCATCAGAGGGGGTGCTGGAAAGCAACTGACCGGTAGAGGTTCCTCCTCCTCCTCCTCCATGGTGCCATTCTGTACCGAATCCCTCCCGTCTCCCTCATTGTGGTGGTGGTGATGGTGATGGCGCTTTTTCTTCTTCTTCTCCTTTTCATCCTTTTCCTTTTCTTTCTTTTGCTTTTTCTTCTTATGCTTAGATGATTTCTGAATGAGAAGCAAAAAAAAAAAAAAATCTAAAGGTTCCATGGATTACTGCCCATGTTTTATTCTCCTAAATCACAACATCGTGTTCAGATAGTTTGTGCTTTAACAGTTAATTTCTCCAATTGCAGGCCGTTTCATTAGCTGTAACTAATGAAATTTTAAAATCATGACCCACCATCTCTTCGGTTTCTTCATCTTTGGGCTCGTCTGATTCGGAATCTGCAGCCACGCTCGTCTCAGGGGCTGGGGTCGAGGGTGAAACTGCTACCTCCTGAAAACACTCTTCAAATTAGCACATGTGACTAGAGAAACCATTTAACATACTAATAAAATGTATGCATTATGAATGAACATGCACATTAAACGTCTGCTCTTGCAGCAGTGTTCCTGCTTAATTGATTTAATACTGCTCTGGAAAATGATGCTGAGAAAAAGGGAGAAAGGACTTAAAATAGTAAGGAATGTCTTACAAATTTGTCTAATAAAAATTTCACTGAAATACAGGTTATATCCGTTATCAGCAGAAATCAACAGCTGCCAAATCGACAGTCTGGATCAAGCAGAAACGGCAGCAACATTCCTGACTGCAAAAACAATTTACAGCAAAGCAAGACACCAGACAATGTTAATGAAAGCTGGTCAAACACGGACAATCACGGAGTAACAATCGCACAGCCAGCACAGAAATTAACGACCAAGATCCCTGTGAATAATTGTTGAGGGACCATAGACAGAGTGAGACCTTGGCACATTGACAAGGAGAGAGGATGAAATTACAAGGTTTTTGTTAGGAGAAACAAAGATAAACACCACGATGTGAATGAAAGGAGGGTGAAACCGGACCTTGGTAGGTGGGGGAACAGGAGCACTAGAGAGCCAGAAATCCAAATCGGAGGCCTAGAACAAAAAGGGCAAGATAGAGAATGAAGTTCAACCAAATTGCTCTAAGGCATATTAAAATACACCATTTGTGTTGTTCTGATGTCACAGGAGAACTTTTATAAACAAAAAGTACTACTTTTTTTTCTCCTACGATTTTTCAGTGACGTTCAACACCATATTAATGAGAAATCAAAAAATATATATAAATAAATAAATACATTTTTTAAAAAGTATGCAAGATAAACGTTGGGACTCCAGACTGCAGAATGCACTGTAGAAAATCTTGTGTTAAATAAAAATCATATGTTAATGGTAAACAGCAATATGACATTAAGAACGGAATTCCCTTCAAATGCAAAAACCACCTCTGTGTCACAATTTACGAGATGCATCTTTATGAAAATCTATGCAGTGTCAAAAACCCAATAACCTAATGCTTAACATAAACCTATAACCACGGACAATTCAATATATTACAGGCTACAAATAACAGTCAGGCAACAAAAAAAGAATTACAAAACTAAGAAAAATGTCCTTAACTTCAAATAATCCAGATAGGGTTTGATTGATTTTGCCACTGGAAATGCTACTCAATATACAGGACTGTGCAAAAGTCTTTAGCACTACCTCCTTCCTCTTCATTTCTTCATAATTTGATCCAAGGACCATGTGTTCTTGTACTTTTTGAGGAATACTTTTTGAGGAATAGTATTCCAGTCATCTTGAGGGATTACAGTGGGTTACAGAGGGAAAAAAGTGAATTTTTTCTCGCTTGTTAAGCAGTGACCTATGAATCATTCAAGCATTTAAAAAAATAAAATAAAAAACCGAACTTAAGCTATGAACCAGTATGAACCAATGAACGGGTACAGATGATGAATGATGATTAGGCCAGTGAATAGTCTACTAGAGATTCTGAAGATGAGACGGGAAATGAGGTTGCTGCTGAAGTTGTTAAATAATCCAATGTCTATAATTTTTTTTAGGCACTTAATGTCCTACTAATAACTTCATAATTGAAAAAAATGAAGGGTGGTGCAAGATCTTTGCACAGTATTGTAAACACATGTAAGGATAATTTCACACACATCTTTACCACCACCACTTCCTAGAAGTTCTTAGAATCCATCTATTTAAAAGAAGAAGAAGAAAAGGAAAAAAAAAATCCATATGCATGAATTTCTTTTTTGTAAATTATTACTAGCTGTGATCTCTAATCAGAAGGTTTCGATTGGTGCCAAAGTAATTAATTTAGAGTGATAATTAGTTGAGTCGGTTGTATTTGTCAAAAAGGATGTTAAATCTTGATAACTAGCGTATTACACAATTCAATTGACGTGATTATTAGAAAACAGGTTAAATTCTAAACTCTGCAATGTGTTGGTATTTTTCAAATAGAACAGTTCTTCCCTAAAGTGAAACATAAAAGAATCCTGAACTGCTGGAAAGTTGTACCTCGGCAGACGTGGAAGTAGGTGGGGCTGCCACAGCACTGGTGTCTTCTGAATGCACTGGATCCGAGTGAGGCTCCACTGACTCTTCCTCCACATCATTTTTGTGTTTCTTCTTCTTTTTCTTTTCTTCTTTGCTCTTCTGTTACAACAAAGCACAGGGCTGATTGCAGATTTAGGGATTTAAATTAAAATAAATAAAATTTTAATAAAAGCTTTGACAGTAGTGTTGATAAATTTAACTGATAAATTATTAATTGTAAATGTATTTTAAAAAATAAACACTGCTAAAAGAAAATAAATATTTCTATCACATTTCATATGATTTTTTCTTGTACTGTATGTACCACTGTAATTTATCAGTTAAATTTATCAACACTACTGTCAAAGCTTTTATTTCATAGAAATGTATAAAATGATTCATAGAAGAAACATCTCCTAACCAAAAAATAATAATAAAATAAACAAATAAATAAACCATGCTGTGTAACAATATCCATTTTAACTTTTCTACATAGCAATCGCTTTCTGCTTTGTCTCAATACAATTAAGTCATACCTTCCTGTCCTTATCCTTCTTCTTCTCTTTCTTCTCCTTGCTGCTCCTCTTCTTAGGCTCCTGTTGGATATTTTCGCCATCTTCATCTGCTCCAGGGCTCTTAAGAACCTCGGGGCGGTGTGTCCTCACTGGCAGCTTCTCACTGTCTGCCAGAGGCCTAGACACACACACACACACACCGTCTCAGTGTTCCACATTCTGCCCGAATGCCCAAATTTAGAAGACTAAATTTTCTACACTAAGCGCTACAGGGAGCAGTATTCTACATCTCAGTAATAAGAGGAAGCTAAATAAATAAATAAATAAATAAACTAAAATTTAAAGAGTCGGCTTTGATGAAGAACACAGATAGGCACGGGTGTTGAGCAATCTTAACTAAGCAGTCATTTAGCTTGAAAATTGTGCTGGGACAAACTGTAGTATAAAACAATTTCAAATTGCATTCATGAGTAATAACACTTTTACTGGAGTAGGAAACTGCAAATCAAATTTTCATCAATCCCAGCAACTAGTTTTCCAGCACAGATGATAAAATTAAATGAGTACTTTCCTATCAGCAGCACAAAAGATGTCCCCAGGTCAACTACTATTCCCAATACCGACAGCAATAATTTAGAAAGTAGGAAAGAAGCAGGAATTTGTGACTGGTTAGTCCATCAAATTAGCTTGTCAACCTAGCACTCACCTGCAGTTAGCATCAGAAAGCAGACTGGCAGGGACATGGATGAGTGTGTACAGAAGACAGAAAAAAGGAGCCAGATCAAAGTGTGTGCGCGTGTTTGTGTGTGTGAGAAAGTGGACATGCCAAGGGCTGCCTATAGTCGTGCCCTTGACTGCATGACTGAGACTTTAGACCAACAGAAGCACTAGCAAATAATTTAAAGGATGAAAAATGAAAGGTAACTGTAACAAAGAGATTAAAGAATAATGACCGAGTTTTGATGCCAGGTTTTAGTATTAACTGAGAAAGTGGGCTGGTAAAAGGCTGACTAGTTAACTCATGTTTAAAACAGACAGCACATACTTGTCTAAATCGATGTCCAGGGCTTTGTGTGGATCATTGGGATCTTTGTCATCATCATCACTTGGTAAGGCATTCTGTAATAAGAGCAGAAAGATAAAAATCTAAATGCAGGATTCTACCATTTTAAAATCATAATAGTCTCAACGTACTGTCTGCAGTACCTCTGGCATCTCCTCAGTGACTATGTCGACCTGCTGAGCAGGTGTGATATCTTCCTCACTCTCAGGGCCAGAGTCATCTCTCTTCCCTTTCCCACGCTTCTCTTTCTTTTTCTTTTTCTCCTTCTTCTTCTTATCCGCCTTCTCCTTCTGTCGACGCTCCTCCTCCAGCTTAACATACTGGTCAGACATGGGCATTCCTGAGAGAGGGAAGCGGACATCGAATGTATAACCAACTATTTTAGTTTCCCTACAGTACTTCTTTTAAAACCACAAAAACAACAATAAAGATAAAAAAATTATAATTTGATGCTTTGAGGTGCTTTTCCAGGAAGTGATTCAATCACTAACTCAAAAAGAAAAGATTAATGAAGTAATAGTCAGTGACTTATAGCTGAGTGATATGGAAGAATATTTTAAAAATAAATACTTTAAAATATTATTTATTTTATGAGAGACAAGTAAATATTCCCACACAAGTTTACCTGGGACTTTGAGTGGCACACTGAGGTCAATCTGTACCACTGGAATGTGCTCTACACCTGGCATGTCCTGATACACCTGCATGATCATACACACAAACGTTTGTTTTTACAAGCATTAAACCTGAAGGAACGTCATCATATTATACAATACATTTAATCTGTCAGTCAGTTTCTTAACTCTGCTGTACCTTCTGAGCGGATGGAGAGGATTTAATGTAGAAGGGGTTGTTGGCTTGTTCCTGTTTCCTGGCTTCCCTTCTCTGTTTGGGTTGAAAGAGGCAGGAGAGAGAGATTAGTACAAACACCCAACATATTTAAGGAGCAGATAAATGTGGTGGTTCAAATAAATGAGTTCATATTTAGGTAGGAACAAGAACATTGTTTGCAATGTTAATTCAGGACACATTTCAACCTCCTGCTGTGGATTTCATTTAAATCAAGTTAATCACTTGTGCTAAAAGCAGTATGCTGAAGATTAAACAGAACAAAAATGGCATATTATTTAAAACACTGCTACACACAGTCATTGTAAAACATTCTTGTTTTGCTTTTCACCGTCTGGAGGTGATGGCAACAGGGTAAAAACGTCAGCTGTGACATTTTAACTGCCAAATCCAAGCTGTCTTGGTATAAAACTTTATCTAAACCATGATCATTTCTTATTTTGAGCTTTTCTGAATACCTTGGGATGTCTGATTATTATATTTACCATACATGTTCAGAAAAGTTTTATTACCTTGGTGTGTGTGAAGCAGCTTTCACATTTCCAGGTGTTTGAGATTTTTTTTTATTAGACCCAGAATGTGTTTTATGCTTTAATAAGCTTTCAATTCCATTCTACACCATCACCTCACATTTAAACATATGCAGAGTGAAAAAGAATATATCAGAGTGAGAGAACTTAGGGTTTGTGATGCGGAATGGAGACTGTTTTGTCAAAGGTACAAACATCACAGGATTTACAGAGTTGTAACAACTGCTGGAAATAAATATTCAAGTTAATTTTTCAAGCTGTGAAGGGGGGGAAAAAGAAAAAAAAAAAAAAAAAAAAAGTACACAGCTCTATAAAAGTTTTTGCATGTCTTTCAACAGATTTTGTAAACTAAATTTTTACAGATTTCAAAAATCTTTCAAAAGGTGTCAACAACACACCTAGAAATAGATCTAAACATTTGAGACCCAGTTCAGATTTGTTACAAGCTCCTATGGCTAATCATACTAGAGTTATACACACTCGTGCTAGCTCTTTCTCGTCCACTTCAGTGTGCCGTGATCGAGAGTGCTTTGCCTCTTCCTTAGCAAACAAAGTCTTGGGCTTCTCATCCTCAGACTCGCTCTCAGATGGAGGCTCATTGATCCAGGCATCCAGGTCTAGTCTGCAAAACCAAACACAGCATGTTGAATTAGTGCATTTTCAGTGGCCTTTGGATAATGCGACTCACTTATATGTGGATATAAAGAGAAAAACATATCTATTTTTTCTTTTGTTTATGTACCCTGCTGGTAATAAGAAGCTAATATCTTTTCTCTGCCTAATATTGATTTTAGTATCTATGACATGATTATATTTGCAAATAATTTAACAAAATTATATTTGATTACAGAATTTGAATTCAAAGCCATTGTGTGTGGCAACTCTTTTAGAGACTCACCCTTCAGGCACAGGCACTTTCTTCTGAGCTTTAGGAGCCACAGGGTTGAGTTCCCCAGCAAATAGGGCAGATACCTCCTCAGATACTTCTACATCCTTTTGCTGCAGCTTCTGAATATATTTCACCAGCTGTAGAATGCAGGATGCCTGGAACAAAACCAAGAAATCACATTACGTACCACTTTAACAGCCATAACATTAAAATCTTTACAATCTTGTTTAAATGGCACCTTTTAAGAGGTGGGATATGTTAGTCAGAAAGTAAACAATTAGGTCTCAAGGCTGATGGGTTAAAAACAGAAAAAAAAATAGCTACTGTAATCAATTGTTCAGACCGCCAGCCCAAATCCAATTTTGGCATATCCAGTTTTGCTGTCAGATTGCTTTCATGTAGTCTGAACAGTGGGTGAGGGAAAGAAAAACACATTGCATCTGATTTTTGTGGATCTAATTTGAACCACGCCCAGAGGCGATGTGACGTGGAGGTTCAAGTCCACATGATCTATTGATATTCAACATCGATCCATGGCCGAAAAACTAATGGTTAAACCATGGGGAAATTAACATTCGTTTGCTTCACACCTGTGTGATGGAGCACATTAATGACCACTTTGCACATTTGCACACTGCTCATGTGTTGCACATTTCTTGTTCTTCACAGAAAATAAGGACTAACTTGCACGTTTAAACATGAACAAGAACACTGCTGACGTACACATCATTTCATACATCATATATTCCACTCATACTGCTGCTGTCAGACCTACTTGCCTTATTTTTACCCTCTATATTTTTCTTATTTTTATACTTCAGTTTACAATTACACTTTGCAAATTCTGTGTAATTTACGTTTTTTTATTTTAATTATATGTTATTTGTAACATTTGTAAACCCATAAATGTATAGATTTATATATTCCATGCCAATTTTTTATTTTTTTTTAATGAAAATTCTATCTTGAATTTAAGGATTTTTTTAATTTGACAGAAATGTACAACAATAGTCCCTGAAATGTCTAGCATTTGGGGGATGCCTCAGTACAGAAAAAAAACTAACGAGAGTCAATGAATTAATGAAATAAAGAAAGTTCAGGCCTTACCCTCTCCTGCACTTCCAGGTTAGCACTCTGAACAAACAGAGGCAGTCTCTCTATTAGCAGCTGGCTAGCCTCCTGTGCAACCTGACTGTCTTCTGTCCCCTCATGTTTCTGCAGTAAGGTTGCAAACAGCTTTGCAGCATTCTGCACATACACAGCCTGGATATGGCCTGGCAGAGTTGCCACTTTGGGCCTCAACATGGCTTCCAGTGTCTGCATGGGGTCCTCAAGGTGCCTAAGGAAATAAAAATAATTATTGCTCTGAAATATTTTAAAATCTTAAACTCTACTCTCCAACCAATTTACAATTTGACATACTCTGAGAACTCCCCACAGATCCATGCGGCAGCATAGAGAACCTCGCAGATACCATTGCGCTGCATGTTTCCGGTCAGCAGGTGTGCGTTATCCAACAGCATTGCCATCTGGGCCACAGCGAATACTCGGATGGCCTTCACACGGATGGCCACATCCAGCATCTGCGAGGCAATGAGATGACCATGCCGTGTGCCCTCAAGCCGTGTTAGCTCCACCAGAATGCTAATATACCTGAGAACACACACAAGCAGAAAATTAATGAGCCACTTAAGTTACAAATGCCTAGAAAGAGTCCTCAGATTAACTATCTGCAGTCTGAAAGGAACACAACTCCAGGTCTGTACCCTAGACAAGTACCTGTGCGCGAGTGCCATAACATAACTGTACTCATTTGGAGATGAAAGCCTGTCAGCTGGTGAAATCATTTATGTGGCATTCTCTTATTTGGTACACAACACTGAAGTAATAGTAGCATGGACAAACTCGCTGAGGCAACAAGAGAAAAAGAATGTCTGAAAGGTTCTTCTGCATCATCTTCAATCCTCTTCTGGGTGACATCAGATAGTGCGTCTTCTCTTTTACAAATGTACTGTATATCATAAGGTCATGGAGTGCCAAGCGTATTAAACGCAAATAAAAAAAAGGAGTTGCCTGTTGCATGGGGGGGGGAGTGTCTTTATCTAGTGAAAAAAATAGGTGATCAGGGTGTCATCTGTTCAACCTACCAGGGCCCTGTTGTGTGTTGTGTGTGGGTCCTTACCACTCGAAGTTAGTGATGTACTGGTAGTTGCTCTGACTGCAGATGTCGATGATCTTGGTTAGCAGCTCATCCCTATACGTGGTGCCTTCAGCCTTATCTACATGCAGCATCAACTTCTTTACAATCTCCATCAGGTTCTTTTTAGAGACCTGCAAACATGTGACACATTGTACAGCATTGAGTAAAACAGAGAAACAGCAAATGGCCACTTCTGCACTTCACACTGTAAAACACACCAGTCGGTTGTAAAGAGCATTGATGTTAGCCATAGAAGTGTATTTTGCATGGATTTCCCCAAAATATCAGGGAGACAAACAATGAAACATTCACTTGTAGGATTAGTAATCAAGGCCTTATCATTGTAAAAGCCCAAGTTTACACATTTAACACTCTGACCATGTAAAGTGTGTATCTTAAGCTGGTGAAAGAGTCAGCAGGTACATTTTATCTGGTAATCTGCTTAGGTCTGAAACCAAAAACATTCAAAGCAATGAGAAACATAAAGAGGCTGCCATACCATGCCATAGAGAAGGTCCAGAGCCCTCAGGCGAATGGACTCGTCCTTGTCATCCAGACACTGCAGAATCAGGTCCTTGTGTGACTGCACAGACTTTGGGTGTGTCTTAAGGATCTTGGACATAGCCAGCAGACCCAAGTACTTCACTGCAATCAGAAGCACACCCAGCAAGGAATAAGAGAGATCCTGTGCAAAACTAGCTTTAGACTTATCTACCTTTTACTGCTCTCCTATAGTACATGCTTCTCTTTTATCCATATACAGTATATAAAATTAGGCACTGTCTTCCTGCAGTAAAAATATGCTAATATTTCAGTAGAAAGACAGAAATATGTGTACACTATATTTAACTAGAAGCTATCAAATTTGACAAAGTATACTGAAGCTATGAAAAGTTCAAACTACTAATGCCACACCATATTTAAACCCAAAGAAATACACGAACACATAAGATGAAGAGACACACACCACAACATATACACAGACACAAGACAAACACAACACAGACATACGAGGACTTGCGGTTTTGTATGGATTTGTGAGCACAGCGGTGTTATAATTGTTTCACTACTAGCAAATGCTGAGTCATCACACAGATCAAGGCTAGATGCAACTGGATCCTTTAATCGACTCAACACCAATGAATAGTCTCAGCAACATGCATCATGTAATCCTGGAATATGGTTTAAAATAAATTTTTCATGGAGAGAAAATGCATGGAAAAATAAATCGACTCACACTTACGCAACACTTACTCGTTACATATCTACATATTCACTATAGATGCATAATCCTGTATTTTAATAAACAGCTTATTCATAAGATCACATGATTATTATTAGCTATAGTAGTAGCAGCAGGAGCAAGTTTGTATACTTGTTTTAACAAGTGTGAAGTCCACCTCAACAATTCAACAAATAGCATAACTTTTAGCCTAACAATTATACTTCTATAACCAGCTTCCATATATAAACACCAGAGGATCTGATCCAGTTTCACGTTAGGTCAACTTCAATTAGCAAAACAGTTAAGTGAAATGATTAAAGACTCGAAGTGTGACAATTAATTTGGACAAAAATTACATGGACAAATGACCTGAGAGTCAACTCACTATCAGGAATCTGCGGCCTATTTTAATTTCCACCCCTACAACAACTGTTCTATTCACAGGCAAACGAAATATAGTTCTTACATTCTCGTAAATATATTCCTCATTGTCTCCAAATTTAGGAACGAGAAATTCTTGTTTCTGATATTGCTGATAAACAAAACTACTCAGTCCAGGTATTACATAGCTAATCTAATCACTTCACTCAGTGGGAGCCTGATAACTCAAACCCTTCAGAGGTGCTATTGCTCTGATCTGTGAGATGCTGATTTATGAGAGATGTTGTATACACCCTCTATTAATCTACATCATCCAAACTAGAGAATGTGGAGTGTTAATTTTTCCACGACAGGTGGAAAATATGATTCCTTCATTTGCAGAGTCATAACTAAAGCACGAAGACAGCTTCGAGTTATTCAGGCTGGAGGTCTCCAGGTCCTCCATGTGTAGGGGCTTCGGGGGCTAACACAAACACGCAGACAATGAGAAAATGACACACTGCAGGCATTGACAGAAGGCTCACAGTTCTGGTCCGAGTCTTCGATCAGGATTCGCAGTTTCTGCACACAGAGCTGTGTATGTGAGGAACAAAAAAAAAAACATCAGAAAATTAAAGTCATTTCTTAAAGCATATATTAAAGCATTTTTCTTCTCATAACTACTCTTTAATTTTAATTTTAAAAAATTTGTGACCCGTCTAAATTGTGTCATGGTTATAAACCTTCTCAGGATATTGGTCTAGAATTAATTTTTAATCATCATTTCCTAATTAATATTACTGTACACATGGCCGTTCGAAGGTTACGGATTTGCTCAAATTGACGTTTTTAAAATTCCACGCAATTTAGAAATATTACAGTTAAAATACTTGGCGTTAGATGACTAAAGTGTATGGTATCTGAAAGGAAAGCATAAAAACAAAACATTTAAACCGAGACACCCAAAGACCTGAGACTCACCTGAATGCTAGCGCTGTGGTTGGGCATCCCAGAAGACAGAGAAATCAGCACTGCATACAAGAAAACAGGACAATAATACTTTAAATAACTGACATTAGATGTTCTTTATATTAAAATTATTTCGATTGTGTGGTGCATACACCAACCTGCTATTACGGTGTTTACACACTCGTACAGCAGTGACATGGCCGAGGTACTGAAAGAGAAGTGAAGAAAGGGCTAGTCAGTACCACGGAAAATGTGTATAGAATTTATACCTTAATTTATCTCAACAAAATTAAAGCACTGTTTTAACGTATAATGCTTCATTCACCATTTAGGATTAAAATATATACACAAGCTTAAAAATATATTTGCCATTCCGTTGATATGAATGAAGAAAAACAAATCTGAATAACTAAATACGCAAACCTGCACTTATTAAAGCACTTCGGATTCTCATGAGAATTCTCAATTCCTTCATATAAATAAAACAGAATGCCTTTCAATGAAAAGTTCCTGAAACAGGGATTTAAAAAAATAAATAAATAAAAAAAAAAAACCTGCATGTACTAAAATACGTATATAGCGATGTGCCTCATTCACTTGTAGTTAATCATAGTGCATATGCTAAAGTTACCTGTGGATGAGGTTAGTTAGGGGCTCAATCAGCTTCTTCCCTAGACGAGGCTCCAGAGGGGTGAGGGCACCAAACTAAAACAAATTCACACATATGCATTTATGTCATGCCTCTCTAGATGCATACAAAAATACATAAAAAGAGAGCAAGCGTCCTCAACATACCAGTTTGATGATCTTGATGAGGACCCAGTTGTTAGTGGAGGAGGTCATCAATTTAAAGAAAAGGGGGGCCAAGGACAGGTAATTCTTGGGGTTTCTTCTTGCCAACTCACAGATGACATTAACTGCTGCTGACTGCACACCTGGTACAAGGAGAAACATTTCGATCAAACAACCAGAACTGGATTAGTGTGTTGGAAAGATTAGCCTCTGGTTTTTCTTTTGTTTCTTAGTACACAAGAAAAGCTCTTCAATAGCAATTACAGTATGCATGCTACACATGCAGTAGATAAGGATTAGGTAAAAAAAAAAAAAATTACAAATAAAAATGTACTTTACGTGCATTGTGTGGCAAGAAATACTGTTTGTGTCATGCCTGCCTGCATGCAGAACTGCAAAACTCCTCATGCTTTAATACACAGGTGTGGTTTGATGTGAATGGATGAAGCGCTAAGAGAAACCTCCAGACCTGGATCAGGGTCCTCCAGTTTCTCCTTGAGACGGGGAAAAGCAGGGCGCAGGGACTCGGGGTACTTCAGGAACACTTTATACATGATAAGCACTGCCTTCTTTCTGATGTATGGCTTAGTGTGGGACATCTGAGATGGGGAGAGTGAGAGAGAGAGAGAAAGAGAATTAAGAATTGGTCAGAGGAAAGGTGCAAAACACAAATTTCTAAGTATTAAGCAATCACTATGCATGCATTAAAAACTGTAGACTCCAAACCCATTTTAAAACAACAACAACAAAAAAAAGTTATTTTATACGCTCATAATATTAACAAAAAGCCACACCAAAGTCATAATGTCGTTGGCCAGGTCACGAGCCAGGTCAGGGGTCACAAAGCAGGAGAGGCCAGTCAGAGCCACACCAGTGTCATACTGATTTGGACTGCTAAGATCCTGGAGTAAGGAAGGAAAATAAACAAACAAAAGCATTTCACACACAAAGTTAAGACACTTTGCCAAGAGAAGATTCCCAATTAGCCTTTTTTTCATGGTCCGTTTGTTCAAAATCTGTTTTTCAACAACAGATGATACAGCTCTTGACTTCAGGGGCTTGGGGACAACATCACAACACTGTCATGACAAGGAGACCAGCAATTCAAATTATTTTTTGATCAGTGTTAAACAACAGTGCTGGTGTAGTGAAGATTATATTGAATAAACAAAAGTCCAAAAAAAAAAATTAATCTAATTGTCTGCTGTCAAAAAACTTATGACAATAAAGCATTGTAAACTCTTACACAGTTATAGTTAAAAAATAATATAGTTGTTTCTTATACCTGATTAAACAATAGTTTAATCTCACCTGTAAAGCCTCCATTAATATTTGTCACATCTGACTGCATCATGGTCCAGCCCTGCTAGAATTAATGGCCAGTCCTTAAAATGGTTCACTGGTGACCTGAACAAGCTCCAGCACCTCATCAGCATAAAAATATTCTATGACTTCTATTCTGTTATCACATAAGTAGCTCATAACTGCCTGATTCTGACTGGGTGAGCTTGAAGGTGCACTTTTTAGAGGAATCCTGCTGCTTGCGAATAATAATACCACAACATGCTGAGCGTCCTTCACTGAGATTGAGGAGAACTCAACTATGCAACAAAATAAGTGAAACGACTTTATTGCTTACCTTGCGAATCTGATTTGTGGTCAGCATGATGACATCCGTGCCTTCGTGAAAACATTGTGAGGCAGCCAAATACCCAATTCGCTGAGAGTAGATAGAAATGTAAAATATATTAGGAAGCTCGCTGAGTAAGTTAAACCCCCAGTGGACATAATTAACAAGATTGTTTCCTAGTTATGTATTATTATTACAGACTAAAAGAAACATGAGCATACATTCATTATTCACTTTTAACAAAGTTTGTCAAGTAGTGATTCTGCAGAGCCTAAATCTGACCCTAAATCCTGATCTGTCTATCCAGATACATGAAGAATTTCTCTTTTCTTACCTTGTATGTGAATTTGGAAGAGCTCATCACCTCGACAATGTTGAACGCAGCCCAGCTGACATCATATCCAAGCATCTGCAACTGTACAAAAAAACAAACAAAAAAAACCCTCTCACACACAACTGAAAATGTAGCCATACAAAATGCTTGTTGACAAAGGCAGTGTTACTGGAAAACGAAAATCCTGCAAACAAGCTATGTAATGTTAAAGCTGTACAGCAGATGTTTATCAAGCATGCGAAAGGACAGACTGGTCGGACTTACGTAGGTGAGCTTGCATACTGCATTGGCTTTGACAGCAATGTTGTCCTGTTTGAGTTCCTGCTTGATCTCATCGATGCATGTGGAGATGTACTTGGCCTGAGGACAGCAGAGAGTGATGCATTAATCTGGGTGATACTGATGGAGCAACTGCTCGTCTTATAGTGAGATTCAATAGTCTAGGAAAGCATTTAGCTTTTTATTGTTAACATACTGATTGAAAACTCATGATAAAGCCCAAGTAAGTGTTTATTTAGCTGTAAGATAATTTAATTAATAAGAATCTAGTTCATTTTAGATGCAGACTTTTAGGAGGTCTCATTTGTGTTCTAAAGGGAGTATTATCAAGTCTTATCAAGGAAATCAAACGTGTGGAAAGATCAGTAAAAATTTTAACTCCGAGTATAAATAAAAGAGAAGCAAACTGTACTAAAGCCTCACGATATGAAAATACAGTATATTATTATATACTGATATATTTTGATAAATGTCACAATGTCTTTCCACTTATTAATTAATAATCAATAAATTGTCATTAAAGTATTTAACCAATCAAAAATGAAATTGAAAAATAATTTCTCTATAGCTCACAGTTCTATTAAATTGTACACCACAAGATGGCGCACTTGCGGTTTAGGGGTGGTTAATATTGGACGATTTATTGGTTTGTTTATAAAATATATAATTCAGTTGTAGCACATTTTCACCAGGTCACTATTACAGCACTCTCCCAACAAGGTGACAAATACTGCTTTCCCAGTGTGGACATGTCAATGAACAATTTTTAGCAGCCTTGTTTTTGAATGAGGACTGAGAGACAAGCAATGTTTGACAGTCTTATTGTATTTTATTTTTTCCCCCTGCTTGTTTATACTATTTCAGTTGTATTACTTAAACTCTCATAAATATGTTGGGATTGTGCCACCAGAAGTGCTGAAATAATAGAGGAAATGGTACTTGCATCTTACCATAATTAATCATTCATGTTTATTATTTATTGCCAATGCATTTAAATATCAGTTGACAAAAAAATTATTCATCTACTTTTTAATAATTATAAACCGACAAAAGAAAGCTAACACTATGTTCAATAGTTGCACTAATATAAAAAATATATATACACATCTTTACCAATTTTTCATTGATCATTTATATTTTATTCATAAAAATATAATAAAAAGTAAATAGACATTTAATAAAGAATCATCAACCTTTGTATATGCAGCAGGTTATGGAGCAACTTAAACCAGACACAAGTACTGTACTGAACAAATACTGGAAGTATAAAAAATGCTGAGCTGGACTAAATCGTAGGACACAAACTAATGGCTTGTTATAAAATGGTGTGATGGACCTGTAACGGTTAAGGAATGTCGGTTTGCATAACAGGAAAATATCAATATTGGATCAGTATTACATACTGCGACAAGATTATGGGTCTACATCAACCTATAGTTTACAGTGTTAAAGTTATGTTGAGTATTTACTTCTTTAAAGAACAAAAAGAAAAACCACTTTGCTTTAGGGTTAATTCTCTTAAATATACACAATATAGATAAACGTTACATTACATATCTCATTCAACTAGGATATGAAGAAAAACGCACAGACCATGATCAGCCGTCCATACACCTTTGGCCAAGCAGTGTACATTTAAAGTGAAAAATTATTTCGTATTCTCTGAGCATCCTTGTGGTCGTTAATGATTAATCATTAGCTATTCCTTTTGTCTATTTTGCAAACCTAGTTGTAATGGTTCTCATTATACTTATTTTGTCAAACATTTAAAATAAACATTTTATGAGGGCAAATAATATTCAGGTCAGTGACATGGTTAAAAGATCATTTAAGCCACTGGGCCAATAGACAATGTGAGCCTGAACCAGCAGCAGTAACACCATGACAAAACCTTCTGTCAGCACAGATGAAGACCTTGAACAACACTCCCCTCTCTTTCTCTCCTTCTTCCTCCAGTCTGTCTGTTCGTCTCTCTCTCACACACACACACACACACACACACACACACACAGTATGGAGTGAGGGTCATGTGTCTTATGTCATGAGACAGCACACAGACAGAATGAGGAGAGAGAATGAGGCATTATGGGAATAACTGAAGTCGTGCACGAGTTCCCAGCTGCACATGAGTGGAAAAGAAAAGACAAGGGTCCACAGATGCTTCTCTCCTGCTGTGTCCTTATTATAGTACTGTGTTTTCTATGTGACGAGATACGCAATCTTGAGTCCCCTAACTGCGAAAAACAAACTCAAACACCTTATCAGCCACAAGCTGAGTCTCTCGAGTAAACGAGTTGAACCCTTCTTTCACTCACAGTACAAACATCATAATGTGGTGAGATTTTCAGAACACGTCAGATGCCTTGCATTCCCCACCTACTGCGGGGTGAAAAAGTAACACTCTGGCTATAAAAATCTGACTTCTCCAATGAACAGACAGTACTATCGGGGAAAACAAACAGAAAGGGCTTGGCTGGGCAAAAGCTAAACAAACGGACTCTCAAACACACCCACACCCACACACACTCAAGGAAAAGCGCTGAGGTTTAATTCAGGAGGGGATGAATATTTTAAAGTTCTGTCCACGGTTGGCCGGGTAACAGACACTGTATCTAGGTGAGCTGGTACAGGTTACACAGGTGGAGTCTTTCATGATATCTGACTCCAAATGTCTCTGGATGAAGCGGAGCGAAGAGAGAGAGACTACGGCCAAAGGCCTTGACGTGTAAAACAGACTATGTTTAAAAACACATTACATTCTTTAATGTAATGTTTCTTTAATGGAGAAAAAAGAAAAAAGTTTAACAGTCCACAATGGATGTGAACATGCACATTGGACATCTGATCATAACATCCATATTGGATGCACACAATGAGTCTGTATGCAGTAACATTACAATTTTAAACTCGTTCCAGCATGACGATGTCCCTGTGCACAAAGCAAGCTCTATAAAGACATGCAGTGCCAGGACTGAGGTAGAGGAAATCAAGTAGCCTGCACAAACCCCTGACCTCAACCCCACTGAACTTCTTTGGGATGATCTGCAATGCTGACTGGGCACCAGGCCTCCTCGTCCACATCACTAAGGATGTTTTCTCATTTGAAATGAGTGATTTGTACCATGCCAAGGAACGATTGCTCTACTTTCCACCGTGCCTGCTTGGCAGCATTCACATTGTTGTTTTTTTACACTCTGGCAGTATGCATGTACAGTACTTGGTTTGTAAGTTGCCATTAAACATTAGAGAAAAAAAAAAAAACTTTAGTTTTTTGCCTAATCCTCAGGTACTAACTGGCTACTACAGGTCCTTCTCAAAAAAATAGCATATTGTGATGAAGTTCATTATTTTCTGTAATGTACTGATAAACATTAGACTTTGATATATTTTAGATTCATTACACACAAACTGAAGTAGTTCAAGCCTTTTATTGTTTTAATATTGATGATTGTGGCATACAGCTCATGAAAACCTAAAAACATTTGCATATTTCATCCGACCAATAAAAGAAAAGTGTTTTTAATACAAAAAAGTCAACCTCCAAATAATTATGTTCAGTTATGCACTCAATACTTGGTCGGGAATCCTTTTGCAGATTCTTGTGTCCCTCAACTTTCTCTTCACAATATCCCACAGATTCTCTATGGGGTTCAGGTCAGGAGAGTTGGCAGGCCAATTGAGCACAGTAATACCATGGTCAGTAAACCATTTACCAGTGGTTTTGGCACTGTGAGCAGGTGCCAGGTCGTGCTGAAAAATGAAATCTTCATCTCCATAAAGCTTTTCAGCAGATGGAAGCATGAAGTGCTCCAAAATCTCCTAATAGCTAGCTGCATTGACCCTGCCCTTGATAAAACACAGTGGACCAACACCATCAGCTGACATGGCACCCCAGACCATCACTGACTGTGGGGACTTGACACTGGACTTCAGGCATTTTGGCATTTCCCTCTCCCCAGTCTTCCTCCAGACTCTGGCACCTTGATTTCCGAATGACATGCAAAATGTGCAACCTGTAGCCCATTTCCTGCACACGCCTGTACACGGTGGCTCTGGATGTTTCTACTCCAGACGCAGTCCACTGCTTCCGCAGGTCCCCCAAGGTCTGCAATCGGTCCTTCTCCACAATCTTCCTCAGGGCCCGGTCACCTCTTCTCGTTGTGCAGCGTTTTCTGCCACACTTTTTCCTTCCCACTGAGGTGCCTTGATAAAGAAATTTCTGAAAGAATAGGCTGTTCCCAGAGTTCTGTGTGTCTTACCCTCTTGCTTGAGGGTGTCAATGATGGCCTTCTGGACAGCAGTCAGGTCGGCAGTCTTACCCAGGATTGCGGTTTTGAGTAATGAACCAGGCTGGGAGTTTTTAAAAGACTCAGGAATCTTTTGCAGGTGTTTAGAGTTCATTAGTTGATTCAGATGATTAGGTTAATAGCTCGTTTAGAGAACCTTTTCATGATATGCTAATTTTTTGAGATAGGGATTTTGGGTTTTCATGAGCTGTATGCCACAATCATCAATATTAAAACAATAAAAGGCTTGAACTACTTCAGTTTGTGTGTAATGAATCTAAAATATATGAAAGTCTAATGTTTATCAGTACATTACAGAAAATAATGAACTTTATCACAATATGCAATTTTTTTTGAGAAGGACCTGTATATCTGATTCGATCTGTGCCCAAGTACGCATACTGTTTAAGGCTACTTTTTCCGGCGGACAGAGGCACGGATCATCGGGATCTCGGAATTGTGTTCTCAATAATCAAAATGAACCAGATTTTGGTGTTAAGTGTTCTTGGAAATGATCCCGGTGCCTTACCCTGAGAATCACTAAATCAACTCTCCAGGGTTAAGCTTCTATGATAACCAAACACCACAAATTAGGGATCCCTGTGCCCGCCCTTATGAAATGGTTATATGTATTGGAACACAACTACAATGTACAATTATAAGTATGTCTTTGCTTAGCTATGTTTCATAACCAAAATAAATAGATGAAAATGCTTGCTGATGTTGACGTTTTGCATTTTGGGGGGCTGAACAACTCAGTAACGACTAACAATGCTCAATGATCTGTTATTTAAAGTGGGTCTGTGCACCAGATCTCTGGACTCCACACTGAACCAAAGCCCTTCATGTAAAATTATCAACAGTGGGGTTAATTAACACAATTACTGGCAGCATCTTTAAGCTGATAATTTTCCAATAACAGAATGTGTATACAAAATCTTTTTATAATATTTTATTTATAATTGGCCAGTTATGAATATTGGTTTTATACAAAAGGTACACGATATGAACTGTAGCGTTAACGAGGGACATCACTGTGGGAGTGATGACTGGAATTGGCAAAATTTTCCTGGTAGATCCTGATTTTAAATCTGATGTATTTGAAAGCAAAATTATCTGAAATGATACCTTCACAGTTAGAGCCAGAAAGTGATCAGAAATAATTTCAGGGGCTTTTCTTTGAATATAGGCAGCATTTTACAATTACTGACCAACTTGGGTGATGTGCTAATAATTAACTGTCTCTCTCCTTTTTTTTAATAGGCTAAAAAACATCCATCTTTTACATTTTCAAACATATTGTTTTTGCTGGCACTTTGAGAGCTCTCCTAAATATCAGATTAACATACTGCATAAAATTTTCTGCCAAATCTCACAGCACGAGGACTAGCGATACACAATACTTATAAAAGAAGAAACCAGATTTATTTATCCTTCTGTCATGGGTGGATGCACTGAGCGATGTTCGAAATAAGCAACGCTTAACATAACTGTCAATGAAAAACGAGCAGCAGCTCAGAAGTAAACGCTGAAAGCACTGCTTGGCTGCTGGAATAAAATGGATTAGTGCTTTATTGCATTAATATTGCTAGATTATGTAAATGAAGATGGATAGTTATACGCCTAAATGACGCTTTTCCGTGACTGCCTGCAGCGCTGAAGGATGAGCGCTTCACCGCCAAGTCACGTCCTGCAATTTCGCCTCGGGCATGCAGCGTTCCTAATGAGGCTATAGTTGAACACGCGCTGAGGACAAATGAAGCAGCGCTGATACACATGCAGCTGAGCAGGCTGATAAAATTACAGGACAACCTGGCCTACATTACACACAGCACACCCAAAGCCAGATGCACTGCCGCTACACGGCCATAGAAGATGTGGAAGGACTATCAGCAAGGCACAGCTGAACTGTCATGTGATAAATAAATAAAAATCTGTAATGAAACCTTTTTACATAGCATTAAGCAGTATTTATATACAGAAATATTATATACAGGAATTTTCAGGAAATATACAGAATACAATTAAGATCTAGCCTTACATGACTGAGTCACATTTGTCCTGAGACTTCACAGCTAATATTAAGGCAGGTTTAACCTTGTATCAGTCATTATTTAACAGTAATCTGATCGATTTGAAAATGAGGATGATTCTGTTCACCTGTAGGTGATAAAACAGACATTATTGAGATCACATCTATAGATCTTCCTTCCATGTGTGAACAGCCGGGCCTGAATGTTAAAACAGACTCAAAGTGTGAAAAGGGCAACATTACCAGAAAGTTAAGGGACTTAAAGGATGAGTCAGCGATCTTAATCCAAAACACGTTTTTTGTGAAATTCAGCAAATATCTCCACGCGATCGGCTAGTCTGTTGTGTGTGCAGGCCGAAGAAGGAAAAACAAACAAACAAGATCTGCTGTTCTTTAAATGGGGGGAAAAACAAAGCAAACACACACAACACTAGTCTCTCAGATAAGCAACATTAGAAACTCATGCTCAATGCACATCACTTAATTTGGGAGGTGGAGTCTCTCAATGTGTACTGAAGAAACAAGTGTATTTGTTCAGCATCTCATCGTTAATAGCCTGTGTATTTATTGTGTATTCTGCAATCATCTCAGTCCACTTTGTGCAGTTCCCTGTTCAGTGCAACTGAATTGTCATGGAATGAACCATGGGACTGAAGAAGTTACAAAGAGGAACGACAGTATCCCCATTTGACTTCTTTGTCCTTCATTTTAAATGTCTCTTCTTTGCTAAAGTAAAAAAAATTATAATAATAATAATACGTTATTCCATCAGTAATCTTTCCTTTGCTAAGTGTAAATGGGTAGAGAGTCAGCTTGTGGTGCCGTTCTATGAATTTGTCCTACCCACGCTCACTAAAAATACATCATGTTTCACTGCTATAGCCCCCCACCCATAAATCCATACTACTACTTCAAGTGACTTATGGGTTTATGTCAAATAATAGAAGTTTCTCTCTTTAGCATTTGTGCATTTTACTGTGCATTTTGTTTAATTTGCACAGTTAGGTTAATGGTACAGTCGATTAGTGGATTGACATGATGTTCAATAAACCTGTTAAAAATTCCTATCAGTGGAAGTGAGAGATTTTAACCCGGTTAAAAATCAAAAAATGTCACAAAGTGCTACCTCTGATAAAACTGTACTATATATATTTTTTCTACAACCATTCAAAACTATACGCACGATATATGTGGGGAACGTAGCGTGGACTGATGTTACTATAAATTTGTGCAACTGGGTGGAAATTCTGGCAGGGTAGGCGTGGGGAGAAAAAGATAGAACATTTTGACTTCCTTCTTTATGAAATAAGATTATATATTTTACTTCACTGCGTTTTTAGAAAACTCAGATTCTTCTTCTTCGTAGTGGTTGCAAACCAAGAGGTTACATTAGGTCTAATTCTTCTTCATCTTCCCGGCATCTTCTAATACATCCTTCCCTAATCTTGTTCTTGGTCTTGGACTCTTCATCTGTTTTAGAATTTTTTTTTTCATGCATCACATTTTAATAAGTGAAAGATTATGACACCATCATGAATGTGCAAAAGATCATGTCATCTTCATGCAAATTCATGATGCTCACATTATGATCTCACTCAGCTATTTAAAGCGATTTCTTGAACAGACAGATGTTTATTATTATTTTTGTCCCCCTGAAATGGACAGGCGTCTCTACCGGCCTCAGCTGCATAGTGCATTCTTAAGCAATATCAGTATTATGATCACACTATTTTAACATACAGCACACTAAAAGGAATTCAGACTCGATTAAACTGAGCTGCACAAAGAAATAAAAAGGTCAAAATCATTCCCTTGAATAATTGAAAGCATCTAACTTGAACGCTCTGTAAGAGGTGCTTTCCATTTTAAACCCATTTCCAATTTGACATTTCCATCCTGAGAATGCCACATGCACAGATCTGCACACAGACAGCCCCAGTGACCGGCTAACATTTCCGGATAATAACTGATGGATGTAAATGAACAGGACAGCTGTCAGGACAGTCACTGTGCTCAGGTTTTCCCAGATAGATTAGCTCACAGGCCAGCAGGCTAAATCACCTGGAAGTAGGTGCTAGCTATAGGCAGCTGTATCGGAGAGAGCAGTATCCGCTCGGGTATCAGTTATCTGGATGGACTACACTTTGTTCCCGTGTTCATTCAGAAGCAGACTTAGCGAATTCATTCAGCTAACGTTTACGTGCTCGTTTCATTCCACTGACTGAAAACTCCCGATGCTAACCCCAGACGCGGATATCTTTCCTCTTGTGGACCTCCGTCTCCAATTCATGTGTGCAAAATTTCCCAATATTTCAGTATGTCAGCATTTAGAGGCGGCGGTTTGTTTATTACTTCATATCCACAAACGGGAGGAAATCAGGACCGAAACAGAGGAAGTTAGCAAGCTAGCGCATGTAGCCGTCGCTAATAGGAACCGTTACCTTCAGTGCGTTAGCTCAACGGCTTTCCATTCTAGCTTGAAGCAAATGACACGTCCTCACACCCAACTCATATAGACAACTGCAATATTTATTCACTATACATAATTAAAACCTAATATATTACCTCATCTTCCTTGTGGTTCCTAATGCCACGTACTAAGTCCTGAAGGTTTTTGTCGAACATCCGATCGATGCTCCCTTTAACCATCTTCAAAGCCATGACTGCTGTTGTTGCTCCTGTCCGGTGTTTTCCGATCTGAAAGGCCTCCTAGACAGGCTTTCATCCACCTGAGCACCGTCCTCACAGGAGAACACGATCAGCAGTTAATCCTTACCCGGAGAAGGCGAGGCCAGCTGGGACCGTCCTCCTCCTGTAACTGCAAACTCACCGACTTGCAGCGGACCCGTGTAGGAAATGGCTGACAAAATGGCGCCCGGATCAGCTGACCGAGCACGCGGCTGAATCCCAAATACACACCCGTTCCCTACTCAAGCGCACTTCATATGCTATGGGATTGGAGTTTGCTCAGTCTTAGTGATGCACTTATTGCATCTAGGCCATGAGATTTAGCGTGGGAATTCTAATCAATATTATTGTTTTGATAAACTATCCGTAAATGTAATTAAAAGCCAATTTTACTCGAGTGTCTGCATTCATAAATCAGTAATATTTTTATATTCTTACTTTCTTATACACACAAAAGTGTATACTTAGATCAAAAAAATATTATACCATTATTAGGGCCACCATGCTGACGTTTATTTTAAGTTTCATCAAGGATAAAAATGATCTGACCAATTTACATTTGCACTAAAAACATCTATATACGCAAGACAAGCCGTTATACACAGAACTAATAATGAAAAGACTTGGACAGCAGGACTGCTCTACAGAGTTTAGCATTAAGCCCCTGACCACTATAACCGCAAATCATATTTCACATTGGTTAAAATTCAGGTGCACTACTGTATGAAAATAGTTCATTAACGCCTGCTGTATGGCTCATTTTACATTAGGTTTTGGGTAACAAAAACATCTTTTTTCTACGATTTCTTTTTTTTATATACAAAAAAAAGAGAGGGGGGAGTGGAAATGGAGTCTGGTTAACAAAAGGTGGCCTACTGGGTACCAAATGCACCATTTTCACACATATCAGGGCCTGGGCATTTGTTTTAAATATCAGAGTTAAGTAACGTCGACTACAACCAAACATCATTTAGAGCAAGGTCGCTGCCACACTGAACAGAAACAAGGCTTTTGCTGACCTTGCTTAAACTGGGAATAGCTTTTGTATAATTTTTATATACAACAATCATAACAGGTGTTTATAAATGGTGGACAAAACTGACACAAATGTAAGGAAAGAGTCAGAGTGTGTACACGTGTAAAAGAGCGATGTGGATCTTGAGTAAAGAATAAAGTCTTCACAGAATACACAAAGTTCTCAGTTCAGTTAAGAAAACAGCAGTCCGGGTCTTCAGCTTTGGAGTGGAGTCTCTGTGTCTGCTGTTGAAGTGTGATCTGTTTCCTCAGCAGTCTGTGATTGCTCCTCAGCAGGGCTATCTGCTCCACTCCTGAAATAAGGCACAACCACTTTCATTCATTGATAAGAGCACAGGAATGCAATCATATGAACACCCAAGGCATTAACTGGCACTAAATCATGACATTGTGGGAAATCACTGCTTACATCTGTTTGGGCATTTATTTATTTTTTTTTGCTTGCTTAGTTTTCTATAATGGCTAGCTCTAAGTGCAATACAAATGACTGTGCATTAATTTAAAACTTTCATATAACTTAATTCACAGAGTTAATTGTGGATAATGTAATACAGATAAGGCAATTAAACACAATTATGTTATTTTATAAATAAATGTGTCTAATTATGGATATGGTAACTGTTTCTATACAGAGTTTAAATAATGGTTAAAGATGGATTTTCCAGTCTTCACATCTTGTATAGATCAGTACATTTTCCACAATGGAAAAAAGAGGACATGTTAATAGAGATTGTGTTAAGGCATGTCTTGTTCCACAGTAACCAATAAGCACCACGTCCTTTGGCTCCAGCATCATCACACTGTAACTGTTAGTACACTTGTCATGGAAGTCAGAGGATTTTGAAGTTAATACAACAAAAACAACAAACTGCAGGGCCAGAAAAACAAGGAAAGCTGCACACTTAAGATTTCATTCAATGCCCACTGCTCTAGAATAGGTCAGTATTAACTCAAAATCAAGCCTTTTTTGTGATTTTTATAATCACTGATAACCGATAAGAAACGTATAGATCTTTTGTTCTTTTTTGGACTTTCATCCTTATGTTAAATTCACATGGGATGTCTCACAGGTGTGCGTCAGGAGCAGCACGTTGCAAGATTGTAGTAAATCCACATAATGTGTGTTCCACAAGTACCTCCAGAACTACAGATAAATATTAAAACGTCGTTATTTACCTGTCGTTGTTCTGGGACTTGTGGTCACTTTGCTCCTCCTGCTCTGCAGACTCTGGATCCTTAGATTCACTTTCAGAAAGAACATCCTTTTTCTCAGTTTCTGACTCTCCATTCACTGGTTTGGAATCTTGTGGAAAGGAGAGTGAAACACAACAAGGTAAATCCAAAAAAGACATGATCAGTGGGAGTACATTCAAAGCAAACAGTCTCCTTCCATGCATTTTAAGAATGTCTTTCAATTTCTAATGGTGGCCTGACAGAGTGCTGTATAATACAATAATATATATTATAAATAATATTACCAAAATGAATAGGGGTTTAAATATTAGCAAGCTGCAAAGCCATAATATATACTTTAAATAGTTGCGAGACAATGCAGAGATCTGGACAACCAGAAAACAGGTAAAAACATTTTTTTTACCTGTGCTTGGTTCCTCCGTTTTATTTTCCTCTTCAACCTTTTCTTGTGGTTTTGGTTTATTTGTCTCCACCTTCCCAACAAATTGGAGTTTTAACTTGTTGTAGACCTCTGTAGCTTTTTCCATTACGGCAACACTGGCCTTGTATCTTCGAATCTGTTGAATAGAGACCAAGATGAGTTAGCAGCAGGTATTTCAAGCTTTCCTGCATACAATCTAGAATCAGAATCAGCCTTATTGGCCATGTATGTGCAACATACAAGGAATCTGACTTGGATGCAAAGTCTCTCGGTGTATTTTTACATGGAAAGAAACCGTGGACCAACACCAACAGATGACATGGCACCCATAATCATCACAGACTGTGGAAACTTCATAATAAACTTTAAGCAAATTGGATTCAGTGCCTCTACACTCTTCCTTCAGACTTTGGCAATTTGCTTTTTTAGATTAAATTAAATGTTGTATTTCATTTGAAAAATCACTGTGGAACACTGACCAACTGTACAGGTCTTTTCTGCTTAGCCCAGGTAAAACATTTCTGACATTGTCACCGGTTCAGGGGAAGATACTAGAAGCGCAACAGTTGTAAGCCATTTTCTGAAGATGTATGTGCGTGGTAGCTCATGATACACCGACTCCAGCCTCAGTTCCATGAAAAGCTCTCCCAAACGGCATTAAAAAATGGTCCACATATGTTTCAGTTAAATGACTATTTGTACAAGTAACACATTCTGAATAAGATATACTATAAACAAGTGTCATATGATTAAAGTTTTCAGTCATTAAACTTAAGTAATTTGATTTCAGGACAAAGAACGAAGTAAATTGGTTTGATCATAAACCTATCATGAGGGGAATTATATGCTAAGAAGTGTTTTAAAAAAATAGCAGCCAAGGATATTAAATCAACCTAATCTTATTTTCCAACTACATTGCTTTTAGCATTTGGTGGTTTCCATTATGTTCCATGTAAATCTTACCACCAATTGCTGTCAGTATATAATGCTTCAAAATCTGGACTAGGTGCTGAAATGTGACATTAGCTTGCAAATATTTCAATAGGTGAAAAGTTCATTAGGGAATGTATTCTTTCTGTAACAACCAAAATATGTTTGTGTCAAGTGTAGCAGACCTTTTTGAGTGTGGTGATGACATCAGAGTTCTTGTGTAAGATTTGACTGGTGACTGGTACAGCGCTCAGCTCCTCCAAGGCCTGTAAACATTTATCAATATCCTGAAACATAGAAAAAATAATTACTCATAGATAAAAACACCACAGTTTTCATTCTCAACTCTCAGGAGCATTACAGAAAAACACAAGTCATTAATTTCTTTTTTTAAATCATATGAACTTTTTATGAATGCAAACATTTGACATGCTGTCTTACAGTAAAAAAATATATTGTACTATAGAGACTATATCACATTGGGAGGCGATACAAACAAATGTGTAGAGCGATATCGCGGACAATATTCAAATGCAATTGCATTTGCAATTGCGTTTCCCATATGTGGACACACAAAGTGTGCCATAATTCAAATGCAATTGCAAACTTTGCATTACCGTTTGCTGTTTCGCCTTCGCGAGCGCACATTGACTGCCAAATTTCAAATGAAAAAGCAAAGTCCATTTGCATTTGTATTTCCCAGGTCTTACACGTCATGAACCTGTCATATTTAAACAGCAAAAATCAATCACCACGTTTGCTTATTCACTTTCTCTGCGCCGCGCGTCAAGCCGGCCAAAATTCAATCGCAATCGCTAATCCATTTGCAATTGCATTTCCAACACGTTACACAGAAACATGTCAATCAGGGGCGGGTCTATACTGTGGGGCGGGATTGTATGGGGAGTGACGTCACTTGCAGTCGCCGACCAAGAGGGGGGACTGCAATGAGCAATGGAGGTGAACCGCGGTAAAGTTGGTGTTATGCGCTAAAATGCACAAAGTTTGCAATTGCATTTGAATTATGGCACACTTTGTGCGTCCACATATGGGAAACGCAATTGCAAATGCAATTTGCAATTGCAGCATTTGAATATTGTCCGCGACATCGCTCCATACATATGGCTGCTCCATGAGAAAAGCTTTTTTAAATACAAGTCAATCACTCTGTCAGTATGTCACCAAAAAAATAAAAAATAAAATAATGATAATAATCATAATAATTGTAATAATAATTCAAGCAGTCCCTCAACTCAGCTGAGGTAATATAAACTTACAGGGTTGTCCACCTTCAGTGCAAACTTAATATCTGTGTGCAGCTTTTGTAGTTTCTCTTCTGGAGACGGCTCTGGAAAAACGCAATAGGATTAAAGTGAAAGTATAAGAAAAGCTTTATGCACAATACAAGTTCATCCACAAAGTGTGCCATTCCAACCTTTTTTCTTCTCTACTCTCTTCTCAGGTGAACGCTCAGGTCGTCGTTTTGGCTTCTCAGGCTTAGACCTTATCAGAAAGAGCAGTCCCAATCAGAAAGAATCAACTCAACCAGTAACATACGAATCTGGCAATATTTCCTTTTTTATTTTACCTGGCTCTATGTTTTTCTTCAGACCGCTGCACATTCTTCTCTTTTCTCTCCCTTTTCTCTTTTACCACTTTTTCTTTCTTTTGTCTGCCTTTCTGGCTATCTTGACGTTTAGCTGACTTTTTCACCTGAGAAGGAAAATCAAGTAAGTGGCGTTTCTATAATAATCCATAACCTGGAAACAGAATGCTTCATGAACGTGATCTTGCCTCAGTGGGCGGTGGTGAATCAGAATCTGAAGGTGCAGGGATAGGAGGCGGCGGCGGCTTCTTGGACTTCTTAAGCGGATGGTCGTCTACGCCTTCATCAGAGCTGCTGCTGCTGCTGCTGTCATCATCTTTCCGCCCCTTGTTCTGTTTTTCCTTCTTCCTTTTCTCCTCTTCTTCTTTCTCTCTCTCTCTTAACCGGCGAAGTTCTTCCGCCTCCTCCTTCTTCCTGCGTTCCTCCTGCTCCCGCCGCCGCTGCTCATCTCGTTTCTTCCAATCGCTGATTTGGTCCGATTCACTTTCACTGTGAAAGCAAACACAAATCACATCATCATCACACACTATGCGTTTAAGCACTCCGGTCATATTTTAAATCGACATTCACCAACTATGAATTTTGACATTTCAGATCTCTGGTAACCTGACTGTGTATAGAAAATAATACATTCTACCAAATTATAACACCTGTATGTATGGATACAACTATTCAGTAGGTACGAGTGTATTATGAACGTCAGTGAATAAAAACCTATGGAGTTTAAACTCAAATCCTAGGTTTCAAGGGAATCTGTCCTGTGAGACAAAAAAAAAAACCTTTTTAATTAACACTTTCGGTGTGAACAAGCCTTGCCCACCTGTCACTATCTGAAGAGGAAGGAGCTCTTTCTGGTGCTGGTTTGGGCTTCCTTGCACGTGGCTTCTGTGGTGGCTTTTCTGAAAACATATAAAGGATACACTAGTATTTTATGCTGTTGTACATCTTTAGCCGTTTTTGTTTTTTTTTAAAGAAGAGGCTTCTGCTGCCTTCTGTTGGAACTTATTTAATTACGCTAAATAGTACAAATGCTAAGATGTGCCGGTTTCACCTTTCTTGCGTGCCTGTGGAGCTTTTCTGGGTGGAGGATCAGATTCAGACTCAGACTTGGATCCAGATTGAGATTCGGATCCAGAGACAGCCGGCCGTGGCTTCACATCCTCAGAATCACTCCTGTCTCGCTTATGGTCTGACCGGGATCCTGAATCAGACGCAGAATCCGAGGACGCTTTCTAAAAAGAACCATGCATGGTGAGAATCTACTTGAATGTTTCCTAGCTCAAAATGCAAAACTTCTTGTATTTCCCACCTTCCTCCTGCCTCTGCCCGCAGGCTTCCTGCCTCCCCGGCCACTCGATTCCTTCTGTGGAGTGAAGTCCTAAGGAATTTGCAGATAAGTTTAGATGACAATTAGTAATGCTCAGGGAAAAAGTAAAAAAATTAATAAATTAGTCAGTCACAGCTATAAGAAACAACAGTAAGGGAGACAGTAAAGAAAGCAGGCTAAAATATAATTTGTTAGTTTATTATAACAATGTTAAGAAAGGTCTTTTTTGTTGTGGTTTACTAGGGATGTAACAGTATTGTAAATACCATCGTACCGCAATAATACTTTATTTCGATAATACCGTGGTCGCATGACTCTATAAAACGATAGGTATTCTGAGAAAAGTTTGCTCAGGCGAATGGAGCGAACGGGAGGTAGCAGGAACTACAATTCCCATCAGCCCAGGCGTGGTCATCATCCTTTGCGGTCTGTTGTCGCTACAGATCCAGTAATGCGCACATCCGATTTAAAAATCTCTTTTCCTTCGCCACTAATAGCAGCACCCGCCATTTCCGCATTACTGGATCTGTAGCGACAACAGACCGCAAAGGATGATGGTCACATCTGGGCTGATGGGAATTGTAGTTCCCGCTACCTCCCTTTCGCCTGAGCAAACTTTTCTCAGAAGACCTATAGTTTTATCGAGTCATTTCGGTTTCTCTCTGAAAAGAAACGAGAAAGGGGAAAAAAAAATCCTGTCTCTGTCTGAATAAGTGAATAAGTGAGTGAGTTGAGTGTTCTCAAATACTCATTCAGCACATGGGCCAGCTGCAGTAAGTAGGCTGCTATTTTTATTTTTTCTGAGTTTTCAAGAATACTAAATTGAAACTTTATTTTTTATATGGTTTAATAATTTTTTGTTATTAAAATTGAAAAATTTAAGTTTCTGTTTCAAAGTTTACAGATAGATGGCTAATTTGTATGCCCTTGATATGTTCAGTGTTCATGTATACTGTTTAATAAACACTTCTGGCACTTTTTTTTGACTCTCTTCATTAGTTTTGTTTTTCCTGTAAATGATTCAATAAATACCGTACCGTGCCATTCATACCGAGGTATTACCGTGAAGTTTTGATACCGTTACATCCCTTATGGTTTAACATTAGGAGAATTATATTTAAACTACTGCTAGAAAAAATTTATACTTTGAAACGTAAGCTGATTTCTGAATTACTGTAATACTGTATTACTCCTCCAAAGCTATGGTGATTTGGTGATGGAGACGTTTAGGGCTGAAAACTTGACACTCACAAATGTAACAATAGTTTAGACAGAGATACCTGATCACTGTTTTTGCCAGATTCTGACTCAGAGCTAGGGGAAGGCTCTGGCTCTGAGGGAGAGCCACTCTCCTCTTCATCTCGATCGCTGGACGATGCTCGCCCTTTCTTTGCTGGTGGTCGCTACCGCAGAGAAACCCAACAATGTGCCAGAATTAGTCATGTAAACCACCCTCAGTGAGCAGCAATGTTCTGAAGATGTCAAATTAAACACACAAACGCATTCCCAGCATACATTTTATAGGCATCTACAGCTGAGGAATTTTATTTCCTGTAACTCTGACTTTTTCCCTTTGTCTCCATCAATCTTAGATTTTTTTTAATAGAAGTAAACCAGATGCTACACAGATGATTAGTGCTGTAGATTTCATAAAATATACTGTTTAAACACCAACACAACACTGTATACCTACATGGTTAAGACTAAAAGATATTTGATTATTTACAATGCTTGCAAGCAAAAATCTGTGATGCTGGAATATGTTAGTGAAAAATGCATCAAAAGACTTTTAGGATCCACCACAAATAACTCAGTAAGTAGTGTAGGTTAGCATTTAGCAACCTTCGGTGGAGGAGCTTTCCGTTTCACTGCTCCTCTGCCTTGATCTTCACTTCCAGAATCAGATTCCTCACTTCCTGATTCGGCTTTGCTCGGTATCGCCGCCTCTTCATCATCTTGCACATCACTTCCTGCTGCAGCTTCGTTTTCCTCACTCTCAGATGAGCTGGCAGGCTAAACATCAGAGTGTGTGATTAGTTAATTAAGCAAGGAATTTTGACATGCTGAACATTACCCTTTCTGTGCTGGAGCCTTGAAAAGGTTATTTCATTGATTTGAGAGAACTGGGACCCTTGAACATGAGTTGCACTGAAACAGATCTGCGCGAGTTTCACCGGGTTGTTAGAAAAGGTATTTGAAAAAAAAAAAAAAAAAGAAGAAGATGTGTGTCTAGTAGAGATGTTCCGATACCATTTTTCCCCTCCCGATACCGATTCTTGGGCTCAGGGTATCGGCCGATACCGAGTACTGATCCGATACCTGGCTGTGTATCTGTACGGTGTGTATATATATATATATATATATATATATATATATATATATATATATATATATATATATAGAGAGATATATATATAGAGATATATATATATATATATATATATATATATATATATATATATATATATATATATAGAGATATATATATATAAAATATATATATAGCGGTGTGAAAAACTATTGTGTCCGTGTTTCATGGTGTCGCCCCTGCACTTAGGGTCGTACCCGTTACACAGGGCTAGTAGTATTTTACTTAAAAAAAAAAAAAGAAATGCTCTCTCTCTCGATATATATAGGTACACACACAGTGGTGTGAAAAACTATTTGCCCCGCTCTTGATTTCTTATTCTTTTGCATGTTTGTCACAAAATGCTTCTGATCATCAAACACATTTAACTATCAGTCAAAGATAACACAAGTAAACACAAAATGCAGTTTTTAAATGAGGGGTTTTATTATTTAGGGAGAAAAAAAATCCAAACTTACATGGCCCTGTGTGAAAAAGTAATTGCCCCCTGAACCTAATAACTGGTTGGGCCACCCTTAGCAGCGATAACTGCAATCAAGCGTTTGCGACGAGTCTTTTACAGCACTCTGGAGGAATTTTGGCCCACTCATCTTTGCAGAATTGTTGTAATTCAGTTGTTGTAATTGTAATTGTTGTAAATAATTGCTTTATTTGAGGGTTTTCTAGCATGAACCGCCTTTTTAAGGTCATGCCACAACATCTCAATAAGATTCAGGTCAGGACTTTGACTAGGCCACTCCAAAGTCTTCATTTTGTTTTTCTTCAGCCATTCAGAGGTGGATTTGCTGGTGTGTTTTTGGTCATTGTCCTGCTGCAGCACCCAAGATCGCTTCAGCTTGAGTTGACGAACAGATGGCCGGACATTCTCCTTCAGGATTTTTTGGTAGACAGTAGAATTCATGGTTCCATCTATCACAGCAAGCCTTCCAGGTCCTGAAGCAGCAAAACAACCCCAGACCATCACACTACCACCACCATATTTTACTGTTGGTATGATGTTCTTTTTCTGAAATGCTGTGACGCCAGATGTAACGGGACACGCACCTTCCAAAAAGTTCAACTTTTGTCTCGTCGGTCCACAAGGTATTTTCCCAAAAGTCTTGGCAATCATTGAGATGTTTTTTAGCAAAATTGAGACGAGCCTTAATGTTCTTTTTGCTTAAAAGTGGTTTGCGCCTTGGAAATCTGCCATGCAGGCCGTTTTTGCCCAGTCTCTTTCTTATGGTGGAGTCGTGAACACTGACCTTAATTGAGGCAAGTGAGGCCTGCAGTTCTTTAGATGTTGTCCTGGGGTCTTTTGTGGCCTCTCGGATGAGTTGTCTCTGCGCTCTTGGAGTAATTTTGGTCGGCCGGCCACTCCTGGGAAGGTTCACCACTGTTCCATGTTTTTGCCATTTGTGGATAATGGCTCTCACTGTGGTTCGCTGGAGTCCCAAAGCTTTAGAAATGGCTTTATAACCTTTACCAGACTCATAGATCTCAATTACTTTTGTTCTCATTTGTTCCTGAATTTCTTTGGATCTTGGCATGATGTCTAGCTTGAGGTGCTTTTGGTCTACTTCTCTGTGTCAGGTAGCTCCTATTTAAGTGATTTCTTGATTGAAAGAGGTGTGGCAGTAATCAGGCCTGGGGGTGATTACAGAAATTGAACTCAGGTGTGATAAACCACAGTTAAGTTATTTTTTAACAAGGGGGGCAATCACTTTTTCACACAAGGCCATGTAGATTTGGAGTTTTTTTTCTCCCTTAATAACGTAAACCTTCATTTAAAAACTGCATTTTGTGTTCAATTATGTTATCTTTGACTAATAGTTAACGGTTTTTGATGAGCAGAAACATTTAAGTGTGACAAACATGCAAAAGAATAAGAAATCAGGAAGGGGGCAAATAGTTTTTCACACCACTGTGTGTATATATATATATATATATATATATATATATAGATATATATATATAGATATATAGATATATAGAGAGAGAGCATTTCTTTTTTTTAAGTAAAATCCTACTAGCCCTGTGTAACGGGTTCGACCCTAAGTGCACAGGCGACACCATGAAACACGGGGCGAGTTCTTACAGGAAAAAGGGTAATTTATTTAGAAAAATGAGTAAGGAAAGGGTTAAAGGCTCTCTGCGGCCTTTTCCACTTCGGCGGCAGGGATGCGAAGGCGGGCTCTACGCGGAAGTGAAGGTGCCGCGGCAGCTCGCACAGCTCGTTCACGCGCTCCTCTCGCGGAGATCAAAGGCGCCCCCCTTTTTAAAGTCTCTGGGGCGCATCACATCGCCCCGCTCTTGTGCCACTGTCTCTCATAAAATCCACCGCGTCGCAAAGTCCAGCTTCCCAACAGTCAGACCCCGAGCTACACTCCCCGCTGTGTTTTATAGCGCCGGGATCATTAGCAGCGATAGCTCATGAGCCGTTGCCTGATTCTGCGGCTCTGCTCCTTCACATACCTAAAGAGGGGGGAGGCCGCCTAACTAGTGAGCGAGGAGCTATATCAATTTGGGCGCACGCCCATCACAGGCGCACGCCGTTACATTCTGTAAGTAAGCTAAGCTAGCAAAGCTAGCGGGCATAAATAGGTTATGTTTAGGAAAATGGTATCGGATCGGTACGTGGACTCAAATACTCGCCGATTCCAATGCCAGATTTTTTTGTGGTATTGGTGGCATTTCCGATACCAGTATCGGAATCAGAACAACCCTAGTGTCTAGTAACAAACTGACCCTACACACCTCATTTACACCTTGTCATTTCCCATTTAGTGCAACCTGAGTAGAAAGATTAGATCCAGTCTGGGATCACCCACATAAAAATACATGATGAATTTAAAATAAATTAACATTTGTTCTCTGCAACTGCTTCCAGTGGTCTGAGGTTGGCAGTTTAGCCAGACGTATAAAACCACAAGACAGTCCCAACAACCAAAATCGCTTCTTAAACATCACTTTGTAACAGATGGGAATCTTTAAGGAAATGGAAAGTGGCACGCTTTGCAGAAACCATATACAAACTGAAAACAGATAAGAACAGCCTGGCAAACAACTAACAGGTGGATTTGCATATTATAATTATAACTTGACTTCAGCATGGCTAACCACAGATGCATCCAACAAGTGTTAATGCATGTAGTTTTTTTATTTATTTATATTTATATATAGATATAGATGTACAATAGAATACAACCAGATGTAAATGAGGTTAGAAACACCAAAAATTAGTTGGTAAAATAATGACACACACAAAATGCACCTAAAGTTAACAATTCTTATAACTTACAGCAGGCGTGGTGTAAGACGCATGTGGATTGTTTTGAATTTCCCACAATCCTTCATTAAATCCTTTCCTTTTGTTTGGCTTCCCATACCGGTCCTGGTACTTCTCATAAGCAAAGAGGTCTTTTGGTGCAAGGAAAGCTCTACATTGTACACAGAAAAAAAATGAGTCATGAAGGACCCCGTTTACATAAATTAGTAACCACCACAACTGAAGTTAACAATAGAAACACTGAAATTTCACTTACATTCAGAAAATAGAGCTTGGAATTCTTTTCAAAGGTAAAGTGCAGGTTAATTTGTTTTATTTTTACTTTACAGCAGTGATTCTGTTAGTGTGTCACTCAATCGAGTGTCATTAGAGAGATTAATTGTTTATTTTTCCAATAAAACAGTGTTTCCGTTGTGTGCACGCACGTGTGTGTGTGAAAAAAGTGGAGGAAGGGTAACTGTAAGACGAGAAGGGGGAGAGGGGAGCTTACTTTAGATTCACACACACAAGCACATACAATGCGCCTGCGCGCTCAAACAGAAACACTTATCTGTCTGTATTTATTTTTACTTTTTTTTTTTTTTTTTTTTTAAGTAAAGTGCAGGTTAATTTGTTTTATGTTTAATTATTTTGTGAAAATTATTTTTATGTATTTATTTCTTTGGGCTGTGGAACAAATAATTTGAGATTCCATTATTTCTTATGGGAAAATTCCATTTGATTTACGAGTGTTTTGGAATACAAGCCCACTTCTGGAACAAATTATGCTCATAATCCAAGGTTCCGCTGTAATTCTGTTTGACTTTACAGTACACACTCTTCGAAACAGGCCACACCTGGCCATGGAACTGCTCGTCAGTCACTGGTTCCATTATTCATGCATGTACGTAAATGGCTATAATTCCTGAATTGCCACACTTGTGTCGAACCGTTGGAATTAAAGCTGAAAGTCATGACTTGTTAAACATGTTTCTACACATTTGTTACCACTGAAGAATACTTACGTTTCATGAGTCCCAAAGAAAAATATAGGAATTTTGTTAGGTGGTGGTTTCACAGCTCCTTCGGCCACATCTTCAATCTGGAACAGACAGAACAAAAAAGGGATTGTATTAGAATGTATACTCCCAATAAGCAGCATCCAAAGTATTAAGGATTCAAAATGGCGTAAAAAAACAAAACATCCAGTCAGCGCCATCTAAAGAGAAAAAAGTGATGTAAGAGTTCAGAAGAGAACGGCCAGACTTACTCAAACTTACAGGAAGTCAACCGAAAGTCAAACTACTTTTTACAACTATAATGAGCAAAGAAAAAGCCTCTCAAAAAGAACAATGTCAAATAGGGACAAGCACAGGGATGAATATTATCACTATACCTAGGTGGTGGTTCCATATGTATGACGATTTTATAAATATCCAGATTCAACATGATTTTTTAAAGATTTTTTTTACAATCCAAAACAAACCGAGCAAATCATTCGCTGTGCTGCTTGCAATGAGTGAATAGTTCAGAGCATGCCATCTGTAGGATTTTAGAGGAACTGCAACATTTTACCCCTTTAAATTAACAAATAATAAAGAAATTAATAATAATTTGGATTAGGCGGCATAGTGACTTAGTGGGTAGCACTGTTGCCTTCGCACCTCCAGGGTCAGGGTTCGATTTTGCATATTTTCCCCATGCATGGTGGGTTTGCAACAGGTACTCTGGTTTCCTCCTACAGTCCAAACACAGGTTAAGTTAATTGGCGTTCCCAAATAGTTTGAAAATAGTGATGAATGAGCATGTGAGTGTGTGTACATGCGTGCACCGCTATGGCTTGGCACCCAAAAAGAATCATGACGCATTAACGAATCGATTTGTCCATGATATACAAGATCAAATCTTGAGGTGGATGAGCTACAACAGCAGAAGATCGAATCAGATTCAACTCCCATGGGACAAGAACAGGAATCTGATGCTCAATGAAACTGGACAGCTGTCTGCTCTTTTTACAATACTCAACTGTCCCGGTTCGGTGACCCTGTATCCGATATAGTCTCAGATTCCTGTTCTGGCTGAGTGGAGTTGAACCGGACGTTGTCTTCTGCTATTGTAGCTCATCTGTGTATCCCTAAAACCTTGTTCCTGAAGCCAACTTGACACAAATGAATGAATGAATGAAAGAATGAAAATACAAGGCAAATAGAGACAAGTTAAAAAAAAAAAAACATTTTTAAAACAAATATACATGAATATGAAACAATGAAGCACTTCATGAAAATCAAGTACATCAACAGACTACAGAAAATCAATTACATAAACAGCTGCATGATTTAATTTTTAAAAATCCCTTTTTTTATGTTGAAACATATTACAATTGCGATTTGCGATAGGTAACCATTATATTTACCATTTTGTATACAACTGTGTTTATCTAGGACAAGGTTACTAAATAAAAATTTAAGAATTCAATATTTAAGAATTTAAGGTCTATTCAATAAAACTTTCTTTTCGAGGTCCAAATATTATTTTTGTGTTAGGATTCAGATGTCTAAAATTCTAATTTTTATTTGTCACATACACAGTACGAAATGCAGTGAAATGCTTATACGACCGCCAGTGACCTTAAGAAATAAAATAAAAACTTGTACGTAAGGAATAAATATGAATAAAAAGAAATACTAAAGAAAATAAATTTAACTATTAAAATAAACTGTACAAACAAGGGACCTTAATAGTGACATCTCTATATAGTCTATATATGCAGTTATTGTAAGTCTATAAGAAATAAGCTATTACCTTGTATTTGTATGGAATACAACCATTAATCAATCTTTAGTGAATCTTCATTTGCATGCTGTTGAAATGTATGCTGCTGTAAAATAATATGGAAGGTCTCTAGTTGCTCTGTCACACTGCGCTCTCAGTTCAGGTATTTTACATCCCTTCACCTCAGACTGCTGAGGATATGTTTGCTCTAACGACCGGTACTTTGCTGAGGCACTTCTTATTATTGCTCTTTTAAGGTTTGGTTACCGCAGTTTACGTTAATTTGCATGGAGTAAGCCATGCTCTGCAGCGTTTTTGTTTCTTCCGCGCACTCTGTCTAAACACATGTACATATACACACTATATGTCTATATCTATGGCATCAATTAGGTCTGTTGAGTGACACGTATAGACGTACCTACTTCAAGGGAGGGAAAAAAAGCTAGATTACTGGTATATTCATTATTTTCATTTAATTAGAAATGCATCAGGATCCAGACAGAACCGTCACTAGATCCGGATCTGGACCACGGTCAGCCATTTAGTAATGCCAGATCTAAACAGTGTAGATGATTAATGTCTATCACTTTGCAAATAATAAAAACTATTACTTAAATTACTGAAACTCCTGACTGTGTGTAAACTCCCTGTAATAAACTGCAATACTTTGCGATTAAATAATTACACAGGTCCATATCACGATTTCAATACTTATTTGATTAATTGTGAACCATAAGTGACATTATAAGTGAAAGAAGGGCCACAGTAGTGTGTGGAAACAGATAGGACTGGGATATAATAAAAGAACCAAGCAAAAAGCATAAATTATTTATTATAATTATAATAATAATAATAATAATAATAATAATAATCATCATCATAATGTCGATTTAATGCTAACGCTTTCATGAGTTATTCTCGGCTGCTTGGCTATCAGGCTTGTGTGCACTACAGTCAAGCAGTCGATCAAGCTTGTGAGCTCTCACACACAGGTAAGCTAACTGGTTAGCTTGTTACCTATATTTATCTGCATCTATTATTTAATTAAAAACCTTTAAAACATGCAACACGTTTATGCATCGTAAAATGCGCACATCCATCAGGTGCAGCAATAACTGCGGGGGGGAGTACAGCCGGGGGTGTGTGCACCAGAAGAAAGCTAATGCTATCGCCTCAATTCACTCAGCTCAGCGTACACTTTTCCTACCCGTATCCGACTAGCTCCGCCTCTAGCTCCCTGATTGGCACAGAGTGCTGTACCCACGAGCCAATGAACTAATAGTATCAAGGTTGAAGCAACTAGCGAATCCTCACATGGAAAGCGGGATACCAGTAGCCAATCATAACCCAGGACGTGATGAGACTCGGAATACAGGTGCGCGAAAGAGGTACAAGAACCCCAAAACCTAAAATGTCCACTCAGTTTGTGTTCGCTTGCTTACCCGAGCCGGCCAGTGAGGGTAGCCCTTCATTTTAGCGAAGACAAGATCCCCGGGTCGGAAATTGTGCGGCATTTTGTCGCTTGTTTATGCTCCGTGGTGGTGTTTTCGTAGCTTAATCTCCGGTGTCGTGCTGTAGCCCGTCTTCTGCCTGACCATAGAAACCTCCACAGCGCGAAGCTAAGGCGGCTGGTCCCGGGACCAACTTCCGCTAACCGACAGCAACAACCGGATGTCCCGCCTCCCTGACAGCGTTCATTGGCGACACCGCCTGTTGAACTTTCTCTGATCCAATTGAATTTTACAGTGTGTATTCATCGTGAAAGAGCTCGGATTATTATAATGAAGTGGAAATATTTCAAGCAGCGGAACCAAAGTGAGAGAATGCAGAGAAATACTTCGTTTTTTAAGAAATATATTAAAGACATTTAACAATGTGAAGCAAATAATATTTGATGAAATAATGTAACACTTATATGTAAGCTCAGGGCCACGAGCTAGAATCAACAACAGTGGTTGAGAATGTGTAAAGCTCTATACACAAGTCATATCACATTATGAGAACAAAAGAACAAGAGTATTTCTTCCCTTTATAATACAGGCTATATTATATGAAATATATTATTATCTTTGCCCACTATAATCCAGGCTACAGGTGCCTTATCATGAACTCCCATATAATCAATAAATTACTGTCTTGGAGTAAGAATAGCAATATAGCCTGTGTAATATATCATAAAAGAAATATAGTTTGTATAGATATTCCATAAAAACTCATACTGCATTAGCAAAAGGCAATCTATTCCCAAATGGGAATAAATTAATGTTAACAACTACTAAACAGTATCTATCCAGCTAAGCACCTCTGTAGTCCAACTACCAGGGGTGATTACCATTGTATCTATTCCCATTTTTGGACCCTGTTAAGACCTCCGATCACACACTATGGACAATTTAGGAATACTAATTAGCTTAACCTGCATGTCTTTAGGCTGTGGGAGGAAACCCACAAAGCACAGGGGGCACACTCAAACTCCACACATAGACCTGAGGTGGGGATTGTACCCTAGACATTGGATGTGTGAGGCAACAGTGCTAACCACTATGACGCAGTGCCACCTTTAATTCTGTGTGTGTGTGTGTGTGTGTGTGTAGTTTGCATATTCTCTCCGTGCTTTGTCGGTTTTCCTCCAGGTACTCTGGTTTCATCCCACAGTCTAAAGACATGTAGATTAGGTTAATTAGTGTTCCCATGTAATGCCCTGTAGTGTGTGAATGAGCATGTGAGTGTGTGATGTGTGCATGTTTGCCCTGCGATGGATTGGCACCCTATCCAGGGTGTACACCACCTTGTCTCTGGATGGGATTGAGCTTGAGAATTCGTGTGACCCTGTATAGATTAAGCGGTATAGAATATGAATGAATAAATGTTTAGAAATTACTACAGCTATTTTTTATTTCTCAGTTTTACAGGCTCAAAACAATTAGAAGTAGGTTACATATTTTTTTCCATCATTAGTCAATCTGAGCAGAGATTATAACGCTACACATTACATTATTCATCTTACAAGTTGGGAACACTAATTACCCTAATCTGCATGTCTTTGATGCAGAGTGACATGCTGCAAAATGTATGAGCTGTTTGTATGTTATATAATGTCTGTTTAAACTGGCTTATAACTTAAATAAACACAACAACTTCCCACAATTTCAGTCCTTACTTTAAGAATTGCTGACTTAAAAAAGCCCTTAAATATTAGCCCAACTTAACTTTAATTATTGGGTCTCATGTTAAGTTATTTAAATGACATTTAGTAATTTTACATGACTTTCTATCTGATAATACACTTATTGATTAATTTTTTTTATATTGAAGAATTTGTTTAATGTGAACCATTTTATGGTTTATGCACTTATAAACCTACCAAAGTAATCTGTTCATATCAACAGTAGGAGGCGCCACACGCTCCACACTCTGGGCTGGGGAACAATAAGTAAAATACTAGCGACCCTAGCGTCCAGGATGTACAACTACATATACAGTATTCAATTTCAAATGAAAGTGCCACATACACATGCATACACAGTATGATAAGCAATGAAATGCTTACACACCTCCCTGTGACCTAAAAAGAAGGATTTCTCTGCAAGAAATGCATTGCACTGCAGAGAACAATTAAATAAATAATTATATTCCAATAGATTAATAAGATAAAAAAAGTAAAAAAAAATCTACAAGGTTAAATATTATTGTTGTTTATGTAGTTATCTACATAAACTCTAAGATGATGAAATAATAATAAGAAAAACAAGAAATATGCAGCTTATAATCAATTCATATTCAACTATTATAATAATAATAATAATAATTATTATTATTATTATATTAATAAAAAATATAATAGTATTATTACTGATAATATTAATATTATTATCTAGGTTGTACAAAAAGTAGAGAAAGAAGAAGAACAACAAAAAATATGTAACCTAAAGCCAATTCATATTCAGGTAGTATTATATCATCTCATCGTCTCATCCGCTTTATCCTGTATACAGGGTCACGGAAGGATTGGACCCTATCTTACCAATCCATCGACATACTTACATACACACACACTACAGGCAATTTAGCAACACCAATTAGCCTAATCTGCAAGCATTTGGATTGTGGGAGGAAACCGGATTACCCAGAGGAAACCCACCAAGCACAGGGAGAACAAGCAGACACCAGGCACACAGAGACGGGAATAGAACCTGGCTGGGAATGGAACCCGGACCCTCGATGTGCAAGGCGACAGTGCTAACCACTAAGCCACCGTGCCGCTGCTATTATTATTATTATCTAAGATGAAGAAAAAGTAGAGCAAGAAGAACAACAAGAATGATATAGCTTAAAATCAATTCATATTCTACTCTTCTTATTATTATTATTATTTTTTATTATTGATGATGACCTCAGCACAGTATCTTTTTGTTTTAATACTGCTGCCTGCACCTCCAGTATCCACCCTTGCACACAGGACACCGGCATGGAGTGTTTGTATTCTTCCTGTGCATGGTGGGTTTCTTTCCTCTGGTTTCCTCCCAAAGTCCAGAGACATGCAGTGTAGCTTAATTAACGTTTCAAAGTTGCCTGCAGCGTGTGACTGGATGTTTGATTGTGTGTGTGTGTGTGTGTGTGTGTCCTGCGATGAGTGTACCCCACATTGTGCCCAGGACAGGTCACAGAGACCCATCACGCTGTATAAGCGGACGAATGAATGAATGATGATGAGTTGTCGATGCAGTTAAACATCCCTGACGATAGGGGTCGCCGCAAGCACGCGGTAATGAAACTCCATTTCCTGTCCGGAGTGTCGCCCCTCCTCTTGTTCATGTAAACAGATTGCTTTGCTGTTTTTTTTCCCTGTTCAGTTAAATATCTCTCACGGGTTTGAATATCACTGTAGTAACAATGAAAAAGTTTTTCGAAGACTTGAAAAAGGATATGAAGTTTAAATCCGCTGGTCCAGGAAAGAAGCTCACTGATGAGAGCAGGTGAGTGAGTTACTCTCTGCTTGTGTGAGTCTGACAGCCAGCCGCGGCTCCAGCGCTCATCATTTAGGCTTTAATCCCTAAACTCTGTACATCTGTAACTGCATTTACACCTGATACCCCTCCCCCCCCCCATGTGTCTAAATGTCTACAGCACGCAGTCATCAGGGGGTCGATCATCTGATTAGCCAGATACCTCATTATACTAACATACTGGACACCACAGCGAGATTCAGACTCTCATTTATTCAGCATGTTTATCTGCAATGAAAATAAATGGCAACAATCATTTTTAATTTATATAAGCATTTCTTTCGCACAAATAATTAATTACTGCGGCATTTAACAATGCTGCCACCCACTGTAATAATTATAGTAATAATAAAAAAGGATTGCCACACTGACTCAAAAAATATTAATTAACTTATTTATTCTAGCGGTTTAAATTTGAGGTAGTTAAATATAGCAGTTCCTCCATGATCCTACAGGGGGCATGCTCTAAACTATTCGCATATTCCCAGCACCCTTGGTGGTAGGAGTGCAATATTTGCTAAGTTTGTTTAGGAAACTACTATGTATATATACTCACTGGGGTCTTTAAACATCCTAAAGGCAATAGTAGCTCAGCGATATAAGGCTTACTGGTCAGAATGTCGGTGGTTTAAGTCCCAGCTTTATTTTGAGCCCTTAATCAAGGCCCCTTTTCCCTGTCTGCTCCAGGGATAAGCTATATCATGGCTGCCTCTCCACTCTGACTCCTCTCCCCAAGCTGGGATGTGTAAATAAAGAATTTCACTGTAGCAAAGGAAGACTTCATATACAGAATCGCAACAGAAATCGAATCAGCATCTTAGACCTGAACAGTACATCACTGTGCTTTCATGAGATTTCATCAGGTTGCATGTTAACAAAGAACATGGTGATCCTCTATACCTGATGTTCAGTTGGATATAAATAGGTTAACTGTACATTAGGTGCGTCAGTGCGATATTGCTAAGTTGAAATATTAACAAGGACAATAAACGTACATGATTATATTAGTGCAGTCAGGTGAAGGATCTGAAGAAGGTGCATCCATGACGTACTAACAGGTTTAACAATATGGCTAGAAAAACATAGGAAAAAATTATGCACACAATCATATGTATAGTGATGTTACAGGAGATCTTTTCCGTACACAGGAGACGTATGTGTAGCGTGCAAGGGCAGTTGTTAGGAAAGACTTCCTGTAGTGTTCTTCGACACAGCAGAGAAGAAGAATTTATTACTCTTGTATGAAATCAATTTAACATGAAGTCCTTTGTTCTTCAAAACCTGCTGAATCCACCTGGACATGGACTCAAAAAGACATCTGCAGTACTCTGGTGTCACTTGGTTAATCCATGCCTGCTTGATTACTTGCTGAAGATAATGTACAGAAATGTTCCACAGAAATTCACAATTCACTTGAGAATTCTTTAGTTTTAGGCTGTTTTTTTGTTTGTATAGAGGTGGACACCCCAGCTTCAGGAAGTAACTGTCCTGCCATGTATGTGTTTCGTTCAGTAACTAAACCAGTTGATTTTAATTAGTACAACTCTTCAGTCAGATCAGCATTAACTAATTAGCATCATCACCTGTTTTCCACAGGGAGAAATTTAATACATAGAATGATGATGTAATACTTTATGGGCACCATTGTAGTTTTCCTGATTAGTTTAATTTCCTAAATTCTCCGTCTTCTAGAATGAAATGGTATTCGATTGTCCACTTTCGATTGACAATTTTGATTACTTTGTATTCCATAAAGGCGGCACGGTGATGTAGTCTGGGTTCGATTCCCCAGCCAGGCTCGATTCCCGTCTCTGTGTGCATGGAGTTTGCATGTTCTCCCCGTGCTTGGTGGGTTTCCTCCGGGTACTCCGGTTTCCTCCCACAGTCCAAAGATATGCAGGTTAGGCTAATTGGTGTTCCTAAATTGCCTGTAGTGTGTGATTGGGTGTGTGAGTGTGTGTATGTGTGTGTGCCCTGCGATGGATTGGCACCCAGGGTGTACCCCGCCTAGTGCCTGAAGTCTCCTGGGATAGGCTCCAGGCCCCCCGCGACCCTGAACACAGGATTAAGCGGTATAGAAAATGAATGTATTCCATAAACATGTTTGTACATTCAGTTCCTTACTCCAAACCTGATCAATTTTATGATATATTTGTAGCGCTAAGCCTCCAGCAGGGCAGACCGTTAACCAGGACAAGCCTCGTTCTGCACCTAATGAGAGCTCACAAAGAGCTGGAGCTGCTGCGCTGGCCAGGATCGAGCAGCAGCACAAACCCCGACCACACACGTCACAGGATGCCATCAGAAACCAGGGTGAGTCAGTAGTCTGTACTTGGAAATAAACGTTTACGCTCAGTAAACATAAAGAAGGTACTAATATAATTTTACTACAATTCTAGTGTAATCGGAAGAGAGGTGCAAAGATTTTTTAGGCATTTAATATTTTTCTTTGGGCACAGGTTTGCTCAGGTTGTTCTCAACATATCTGATTCACCTAATCAGCTATTTAACTTTCATTCAAACATTATCCGCACTCTGGCTGTAGAATTTATTTTAATAAACTTTTCTTGAACACCTTCCTGCTACAACAGCACCTTCTCTCCTGAAAGGCTCTCCACAAGATATTGGACCGTGACCGGTTGAGCAGTGATGTCTAGCAAAGTCAAAGTTATTCCTTAGCAACCCGTGCCTTTATGGCTCTCGTGTAGTGTATAGGGACACTGAGATATTAGAACATGTTTGTACAATATATAGAAGCAACATGTACAGTGCTTCCAACATTATGAATATATTGAGAAGAACCACTTGTGGGTGTGACGGTCAGGTGTCCGTATACTTTTGGCCACATAGTGTAGCTGAATTGATAAAATGTACGTCTACCTTCTTAATGAATATAAAAAATTGTTGGATTAGACATACGTATTCTTTTCAGCACCACGTCATTTATTATTTTCCTGCAAAAGCATGCTCTGCCGTGTTTTATTTTGATGAACATAGTGTTTCATTGTCATGTCTTGTGGTCATCTTCATATTTTTTATTTCAGTGAAGAGGGAGCTTGAGGCGGAGGCTGCAGCCACAGCAGTAGAACATAAAAGCACAGATGTAGAGGCAAGAAACCGTTGATGATACTGAGGCAAGAAACTCCTGAGATACTGAGGGTTTTTTAAAGTATTGATCACCAGCGTATTATGTTTTTTCAGGGTTCCCATGTTCCAGTGACGGAGGCCGCATGTTTTTCTGTGTCCGGAGTGTACTTCACCTGCCCTCTGACTGGGGAAATGTTAAAGAAGAGCGAGAGGGAGATACACGTCAAGGAGGCCATTCTTATGGTAAGTTTATTTACACAAACATCACCACCACCTCGAGGACTGGACTGACTTGTTATATAGGAAACTTTTTTTTTTTTTCGACAGAGATTTTCAGAGAATCCAGTGGAGGCCTCTATTATGATGATTCACACTTTTAACAAGGACAGAGAGAAAGTGAAAGGTGCCATCGACATCATCAGCAAGTGAGCATCGTAATGTGTGTGCTTCTCATTATATTTTATAAAAAGCCCTGCATCTCACCATTCATTTCTCAATCTCTCATTGCAGATACATTGATAATATCAGTAACAATGCAACAGAAGAGAAGTACAGGAGGATTAAAGTCAAGAACAAAGTCTTCCAGGTGAGGAGATGGTAAAAATAAATAAATAAATAAATACAATTAATGTTGCTCTGTCTGGAATCGGTCTATAATCACTTAATTTTTGCAGATTGGTTGTCTTTCGACTGACCAATCACATAAACCGATATTATTGTAATGAAGCAAAATACATGAGCTAAGAACCACATCAACATGCCGTCACCACTCTGGGAATATCACCCACTTTCTTTAAAAGATGTCAAATTTGCAGTATGCAAAAGTTCTTTCTAAAGCAAAACCGGGTAGGGGAAACGTCTGCCAAAAGTTTCAACACAACTAACCTTATTCGCCACTTAAGAACGATGCAGTATGAATGATTTGAGTAGGAAAAGTTATCCGCAAAAGGCAGCAGGTAAATCTTGTAAGTCGACCCTCACTCAATCACCTACAGCAGAAACCCTGATCATAGCACTTCTAAAATAAATCATTAATATGTTACTCATATGTACATTCTTTTTCTCCATCAGGAGAAGGTGAGTGTGATCGAGGGCACTCGGGAATTCTTGCAGGCTCTGGGTTTTGAAAGCACTATGCTGCCTGTGGATGGGCAAGGTAGGCAAATTTAAACAGCTTCTTCATACTGCATCACATCATCTGTCAGTTCCCACCCACTGCCTCCTCATACTTTAACCAGCTGCCCTCCAGGAAAAAAATCTGAACAGTGATCAGGGCAAGAAAGGAGAAAAGATCAAAAGCTATTCTTACACTTTTGTACTGAAACGGGAATGTGTGAATTAAGTCAACAGTAAACATAAGTGACATGAAGTTTGTACTTCCGTGAATGACGATCCCGCCTGAGTTGGCTTGGAGACCACTGCAGTTGTTCCCATGAACATTCAGCAAGTGGAACGCTTCATCCAATCATTCACCAACTCCACTTGCATGAACTCGGCTGGGAGTTATTGCCACGTCCCCCGTACAGTCCATTTCCACATATTTAGGTTATTAAAGGAGTTCCTGGGAGGCCAGTGTTTCATACATTTAAGCAGGCAGATTGATCATGGCTACAGCATACTTGGTAAACATTTTATCTTGATGGTATCCAAGCACTAGTGAAATGATGGATAAGTACTGTACATTTGTGTAGCAGGGGATTATATTGGGAAATAAAGATTGTTTTCACTCTGTTATTACATAATTATTCTGCATGATCAAAAGTCACAGTTTAACTTTTACATGCCTCTTGTTCCTATCTGTATACAGTTCTATCCATATTTCATGTGTGTTAATGTTTCGAAGTGTCTTCTTGCCTTGTTAATTGTTGGAATTGGTTAACCAGAGCAGGTAAAACCATTATATTCTGCAATTTCAGCATACAGTTTTGGAAATGCAGAGTGTGGATTTGATGGTGAATAACAATGTGATGATTTTTCTCGACATTCTCCAGAGGACACAGAAGAGTTCTTGGTGTTGGCTGAGCAGGATGCTGCAGCTCTGGAGCAAATGAACGAAAAGAAAGAGCAGCTGCAAAAGGGAGAACCTGTCCGAGCCAAGCTCAGCCGGCAGGCACAGGCCTTTAGACCTTCACAGCATGCAACACGCTTTGAGCTGCCACCGGACTTTTACAACCTGACTCCGGAGGAGCTGAAACGAGAGCAGCAGCTCAAGTAGGTTTCTCTCTAACCTGGATTTTAATAACTGTAAATGAAGCATGATTATCTAATGTAAACAGATTTATTTACCCGTCAGTGACTGGAAAAATATGTTCTGTATTTTAGAAGCGACTTAGTTGAAAGAAATGCCATGCTGCGAACAAAAGCCATGCGGGAAAAAGACGAGCAAAGGGAGAGAAGGAAATATAACTATGCCCTACTGAGAGTTCGGTTACCGGATGGAAATATACTGCAGGGTATGCAATCCTGTGTTTCACAAACAAACTTAAAGGACACATTAAGCATGCCAAAGAACAAGACTCGGTCCAGAGCCGAGATAAAATGGGAGGGTTGAAGGAAGGGCATCTGGTGTAAAACCTGTCATTGTTGGTCTTTCAGCTGCTCCTGTCAATGGGGTCGCTACAGCAGACCATCCACACAACAACTTGGCACAGGTTTTACACCAGATGCCCTTCCTTCGGATTGCCCAATTTTCATTTATCTGCAAAACAAATTGTTACAAACTATGTTTTAGCAGCACCGTCACATTTTTTATTAAAAGAAATTATAGCATGTTAATGTTCTGAAAAGCAAAGCATCCCTTAGCAGAAAACCTTTCCTTGCTAAATAATTTGTTTTTGTCAACTGTGTAAATCCCTCTGTAATATTTTTCTAGAAATGACACCATATTAATATTACGTTGCATTAATATTGACCTGTAATTTGACTTTGAGCCAGCACTACTGTCAGTCACGCTGGTCACTTTCGCAGTTTGGCAGCTGAGAGAGCCCTGAGTTAAACACACAGGAATTGGAATTGCTATTCTACTGAATATCAGAAGAGTTTTGATGAGGTCGTGGGCAGTAATTAATGAGTAAAAATGGTTTTACATTCCTCCCCATACTTTGTAGCCCAAAGGTGAGGAGAATAAACCATGGTGGACATTCGATGGACAGTCCTATAAATATAAATATTAAGTTTCTCTTTATTTTTCCACTTTAGAATATTAGTCATGTTAACTCCATGGTTCTGGGGTTGAAGCACAAAGTGGAAGCTTTTGAGCTATGTAGGGTTAGAGTGGATTTGTATTTGTTTGCCTTAACTGTTGCACTTCTTCGCTCAGCAATTACATTGGGATAATTATATGTTTGCAGTCACTCTTGTTAGGGTTAAATGTATAGTCGTACATTAAATGTGTAATTATTATTTTTTTGCTCATCATGGTATGCCAACAGGGACTTTCTCTGCATGGGAAAAGGTAACAGTGTTGTACGAGTTTGTGCGTGACTCCCTGGAGAACGGCTGGCAGCCCTTCGAGCTCATGGCACCAGGAAACCAGAAACTCAAAGAAGATGAGGATGTGGCACTAAATGAATGCAACCTTGTATGTTGTCACTAAAATAATCTATCTAAAAACTATTTTATAGCACACAGTAAGCAGAAAACCTCGTCTTATAAATCATGCATGATGGATGTTCGTCTTCCTGTTTAGGCCCCGGCAGCTCTATTGACCTTCTCCTGGGACGCTGCAGTCCAAGCGGACATCGCCGCAGCTGGAGGACAGAGCAACTCCGTGCTAAAGCCGGAACTACTAAAAAACTTGCAGACCCTGAGCTGAACATGTACTGCAGCTTCACTGTAATCTGCTCACCCTGCCCGGGCCTCCTGTTCTCACTCTGTTGTTCTAACGGATGTCTTTTCCTGCTGGAGTGCACACCCACTTCACTCCATTATCAGAATGCTGATAGTGTTACAGGATAAGCGTTTGTGTTGTGACAGTGCAGGATCAGAAGCAGCTCATTTGGGCAGGAGAGCTAATATGACTGAGCAAAACGTTCATCCTACCCAATTCACAGTGATCATTTGAAAAGGATTTGTATGATGTAGTTTTCGGTGTTGTATTAATATCCTAAGGAATGAAAATTTCTGTTGCACTGTGCTGCTGTTAATATTCGTCACTGTCTATTACAACTTATCTTCTATAAGAGATAATTCTCACATTTGACTTCATTTGTAACACACACCTGCACATTCATGCAGCCAATCACGTTAGCAGCACAATTAAAAAAAAAAAAACCATCCAGGTAAAGGACAAAAGCGTCTGTTAATGTTTGGTTCACATCACACCAAATAGGGATGTGTAAACCCAGTGTTTTTAACCCCGGCATGGTTGCAACAGTCCTTTTGTTTATGCAGAATGGTGCCCAAAAACCAGACACACAATCGTAGGAGTTTAGAGGAAAATTCCTAGATTGGTTTGACCTACTAAAAAGTTTAACATAATCCATATAATTATCCTTAATCATCACGGTGAACAGAAACACTGAGGTAGATGAGCTACAATAGCAGACGACCACATAGGGTTCCACTTCTGGCAGTCAAGAACTGGAGCCGGTAGCGACTGTGGGCACAGACTCCCTAAAACAACTGAGGATTAGAGGATAAAAAAATAAGTTTTTCTGGTCTCTACCAGTGCAGTTTGGGTGAGTCTTAGTGATGGGTCGTTCTTTTTGAACAAATCTTTAACATGACTCAGATGAATGAGTCGTCTCAGAGAGTGATCCGTTCATTTTCTATTGGGCATTGAAATGAGTAGTTAGTTGCCTTTGAGTCTTTTCGGTCCTGAGTCGTTCGTTCTTTTGACACGTGACCCCCCATAGACGCTACGCAGTGCAGTACACCTTCAAACAGAATCGAACAAAAAAATATTACAATGCAACTAAGGACATATTATAATAAACAATGAGCAGCTCACCATCATATCTTGCAGTCCGAGTCATTCGTTCTTTTGAATCTGTTGCACTGCATAGCGTCTATGGGAGTAACGTGACAAAGGAACGAACGACTCGGGACTCGAAGACTCACTAGCAGAATCGTTCAATTCTGTTTGAAGGTGTACTGTACTGCATAGCGTCTATGGGGCATCTGTTTCCTATATATACTGTAACATGCGATGCCCAATAGAAAATGAACGAATCACTCTCCGAGACGACTCATTCATGGAACTATAGCCAAAATTTGTGTATGTAGACGTATTGGGGGGTATTTTTTATTGAAAACGCAATATTTAAATTTATTTCTGATCAAAGGAACGGAATGACTCAAAGATTTGTTCATTTTGATGAACGAGATTCAAAGAACCGAGTCAATAAAAGATTCAAACCTCCCATCACTAGTGAGTCTATGCCCTCAGACTAGTGGTCTTGACTGACAGGAGTAAAAACTGATGTGGGAGATGCTTTTCTGCTCACCATTTATTTTATTTTTATATATATATATATATTTTTTTTTTTTTTTTTTTTTTTTTCTTCCCCATTTCGTTTCCATATTCTCCGTCAGCTCAGCCCTGTCTGGTCATTATCTTCTATTCTTGCTCTTCAAGGTTTTTTCAGCCTGCAGACCCTTAACACACCACATCCATTTTTTTTTCTTTATACCATTCTGTGTAAAATCTAGACACTGTGTGTGAATTTCCGAGACCATCAGCAGCATCTGACGTACTCAAATCAGTATGTCCCCGACTAGTTTGAGCACCAACCATTATGGCATAGTTAAAATCAGAGATAATACTTTTTCCACATTTCGATGTGAACATGCACTGAGGATTTTGACCTGATGCAACACGATTGATTAGATAATTGCACGAATGTCCAGTTGTTCCTAGTACATTGCACAGTGAGCACATGTATAAGCTTTACTACAGAGGGACCCAAGAGGAAGAGAGAAAAAAAAAAAAAAAAAAAGTACACACTTAGTACAGTTATCTATGCTCTTTTATAAAACTTTGAGTTATGGCAGCAATGTCTAGTATTACATTTCCAATCAAAAAGTCAGTAGTCACACCATAGTTGATGCCGTCATACAACATTGATTATTTTTTTGCATGTATTTTTCAATGATGAAGTGTGTATAAATTTTTTCGGGTACCTCTGTATTTTTCAACTAGTTAAATCACACGAAACACTAGCCTACTTTTTTTTTTTTTTTTTTTTTTTTTAAATAAAAGGTCTACAGCATCCTTCTTTTGATTAACAATAGTAATTAATGCACCTTTTTTTGAAGATGTCTAAAGAGTTCACACAGTCAACATTCTTAATTGCCATTTCAATTTCAAAAGAAAGATTTCCAATTTAGGATGAAGGAATACCTTCATGTTAACATCGTAATCTGTTCCAGACTCTTTCCAGAAGACAAGGACAATAGCCTATCCATCATAACCAGTAATCCATTTTGTGAGAGATCCCTGAACACTAGACATGTAATCTGCTTGCATAATTGCATCTGTCGCTGCTCTTTAACTGCACTATGAAATGTTTTATTTCCATTAAAAAATGTGATGGATAGAACGCCATGTTAATTTTTCACATGCTACAATTGCATTGCTCTGTGTTGGTCTGCCTGATTAAATAAAATCTATAATAATGTTTAAAATATAACGTCATCATTGGCAAAGATAAGTCTCCTCATGAACAATGTGTTTCAAAAAAACATCTTGAACTCCACTTTACTCTTGTGCATCATCTTCATTTACAACACCTTATGTTTAACAAAGACTTTTGTTTTTTAAATAATGCTTTATTTAAACAATCATTGTAAGAAACCCAACACAACAAATAGATGTAGTTTTTTTTTTTTTCGGGTTTGAGAATCAAAACAAAACCTTTCCGGTTAACATTTTTGCCTCCCAGTTTTAGGACCTCTAAACCATTATTTAAAATGTTACACATTGTAGAGGTCTTAAATGTCATTTACACTGTGTATAGCAGCTTAGAGGACAATAGCGAGTGTAGGGTCTTTTCTTCCTTTGTACAAAAAAATCTAAAACAAGAAATCCACAGAAACACTGGCAGGAAAGCAGGAGCCAAAATGTGGATATTAATAGTAAAGACATAAAAGTGCGATACATTTTCCAAAAATCATTTTTTTAATGAGATAAACCAGTTCAAGTATTCTGGGGAAAAACAAATATATAGATTTATTTATATATATAGACTGCATGTATTTTTAAAATGGGGCTTTTACATTGAGCTGTGAATTCAGAATGTTGTGCTGTGGCATTGAACCACTGTGGAACTGAAGAGTCTAGACAGTTTGTACACAACCACCATTTAATAAACCACAGATAGCTGCCTTTTGCTGAAAAGAGCCTTGTTAGACCTAAAGCCTGTCCAGTAGTAGACTCTTACAGCGGGCTATCAGACAACTCGTTTGACAAATAGCATGACTGCTCCTTTGATGGGCCGTTTAATACTGTGCATTACCTGTAACTGCAGATTAGGATTTTAGCCCCTCATACACACAGTTAAGACACTGAACAGAAGTGGTGCCTCAGGCAGTAGCTGGTGTAGGGCAGGGAAGAGAGAGAAGAGTGTCCATCGTCTCTGTGGTTTCTGTTTGGGGGATTTGACTTTTCTGTTCAGAAGATCCTGGATAAATAAAATAAAGTAAAGAATAAAAGAATCAGTTACGAGCTTCCCTGTAGTGTAGATCTTTTCTTTTGATCTTTTTTGTTATGCATTTCATAGTCATTCCTAATCAAAACAGCAGAGAAACTGATGCAATGCTTAGAATATATATATATATAAAAAAATAAAAGACAGGCAATATATTCAGACTGTATACATGTTTGATTTTTTCTCTTTCCGGCTACTAGAGCCAAGCAAATACTACAATGCATGTATGGTAATCATTTAACATAGAACATTGGTTCAAATATAATCATGGAGTCAGTCTTTAAGAGGCTCCTCTGTCCTCCACTCATTACCTGTATTAATGGCATCTGTTATCAGTATAAAAGTCACCTGTTATCGACTAAATACTTATTTTCCATCATAATTAGCAAATAAATTCTTTAAAAATCCTACAATGTGATTTTCTGGATTATTTTTCTTATTTTGTCTCTCATAGCCGAGGTAAACATATGATGAAATTACAGGCCTCGCTCATCTTTTTAAGTGGGAGAACTGAATAAATACTTTTCTGCCCCACGGTATGTGTATTTCTATTATACTGTTCGGCGCATGCAGTCATCCAGGTGAATAAAGTTTCAATATAGTTGTACAGGCCAGTCAAGTTCTTCCACACCAAACTCGCTCTTCCATGTCTTTACGGACCTTCCCTTGTGCACTGGCCATCCCCAAACAAAATTGGAAGCATGAAATTCTCCAAAATGACTTGGAATGCTGAAGTGTTACTTTAACTAAGGGCCTGAGTCCATGATGGAAAAACAACCCTACACTAGTTCCAGTGTTATAGCTGCAAAGGGTGGGCCAACATATTTAATTATATTAAACCCTATGAATTAAGAATTGGATGTTACTCAAATTCATATGCATGTGAACGCAGGCAAGCGAATACATTTGGCAATATGATATAGCTGTGTTACAAGGCAACATTAACTAATAAAAATGAAAACAACATTGTTTGGGATGGATAAAAATAAATTCTACAGCAAAGGAAAGAGTGCGCTAGGTCTCCATAGCCTAACATGACCTCTGCGTCTGCACGGTAACTTTTCCTCAGAATGAAGACTTCCAGTGAGGTTTCATGACCTCAACATGAGTAAGCAGATGAAATATTTAAACCACAAACTAATCAAGTTCATTCTTCATCTATATTACAGTTTTCAAGTTATCAGTAGTAATGAGTAAAGACTAGTTAAAACAAAAGCAGTGAAGACATTTTTATGCACTTATAATAGCCATTTTGCTAATAGCCAGTTTGCCACTTTATACAAGTTTTTACAAATTTATATGTTTAAAATGTATATTAAGTTCCATCAAGTTCAGCAGGAATATGTGGTTGAAGGTTTGCACTCACCGGATTGCTCGCACAAAATAATGCAGTCGTCATCATCTTCATCCTCCGAGTCTGCCTGAAAGCCATCAGTTTCCATTGCTTCAGCCTAGAGAGTATACACAAGTATTTAATATGATAAAGATGATTGTTGCTGATACTTTATACAACGCAATAAACGAAGGACTCTACTTGTTTAGGTTCTCCACGTCTCTTCATGTACTTTCTGATGGACTGGTTACTGCCACTCTTTCTCTTGTTGGAGGGAGTGTTGGAGGTGGAATGTAATGCAGTGGGAGAGGAGCCTTGAGACACCAGAGTAGATTCATCTCGGGCAGTGTGTGCTCCGGTTGTTAGGTAGGTCCACTGACAGGGCACTGGTAAAGCCTCCTGGCTAAAACGCACCAGGACCTCTGGATGAACGTACCAACAGCACCGTCTGCAAGTCGATCGTTTTTCATACACAGCATTTTCCTTCATGAGACGCTTCACTCGAATCCTGAGTGGAGGAGAGGAGCATTAAAAAAAAATAAAAATCACACCATTTCGCAACTAAAGAAATGCGAAAGAAATCTACATCACTAAAACATCTTATTTACTAAACACATGTACAGTATAATTAAGATTTAAAGTGTAATTCATTCAATTTTATTTCTACAGCGCTTTTAACAACTGTCATTGTCGCAAAGCAGCTTTACACAATCAAAAGAATTATTTAAGTTTGTATGGAATGTGAAATGTGCATGAAATTATTAAACTCCAGTTTGCAATACATCAGCATGGTAGATTTTATTTATTTATTTTTCAAAACACCAAAACGCTATAAAAAATGAAAATAAAGGAATAAAATAAAAGTAACAAGACGACAATCTAAACTCTTACCCCTATAGTACACACACACCGCAGTGCCGGGTGACTCACCTGGGGGGAACGTTGTCTGCGGAGCTCTGTGGGCTGCCGGCTGGCGAGGACGTCTGCTGGCGACAGAACTCCTGGAACTCTGTGATGATCACCTTACTGCTGTTCACATTGCCATGCAGCAAGGGCAACAGCTGAGAGAGCCCTGAAATGCAAGCACAGAAATCCCATTAAGATCTGAAATGTCAAAGAGTATCAGAAGAAAGGGACTGCTGTTGCACTGAATATCAAGCTTTATACAACAGTTCCACAAACACCATTTATAACCACAGATTACATTTTGTTTGTTTACTTAACCAGTTATTTGGCTCTGCCAACATACAACCTTCCACAAGAACTAGAACTGAGCAACAGTAATTAGAGATTATTAGAAGACTTGCAAAGCAGCGTGATACATATAAACATCCCAGTGTCTTAGGACTCAGGGAACAGTAAGCACTTTTGTCTAATAAAATTATTTGGTTGCTACTAACTGTTGAATCACTATGCATGTACAGTAATGTGCTCAATATCTTTGCCTAAAATTCCTTAGCAACCGTAAGGATAGAGGAATTTTAAATCAGTTTAACGGACTTTGTAACAATTACAATTCCATAACACAAAAATATAATTAGCTTTATTAAACATTATACAAAAACATTAATCCTTCTTGCTGAGTGCAGGCCATTTTGATGTCAGGTAGACAAAAGACTTTGCCCTGTACTATAGGTTTTGACTTCAATTTAAGATTTAATTATTATTCACATAACCTTAGAGAAATTATTTTCACACAGCCCAGTGAAGAAGCTGGGGGTCAGAGCGCGGGGTCAGCCCAGATACAGCACCTCTGGAGCAGGTAGGGTTAAGCCTACCTTGCTCAAGGGCCCAGCAGTGATGGGGCTCAAACCTTTGGCCTCCTATTCAGTAACCCAAAGCCTCAACTGTGAGATACTACTGTTTAACTTATGAGTAAGATTACTACACATTTTCAATCACTTTTTCCTAATGGCCAAGCTTAATAGATTGTGGAATTAATTGATTGTTTCATGATTGATGATTTTCCAATTAACAGCGACAAGGTCATTAGTTTGGTTAATCCAGTGTAAGTATTTATCCAGTCTTGTAAATTTTAAAGTACTTTTTGTAAGTAGCTCTGGATAAGAGTGTCTGCCAAATGCCTAAATGTAAATGTAACTAATATCTGATGTTAGTTTTGCAAGTTATTTTGTGTACATTTATTTATGTTCATAATGTGGTTAGGGCCTCCGAGTGGCGCAGTGGTAAACTGCTCGCCCTATCATCCGGAGATCGCTAGTTCGGTTCCCGGATGAGGCTAGAACTTCTCGCAGCCGGAGGTCTAGAACTCCGCCGTTGCCGGTTCCCAAGTGCCAGATGAGAAAGGAGAAGGGTTGGGCGTTGGGCTAGCAATCCGACCCGTAAAAATCCAACCAATACGGAAACAACAAAAATTCTCTTCAATGGAGAACACTCGTTGCCCTATGCACTGATCGGTGCTGGTGGCCTTAAGGAAGGATAATGTGGTACGGTATAGGTAGGGATGCACTGATGCCAATTTCTGTACAGATACAAGCGCAAGGCATTGTATGAGAACTTCTGGAAGGCAAGAAAAAATATTTTAGAAAACTTCAACCTTTGTACAGTAATATTGCAGTTGTGATTTAGTGACCCAAGCTTTTGTTTGTGCACACGCATATAAACTCAGGATTACACATAACGTAGGTGTAGTTTCATTTCATGCACACTTGTCAGGCACAAAGCAATTAATTCATTTTCTATACCGCTTAATCCTGTGTTCAGGGTCGCAGGGGACCTGGAGCCTATCCCAGGAGACTTCGGGCACTAGGCGGGGTACACCCTGGACAGGGTGCCATTCCATCGCAGGGCACACACACACTGGCACAAAGCAATAATAAATGTTTTTTTTTAAAGCTTTAGAGGTGGCTGGCAAGGAAGGAAGACACCAATAGCTTAATTAGCAAGACAGACTAGAGTGTGTTGCATGGCAAGAGAACATTAACTTAATATTTCCATTATTTTTTGACATTACTGACGAGTTGACTTGTTGAATGTTGTTCACCATCATGGTGGCTTGAGAACAGGCCCTGGGGAATTTGCAGGGGACATGCACTTATGCACCGATTGTCCGGCTCTGCTGTAACTCAGTGTCAGGTGCTGTTGTGTCAGTGTAGCTTGTACGAGTCCATGAGAAAAGTATCTGACTGATACACAATACTTTTGGTATTAGTGCCTCCCTAGGTATAGGTTATTAAAGTCAGAGCGTTGGGACGGACTTGGCAGTTAGTTTGGGGGGGGGGGGGGGGAGAAGATTTTATTCAGAAAGCCTGGTTTTGATTGCAACAACTGGAACAGACACACTCGGTAAACTCACACTGGTCATATCGCTGCTGGCGGGAGGCGATTTCTTCGGGTGTGTTGGGCTCCTCGGTGTGAAGAGGCTCGATCATACAGACTGTGTAGGGCTGCAGCACGTCCGACGGTGGATCCTCTCCCTCCCACATGCAGCCCTTCACCACAGCCTCCAACACTTTCAGCTTACTCTTAGCCATCAGCTCATCCCACTCCCGAGCCTTCAGCTTCTGACGTACCTTCTGCTTCTCAGGGTCACCACCCTCCTACACACACACACACACACACACACACACACACACACACACACGTTATAAAATACTACTTTTGCAAATATATATTTTTTTTTACACATTACAAGAGCAAGACATACGAAAACATAAGGATTTCTGTCCACAAAACTTTAATCTATGTTAGGACTTTCTTTTTTACTCAGAAATGGAAGTGTATAACTCCTATACACAACATCCGCTTGCACCTAGGAAATTTATTCTACTTCCACTTAATGTTAACCGTATGCAACAGCAATGATGGTTAACCCCAAAATCACACCGGGCACATGGAATCTCACAGCTTCCTTAAAAGCACCTATTAATACACACCGCACAGGCTACTGACATAACGTTTCAATTGTGTTATAAGTAATTTAAAGTAGTGTGAATCGGGGAAAAAACATGAATTTCAAATACTCCATATTACTAAGGTCAAGATGTTTATTTTATAAAAATAAAAAACCTTAAAATCGCCACACAAGAGTTGCAATTCATACGCATCGCCACACTGACTCCAAAATTGCTAATATTTTTTAATTTATAATACAGATGAACCAGTCGATCGGCCAGGTGCGTTGGATTGACTGTTTTTCAGTTTGATTGGCAGTTACCGAATGAGCCTCAGTCATAAGCAATTTAGACCACGTACAGAAGCACATTTTATGGTGTTACATGATCAAAAATCACAGGTCAAAAATCTCCGATCTGCCCTTTTCACAAAATTTTTTTGAAAATTAGCCTCAAAACACTGCGAGCACCAATTAGTCAAGAATAGCCTGTGTTGGACGCCTCACATGCCCATACTCTCACTGTCAAGTTAAAAGTTGGGATTAAATCTGTGGTGAATGAAGGGGACTAGCGAAGGGAAGTCTGAAGGGCCGGAAAGTGAGGCAAGTAAGAAAATGACACACCTGAAGAGGACATAGCTAATATGCAAGTTGTGCGTGTGCAAGAGAGAAAAAATTAATGTACTTCCATGCATTAAGAGCAATAATGTTTGTGTGTATTTAACTTAAAAAGGTTAACCGACAGTCAGTAATTATCCATGTTCTCTTCATGTGTGGATCCTCCCATTACTTGACTCTTGCATCCTTCACAAAGTGGCCTCGCCACCACCAACACCGAGTCTTTCCCTGTGATTCTAGCTGCTGTTTTGCTCATGTTAAAAAAGTGAAACAATCCCACATTAAGGAGATTTTTGTTCGTGAATGAGTTCGCTTTCACGCTATTACTCAGTTCACTCAAGTAAGCCCAAAACACACATGTCAGAGCGTTCACAGTCCTGGCGAGAATCAAGGACAATGACACCATGGACGAATCGACAATCACATTGTTGTTGACTAATTTTTGTTGTTGACGTTTTCCTGAAAATGAAAAGCAGGTCTACACGAAGACAGAACTGAAACTACTCAAAACACATCACAATACTATGTACAATATATTCTAGGCAAGTGTACCTCATCTTCAAGTGCCCCTTCCCCATCTGAAAGATAACCGTGGGGCACAAAGAAGCCATCATCTTCATCGTCATCATCACCTTCTTCGTCATCATCCTGTCAAGAAAGCATGAAATTCATTCAACAATTCACTATTACTTTAATTTATAAGTGGTTGAATCAGCCTTAGATATAACCAATTCCGCAGAAGCTTACGCAAAGAAGTGGCGCAATAGAAATGTATTTTTAAGGCTACTTTTTCAAAAACTCAAGTCTCAGAACACCATGAGTGCCAGTTAGTCAAAAATTGCATGCGTTAGAAGCACCCCGTACCAGTGTGAGAAGTCACACACTCACCCACTCAACCGGTGCACTCACCGTCAAGTTAAGTTTTGAGACTTGAGGCATTTAATGCAGTAAAATGTCACTCTATTAATTAGAGTTTGATTATACCAGTAAGAGACGTGCACCAAGACCCAGCAGGGGCGACCATTACCCACAATTCCGCAGCACAAGAGAAAGAAAAACCGTTGGCTCAGTTGTGGTCACGTGTCACTCAGCGTCAAAACAAGAAGTAAATGCGTGATACATGATACTCGGTGCTCATAAACCAAGACTTGTTCATTTTTCAAGTCAAAATTTATTGGAAATCATTGCTCGTTTGCGTTACTTGCAATACGAGGTTTCACCGTATCCAAGAACCCATTCTTAGTTCACACCAGAATTAAGAATAAATTCATTAATTTGAAAAGTTGTAGACAAGTGTACAGTCGTGGCCAAAAGTTTTGCGAATGACACAAATATTAGTTTTCACAAAGTTTGCTGCTAAACTGCTTTTAGATCTTTGTTTCAGTTGTTTCTGTGATGTACTGAAATATAATTACAAGCACTTCATATGTTTCAAAGGCTTTTATCGACAATTACATGACATTTATGTAAAGAGTCAGTATTTGCAGTGTTGGCCCTTCTTTTTCAGGTCCTCTGCAATTCAACTGGGCTCTCAATCAACTTCTGGGCCAAATCCTGACTGATAGCAACCCATTCTTTCATAATCACTTCTTGGAGTTTGTCAGAATTAGTGGGTTTTTGTTTGTCCACCCACCTCTTGAGGATTGACCACAAGTTCTCAATGGGATTAAGATCTGGGGAGATTCCAGGCCATGGACCCAAAATTACAACACTTTGGTCCCTGAGCCACTTAAGTATCACTTTTGCCTTATGGCACGGTGCTCCATCGTGCTGGAAAATGCATTGCTCACCAAACTGCTGGTGGATTGTTGGAAGAAGTTGCTGTTGGAGGGTGTTTTGGTACCATTCTTTATTCATGGCTGTGTTTTGGGGCAAAATTGTGAGCGAGCCCACTCTCTTGGATGAGAAGCAACCACACACATGAATGGTCTCAGGATGCTTTACTGTTGGCATGACACAGGACTGATGGTAGCACTCACCTTTTCTTCTCCGGACAAGCATTTTTCCAGATGACCCAAACAATCGGAAAGCAGCTTCATCTGAGAATATGACTTTGCCCCAGTCCTCAGCAGTCCATTCACCATACTTTCTGCAGAAGATCAATCTGTCCCTGATGTTTTTTTTTTGGAGAGAAGTGGCTTCTTTGCTGCCCTTCTTGACACCAGGCCATCTTCCAAAAGTCTTCGCCTCACTGTGCGTGCAGATGCGCTCACACCAGCCTGCTGCCATTCCTGAGCAGCTCTGCACTGGTGGCACTCCGATCCCGCAGTTGAATCCTCTTTAGGAAACGATCCTGGCGATTGCTGGACTTTCTTGGACGCCCTGAAGCCTTCTTAACAAGAATTGAATCTCTTTCCTTGAAGTTCTTGATGATCCTATAAATTGTTGATTTACAGTAGGTGCAATCTTAGTAGCCACAATATTCTTGCCTGTGAAGCCATTTTTATGCAACGCAATGATGGCTGCACGCGTTTCTTTGCAGGTCACCAGGGTTAACAATGGAAGTACAACGATTTTAAGCATCACCCTCCTTTTAACATCTCAAGTCTGCCATTCTAACCCAATCAGCCTGACATAATGATCTCCAGCCTTGTGCTCGTCAACATTCTCACCTGAGTTAACAAGACGATTACTGAAATGATCTCAGCAGGTCCTTTAATGACAGCAATGAAATGCAGTGGAAAGGTTTTTTTGGGATCAAGTTAATTTTCATGGCAAAGAAGGACTATGCAATTCATCTGATCACTCTTCATAACATTCTGGAGTATATGCAAATTGCCATTATAAAAACTTAAGCAGCAACTTTTCCAATTTCCAATAAAGATTTACAATATTTATCAAATTCTCAAAACTTTAGGCCACGACTAATATAATACCAGCAACAACCTACTGCTTAAATTATCCATTAACACAATTAAAATCTTCTGCCTAGCGCTACCTAAATATATTGTACGTCTTACAGCAGACCCTTCTAACATGACCCAAAAATAAATAAATAAATTCAAAAAATAAAGTACAATGGAACCTCGGATTACGAGCATAATTCGTTCGGGAAGCAGGCTCGTATTTCAAAACACTCATAAACCAACTTAAATTTTTAAGTGAAAAAATGGAAACTCAAATTATTTATTCTACAGCCCCGAAAAATAAATACATAAAAATAATTAACACAAAATATAAAATAAAAATAAAACAAATTAACCTGCACTTACGTAAAAATAAATCCCGATAGATAAGTGTTTCCGTTTGTGCACGCAGATGCGCTGTGTGTAAAGTGTGTGCACACATTAACGGAGAGACCGTTTTTAAAACCCTTTAAAATTTGCAAGGAATGTCGCTAGTCACACTCGCGTGAGCGCATACTAACGGAATCACTGCTGTAAAGTAAAACAACAACAAAAAACTAATTAACCAGCACATTGTAGCGCTGCCACACAAAAGGGGTGTTTTCATACACAGGGAATTGGTTGTGGAGCTAATGCTGCTCACCTGTGGCCGAAGGCGTGCCCTAGCGGTTTCTGTTTCCCCATTGACAGTGGTTTGGTCACCGGGCAAGTTCCCGCGCATGCGTGATCGCGACGCAAAGGAACCCGGAAGTGACGTGGGTCACATGATCCGGCATAAAGCCGGAAACGGCATTGAGGCCGGCACGGAGAGATGAAGACAGCGCGCTGCATATTCTTTGAGTCTGTGAGACTGCTTGCGGATTATTGTTCCATAATTTCATCCAGTACCCAGCTCATTCCGTTTCTCGATCTCCCAGACCTACTATCTTTATCTGGTGAGATCGACCCATCTCTCCAACTCACCCCATTCTTAACTTTTGCCATATTTCAGACACTGGACTATCTTACACACACACACACACACACACACACACCCCCGCATACATCGCGCACAGACACTTTTTTCTATTCGTATTATATTTGTATTATATTTGTATATATTGGTTTGTGGTGCACCGTGTTTGTTTATTTATCTGTCTGTCTTGTTTAATACACTTGGTTTAATTTATTATAATTGTTTTGTGTCGCGTCGTGTTTTGTCCAGCTGCGGTTGCGCAATACCGGAAGTGTTGTATTCGAAGCCGCAGTTTAGATTCCCGAATCCGTTTTTTTGTAACCAAGCGGTTTTCTAAATCCAAGCGTTACAACATCACCTTTGAAAACAATCGCGATAGAGAAGAGTACTGTGTGTTCATTTGGGAACCTGGGAGAAGAGGGGGCTGTAAACGCGAGTGAGTGTGTGTGTGGGTGTAAGTCAATGAGCGCGCGCGCTTTAATTAAATTTTTTTTAATTAATAAATTAAAAAAACCACACACACACTCTGCCTTACACAGACACACACAAAAACTCTGCAAGCACCAAGACCCAGCAGGGGAGACGATAGGTCTCGGCTTTATAGCCCCACTCCTCTCAGGGTCCCAAACAAACACACACAAACTCTGCTCTGTCACGACTGTTTTCAAAGGTGAGGAACTGGTAAATTTTTTTTTTTTTTTTTTTTTGTCATTTCACTTTACAGCAGTGATTCTGTTAGTATGCACTCACGCGTGTGATCAGCGATGTTCCTTGCAATTTTTTTTAACGGTTTTTAAAACGGTGTCTCCATTATGTGTGTGTATATATATATGTGTGTGTATGTATTCACCCAGCAGGGGAGACAGATTACCTACAATTCCGCAGCGCAAGAGAGAAAAACCGTTGGCTCACAGTTGTGATGACGTGACGCTCGGTGTCAAAACAAGAATCGCATGCGTTATACATGATACTCGGTGCTCGTAAACTAAGACAATGCTCGTTTTTCAAGTCAAAATTTATTACTTATCTTTGCTCGTCTTGCGGAACACTCGTAAACCTCGTAAATTACTCGTAATTCGAGGTTCCATTGTGTAACAAAAAAAAGTAAATGACTAAAAAATATACAATGTTTTAAATTAAAAAAAAATTAAATAAAAAAAATTAATAAAAGTGCCTCACCCCTTCACTGTGTGACAGCGACTCTCCAGGCTCCTCCTCCTCCCATTCCTCATCACTGTCCACCTCATAGTCAAGCAAATCCTAATGACACAATTTTAAAATGCAAACATCAACATTCTTCCCATAACAAAATCTGCAATAATGTCCTACTGCACACAAATTAGTGTAATGACCATTAGGAAACATAATCCAGAGGTTTTTACCTTGTCGAGCTTGAAAGGGCAGCGAGGAGAAATATGTTTACTTTTTTTGCTCCAAGTGCCCCAGTATGCAGGACGATAGTTTTCACGAAACTGAAGAAGCTTCATGCGTCCATAACATTTGTGGTCAGGAACACCTTCCCTTTTCTGAGAATCATCAACCACTACACAGTCTCTGTTCAGAAAGCAGATTAAAGTTTTTACTCTAATGTAAAAAAATATATATTTTTTTATATATATAAAAAAATTAAAATCAATAAAATGCCAGTAAAAGTGAAATTTTGCGTAGGCGCTGCTCATTAGCTAACCAGCTAGGAAAAAAGATTTATAACTGGGAAGTTGCAAGAACAGACTGAAGACAAAAACGTAAAACAGACCTTCAGACAAACTTTTATTTTCTGCTACATCAAGAATGCACTATATTTAAATTTTCTGTACCACACACCCAGGGCAGTGGGTTCATTTTATTTTTATACCATGACCAACTTTGCTCCCTTGGCTGACACTTATTTTGCACAACACTGAAGTTACTTCTTGCATTTAATGCCAAAAGTGCCTGTGGACTAACCTCTGTGTTTCAGTCTGTTTGGGTTTGGTTGGTCCAGACTTGCGAGGTTTATGGTCTATCCAGTCTTTTAAGCAGTTGATTGTTCCATCTGGTTCTGTGAGGTATCGATCTAGATCCTCTAGAACAGAGTCTTCACACTGCACTCGGGTAAGTGGTGCCAAAGCCATATTTTCTTTGATTTCAAATGGCGCAAACTTCCCACAGACAGACGCCAGAGTCTGAAACACACAAGACATTTAAAAGTAACTGAAAATATTTGCAAGAGAGGAGGGAAAAAATAAATAAATAAAAAATTATCCACAAATACATAAAGTGATGTTTTGGTTGTTACCTTTGGTGCTAACTGAGGCTTGGGTTTTTGCAGGAATCGAGTGATCACAGCTTTTTCTGCTTTGATTCTCTGAAAAGAGGTAAAGGAAAGACTGAGCTAGTCAAAGTACAACTTCTGAGTAAAGAATTGAAACCATGATATTAAGAGTACACCAAGGTTCAGGACTGAATAGAGCGTTTGCAGTTGACACCAGCGCTTGGTCATGATCCACTTCAGACAGTCTGATCTCTGATGCCCCGTCATTTCATTAATTTAATACATTTTATCACTAGAGCTTTGTGTCTGTAAAAAAACAGGTCAATGCTGGATAAGTGTTACACATTCCAATGTTTCTAGCAGGAAAATATAAATAAAAAATATATTTGTAAAGAACCCCTGTTGATTCTGAAGTGCACCAGAGATTCAGGTGGACAGCAGCCATAAAATAATGCCATCATGATCCACTTTCTAGCTCTAAATCTCTCAAGGCATGATAGCATATCCGACTTTACTCTACTGAAATAAATATTTTTTGCAATTTCCGCAGACATTATAAACAGCTTATCCATGAAAAACCTGCATCACAAAATATACCATTAATCAAATATGATTGAATAATACAATATTGAACACAGTGCAAATAATAAATAGTTCATGTCCCACTTTTGTAAACGCCCAAAGCACAGCCACATTTTATATTCAATCGGAGCTAATGGTTTCCTATTTGACAACAGTACATGTTATTGAATTAATAAATGCATTGCCACTGTTACATCTGACACAATCATGGGATTTCTGGCTGCTAAACAGCATTATGGCTGTTTGGATTATTATCCCCATTTCTGAACAGGTTTCATTTTTAAGAAAGAAAGTACATTTATCCCTAGTTCTATCACAAGTATCCTGATGGCTAGACATCGCTGGACCATCAGTGCAGCAGAATGGCAAGATCATGTTATGTGACTCCAATCAGTCTATACAGCTAATGCTACTTTCACATTACGAGCCTGAAGTGACTCAACTGATTAAAAAAATAAATAAAAAATTTCACCTAATGTGACAGATCGCTTTTTTAAGGGCTTTTTAAACGTATAAAAAGCACCAGATGTTTTTTCAGATCGGATCTGAGTCACTTTCCTATGAGGTCCTAGATCAGATGCATATCCGATACGTGGTCATGCGACTTGAATGAGAATGGGCAAATCAGAATTTGACTTTTTTTTGCCTATGCACACAGCACCCACTGATATCAGCAGGATTTCATAGCTTTGCTAGAAAATAGCTATTAAGACAGCTAAAGTGAGGAACCTGGCTTTCTTCCGTCATCTGGACATCAACAAATACAGCTGACAGATTTTGCTCTGCAGGGCGGGAAAAACGGTTAAACATATTTTACATTTGAAAGTGCATCCATTGGTTTAAGTAGATGAGTGGTCGCACAAACTCGTGAAATGTTTTCGGGTGAGGAAAGACGCATCACTATGTGTGTGCCGTTTCGAAGGACAGACATATCCACATTAGTCAGATAACAGTCACTTGTAATTAGGAATGTGTGACTTGTAATAGGGATGCTCATATTGACCGTTTAAACGTTAACCGAAAGAATGAATTTTGACCGATTATTACCATCAGTTAAACGGTTTAAAATTATATATTAGTAGTAGTATAAAGTTTTGTGGCATAAATATGCTACACATACGCTATTTGTTAACTCATGGGATGTGCAACCACACATGCCTTCAGACGTATTTTGCCGGGCAAGCAAAATGAAGCGAGCGAAAAGAAGTAATTATATATATAAAAATATTAGGATTGCCTCTGTCCTGGACCCTCACCATAAATATCTCCGTTTTTTTGCACAAACGGAGAAAGAAGCCCCAAAAGCGAAATTTACTGAAATGTGCACTGCTTTGGAAATGGCCACTATGGAAGGTGATGAGAAAGCGGTGTCTGCTGCCCAAGCTGAAGATACAAAACCCAGCCAGAGGAAAGCCATGATGTTGCTCTTGGGAGATGACTACACCACTCCTCAACAAGCCACTGATTATGGAGCAGAGGTGGACATTTATATGAGAGACAATCCGCCCTCTTTGGATATCTGTATATATATAAAATGGATATATATAAAATTGGATGATGTGTGAATCCAGATTCTGTTCTTGATATGTTGTGTGTGCTGTTGTTCGCACATGTTGAAATAAAAGCTGAAAATAAATGTTTGCATATTTAATCAGGCACTCCTCAGTTCTATTTTCATTCAATTCTAATCTGATGAGTTAACGATTAATGTTCGGATAACGAACGACAGTTGCCGGTTGGGAAAATTAATCGAAATGAGCATCCATAGCTTGTAATGTGAAAAACCCTAAAAGTAACAATTAGGTTGTGGTTAAAAATTTTACCTCTTTCTCTTCCTTCAACCGTTTTTCTTCTTCTTTCTTTCTCTTCTCTTCAAGTTTAGCCCTAAAGAAAATAAATTACAACAAAGTAGGTAAGTGAATGTCCTTTTTAAAAGTACAATGAATAAAACAAAACTATACTAGACTCACTCGATCTTCACTTTACGTTGCTCTTCCTTTGCCTGCTGTCTCTCTGCCTTTTCTTTGTCATGCTTTTCCCTTTTCTCTCGCCGTTCCTTCTCCTCCTTCTCCTTCTTCTCTTGTTTTTCTTTCTTCATCTCTTCTTTCAGCTTCCGTGCTTCCTCTTTTTTCTTCTCTTTAGCAGCTTTGGCCTCCTGTTTCTGTCGCTCTTTTTCCTCTCGTTGTCGCAGCTTCTCTTCCAGATCCTCAGTACTCTGTGGGAAGCAGAGTAAAATATTGGCTGAAACAAAGTTTTCTTTCTGACAGTCCCTGCTTACAAATACTTAAATTTAATCTTTAATTAATTTATTTTTTTTACCTTAAGAGAACGTCTTTTTAATTGTTTCTGCTCATTGTTCATCCTTGGCACCTATGGAGAAAAACACAAAAAAATGCATTTATCCACAAAAGTGAACCAGACTAGTGCAGGAGGAGTAGAGCTCAATTGACTTTTTCCATGTAAATATGTCCAGAAATACATTTTTGACATCGTAAACAGCATACAGGAGAAATGTACATGGCTGGAGGGCTGCTTGATTATAGAAAAAAAAAAAAAAAAAAAAAATTCACAATTAAGATTATTTCTATTGATACTAAAATAAATTTTTTTAATATGCTTACTCATAGACTGGAACATCTTGCATTTATTTATAGAATATATATAGATTTTTTTTAAGTGGATTTTATTGACCTTAAATATGATTTATCTGCTTAATAAAGAAAAACACCACCACAGCTTTTCTAAGACTGTGTTTGGTCTCTCAATGTAGGGTGAAAGTGCAATATTGTTTAATATACAAATAATGCAAAAATGTATTGATTTTTTTTTTAAGAATTGGAGGCAAATTGTGTAATTGAAATTTTATTAACTACATAGTCCCACAAGGCTGCATGTTTCGTTATCACAGATCTAACTATAATGTATAAAAAGTTAATTTGTAAAGTTTAAGAATAAGTATTACACAGGAGCACACACACACACACTATATAGTAATAAATACATTCAAATCTACATAAAGTATTTATCAGTACACATTTCTAATTAAGAAGGTTTGTCATGACTGTTTTGAAGTTGTCCATGCTTCTGTGTACTCACTGTTGCCGGAGTGGTGGGTGTGCTCTTGCTGGGCTCTGGTGAACTCTCAACCAGTGACACAGAGCTGGTGGACAATAGAGATTCATTTTCCTGACTCTCTTCAGTCTCTTCTTGCTGTTTCTGATCCTCTTCCGTCTCAGTTTCAGACTCCAGAGTGCTGTCCAACTGGGGGATAGCAACACTGTCTTCTGCTTCATCTGTTTCCATAGTTTCTTCTGGCGACAGAGGAACAGCAGAGGCCGCTTCTGGCTCTTTTGTCTCTGCGACATTTTGAGTATTTTTAACATCCTCACCTGTAGGAGGACACAATGCATCCACGGGAGCAGAAGGTTGTCTTTTGACATCAGTGGAGTCTGAGTCCTCTGTCAAGTCGATGACTACAGCCGAAGCCGAACTAACTGGAGGACACTTGGTCCGCCGCATAAAACCATCAAGAGGCCCACGGCCATTTTTCAGGGCGGGTCTTGGTTGAAAGGGTGCAGCGGTAGCTTCGACTTCATTCTCTCCATCAGAAGCACTGGGACAATGTGTAGGAGGAGCTGGAGATGCTGCTCTGGTTCTTTTGGTCTGTCCAGATGTTTCCTTAGGCACAGGGTTAAGTCGCTTGAAGGGAAGGCGTGCTGGAACACAGCAGAATACATTGAAATCAGGAAATGTACTTGTGTACAAATGGTGTTAAAGATTTTGCACATCTAAATGGCCCTGTTCTATAGGGTTTCATTTTAAATTAACGTGTTTAACCCTACTGGTACCTTCAAATTTACTAACGTCTTTTATCCTTTGGTTAATCTGACTCTAGCAATTTCAACCTCCAGAAAATTATCGTAATTAAAATTGTTATCCAAGTTTATGTATAAAAGTAACTGAATATCAAGCAAAAAATAATTTTCCGGTCATTTATAAGACTTTAAACACTGAATGGGGTCAAATTGACCCCAAAGATAATAGGAGGGTTAAAAAAAACAAAAATAAAAAAAAAAAACACATTGATAAACTTAAAACTTTTTGTTTTATAAATCCTTGATTTACAGATTAATTACCATTTAGCACCATAGTGACATATTAAATCTAAATTTACTATACATTTCAGTTTGTGAAAATGTTTAATTCTATAGCAGAGAATTTAAAACAGAAAAATAAAGAAATTCCCCAAGGTAAAGAGAAAGGAAAAAAATGTTAATACAGTACTGTGAATGATAGCATTCAGACCAATTAATGACTAATAGTTTAGACTGGAATTTCATCATGAAGTGCAAGTACAATTAACTGGGTGAATTGTGTTTAAAAATAGAAACAAGATGATAATTATCTTACTAAACATCACCCGGCTAAATGCAATTTGGAAATTCCAAGAGACAAGCGCCAACCTTACAGCTGACATTTGAAGAGTTCAGACCAAAAGCAATCAGTTCAAACAGAACATCTTACCATTTTACAGTTCAGACTGCTTGGACAGGTACAACGCTAATTTTATCTTGGTTTAACCTGCTTGAGTTATTAAGGTTATTGAACTTGAATGCTCTCAACATATGAGAGCATCTAAAAATATGAGTTTCAAATCTTGTAAATACTCACTGTTTTTACTCATTTCTACTGTCTGCTTTAAACCATATCTGAGAGGTAGATATTTCAGTTACCTTGTACGAGTTTTTTGTTGGCAGTGCTGGCTTTGTTCACGCAGTCCATACCTGTTTTAGAAAAGAGGGGGGAAAAACCCGGATTGAACCAGTACCGTTTCAACAGACCAGAAGTTTGTGTCTACAGTACAGAAGTCTCTAATTAGACTCACAAAAGATCCGTAAATGACTAATACGCACTAAGAAATAAAGTTGTGTTTCAGCTTCTTTTATTATTTTTTATTATTATTCTGCACCGAGTCCTGGTTTGAACAAAGAGCTGAGCAGCTCTGCCCTGCTGACTCTCAGAGAGAGAAGAGACTGATTACGGCTTCAGCTTAGCTTTAGCTAACCTTACTAAACTGTCATTTAGAAAATAATAACGATGGTAGTTATAATAATAACTGGTATTATTCTTCCCTGTACTGCTTACTGAACATAGTAAATACACCGGCTTGTATTTAACACCCCCACGCTAAGGTGAGAGAACGAGCTCACAGTTAAAACGCTAATAAAATGTTTGCTGTTGCTCTCCCGCCATTGAGCGGAGCCGAGCCCGGCGGTGTGAGTCCAGGGCCTGCGCTCTGACTCAACACAAAACAGGGGTAAAACACCAAGACACACCCAGAGCTGTTCACCAGAAAAACTCTGAACCAACATCACACAACTAATTGCTGGACAAAAAGCCGAACGGTTGCTAATCCACCAAGCTAACCGAAAGTTTAAACTGAGCTAAAGCTAGCAACTCGGCGAGCTAACTAAATGTCAAGTTACTTACGTAGGCTCGATTTCACTAAAACAATAACATAATAGTAATAATAATGTAAATAATACAAAATACAAAGATATGTCAGTAAATCATCTCGCACTCGGACCTCTCCGGGGCGTGCAGGCTACAGGCCCGGCCGCAGAAGGCTCTCCGGCCGCGAGCATCACCACCACCATTCGGTCCGTTACCGAGGACAACTCACGAGAGAAGGAAAAACACTTCAAGTGTCAATAAACAGAGAGCAGCGAACTATTCACGTCCAGCAAACATCCGAAACCTTCTTTGGCGCTACACTTGCAGAGGGAGAACAAAATCGCCGCGTGTCGTTACAGCGTGTTTTTGATAACAAAAACTTATTTTTTTTCTTGGACTGACTTTTATCTTCGCCTGCCGCAGCTCCCCGCTGAACTCCCTCGCGCTCAACTCAGAATTGGCGGGAGCTCATGCGCGAGCGTCTGTTCGTGCGGCTGATTGGCTGCTGTCACCGGAAACGGAAATACAGTACTTTTCGGGATTTCCTATAGGAGTTTGGCCACGCCTCCACCCCCACTCTTACTCGTAATTTTGAATTTCACACATCTTCGAAGTTTCCTTTACATAATAAAAAACATCCACAAACAAATTAGGCCTTTTCATAATCATAAATACCAGTATAAACATATTTTCAGTCATTTTTTGCCTATAACGCTTTCAGGGTCGCAGGGAGTCTATCCCAGGAGACTTAGGGCAAGCGGAGGGTTACACCATGGACAGGGTGCCAATCAACAACTCAACATCAAGAAAACGAAGGAGCTGGTGGTCGACTTTAGGAAAAGTGGAACCCCTGTGACTCCAATATCTGTCCAGGGAGAGACAGTGGACATGGTCTCCGAGTATAAATACCTGGGAGTGCATCTGCATAACAAACTGGACTGGTCAGTTAACACATTGGCACTCTACAAGAAAGGACAAAGCCGGTTGTACTTTCTAAGAAGGCTCAGGTCTTTCAACATCTGCAATACCATTCTTCGGATGTTTTATGAATCTGTTGTGGCGAGTGTCGTTTTCTATGCTGTGGTCTGTTGGGGTTGCAACATGAGAGCAGCAGACAAAATCAGACTGGACAAGATCATTAAAAGGGCCGGATCTGGCCTGGGCATGTTGTGGCAAGGAGGAGGATTCTGTCCAAAATACACACAATCTTGAACACTCCTTCTCACCCGCTACACAGTGTACTCTCCGACCAAAGGAGTAATTTCAGCCAGAGACTGTTCATGACCAGGTGTTCTACGGAGCGCCACAGGAGATCTTTTCTCCCAATGGCCATTAAACTGTATAACTCATCTCTGTAATGCCATTAAACTATATAACTCATCTCTGTAACGCTTTCACTAAGGAATAGGGACTGTCAGTAGTTAATGGTCAATAATACTTTCGGACACTACTGTTCCCACAACTCAAGATAAGTTCCAAGTGCAATATTTTATCAGTACGTTTGTGCAATATTATTTTCTATTCACTTATACTACATTTCAAGTGCAATATCAGTATACAGATTATATTTTTTGTGCAATATGTAAAAAGTGTGCTATATTTAATTATATTTTTGCTTCTATTTGTTGTATTTATCTTAAAATTTGAATTTCTTGTTTTTTTTTTTTTATCAATGCAACTGTATGACCAAGACAAAGCAATTTCCCTCTGGAATTAATAAAGTTCTTTGGATCTTGAACAGATCAAACTCTTGACCGTGCAGGCGCAAGGCCATAGTGCTAACCTCTATGCCACCGTTATAAACACAGGGCGATCAAAAGCCCATTATAACAAGTTTAAAAGCTTATAAAAATTTTATTGTTGTTAGACTTTCAGCTGCTCCCATCGAGGGCTCGCCACAGCAGACCATCCAATCCACACAACAACCTGGCACAGGTTTTACAGTGGATGATGCCCTTTCTGGTGCAACCCAGCCATTTTATCCAGGCTTGGGACCAGCAATGGATAACACATGGGGTTTGGGCATTGGGTGGGAATTGAACCCGGGCCTTCTGCATGGCAGGCAGGAAATCTACCACTGAGGCACTAATGCCCATTATAAAAGGTTATTAACAAAAATGTTGAATCTAATCTATTATATAGTGAATATTGTACTGTTTGATGCTGACCATCACCACATATACAAAATAATATCAATCAATTTTATCTCAAGCAGTTCCAATGCAATGCAAAGTATCATTACTGAAACCAAGAATTAAATAAATACAAAAATAAAACTATATACAAAAAAAATCATGTAGCATATTGGAAGGGCATTGTGTAAGGACAATAAATTTTAATTTTCAAACTTAAAATTTTCATTGTGTCTTTTAGTTAATCACTGAACAGCCAGTCAATGGCATGATGGTGCGAAAGCTTGCAATGCCGCCCTTTTAGTTCCCCGGGATCGGTCCCCAATTCCCACGCCTATGTCACGATTTTCATGATGTTTCTGTGTATACTTTACCCATTGTCCCAAAAAATGGTTAAAGCATGTACAGAAAGGAAAGATGGTGCCCTTGTAAGGGACTGGCAAGTAATTAATGGACTTCCTTTATGTCCTTCATGGCTCCAATGCTCCTGATAATGGCTCTGGGTCCATCATGCAGAATAAAACAGGTATTTAAAAAAAAGAAGAATATATATATATATATATATATATATATATATATATATATATATATATATATATATAAACATTTCCTCGTACACATTTTGACAATTCTGGGGTTCATTTCATTCTGCTTAGGACGTAATCAAGTATTGCTACTCACTGAAGCGCAGACACACGCTTTATTGTGTAGAGAGACGTGTTTCTGTAAAGTGATTATATCTCCAGAAGCTGTAGCATACGCTAGCCGAAGTTTACAAATGTAAATGTAAAGTGAATTTATTTGATATAATTTTTTTTAAACTACACACAAAACTTTTATAATGGAAAAAACTTACTAGTTCCTAGGTAGTAATGAGCCCTGTACATCCTCTTCCTCGTCGGTTGGGAGTTGTAGTTCTCTGTAGTCCGTTTTGAGTGAACAAAGTCTTCCCAGGACCTCCATAAGAACTACATTTTCCAGCATCGCCGCTGAGCCGTTTCCCGTTATTCTCGAGACCCGCCAGCGTTACACACTACAGTATATCCTTATCAAAGTTAATATTCCCACAGGTAGGTGTTTATCTGTTCAGCTTTAACAAAAATCAGTCGAGTATAAACGTTGATAAGCGTGTGATTAAGCTAGTGATTAATTTGCACGCACGGCTGTGTTGAATGTACTAGAGAATCTGTGCCTTTGTGCTGAATTAGAGTGTCGGAGTTAGCCACATATTCAAAAACATACACATACATACACAACACAATTATCTACTTCCGCAGTTTGCATTTGCTTTTGTTTCTATCTTTTACGGTAGTTAGTTTGATGTACACAAACATGAGCACTGTTTACTGTAAAGTTCACACATCAGAATAGCTGAAAGTAAAGTTCTGCATTTCTGCTGCAGTGTTGTTTGGGACTTTATTAATGTTTACCCTTCTCTCTCTCTCTCGCTCTCTCTCTCTCTTTCACACACAGAGACCTGACAATGACAGGTGGGTAATATACAAGGTTAAATTGTTGATGAATGAGTAAATGTCACTTTTGAGGAAAAGAAAAAACATAATTCTTGCTTTACAGTATCGTAAATTTCTGGTTGTTGTCAAGCACTTCAGTAAACCATCATTCTGATGTCCTCATTCAAAAGGAAATACTTCAAACATAGAGTCAAGAATTACAGAATAAATAAAAAATCCATTTCTATATTCAGATAAAGTCAACAACTACCCACCTCTGCCCAAGATTTTGCGTATCAAGCCGTGTTTCTACCAGAATATTGATGAGGAAATACCCTTGCCTTACCGCCAGATTGTACACAGAGTTTACAAGCTTTGGATCTGTAAGTAGCAGTTTCACACATTTCAAACAATCCACAGGGTCTATGTAGACGGATCGAGAATCTTATATCTGTATAAAAATATTCCTGACGATCGGACATTTTGTCTTCATAGTGTACTCGATTACACTGTGCGTCAACTTGGTGTCATGCATAGCCTGGGTGGCAGGCGGAGGCAGTGCAGTGAATCTTGGACTTGGTGTCTTATGGCTCGTGCTGTTTAGCCCTTGCTCATACACCTGCTGGTTCAGGCCGCTTTACAAGGCGTTTAGGTAAAAGCGTATCAGAGAGAAGATATAATACTAATGTTTGAAAATCCAATGAGTATTTCAAACTGGTTTATTGATCTCTTCCCACAGGGCTGACAGCTCATTTAACTTCATGACGTTCTTCTTCATTTTCTTCCTTCAATGTGTTCTTGCTCTCATTCAGACTCTGGGAATAAACAACTGGGGTGCATGGTAAGCATCATCCTACCACATTAGGGAAGCAATTAGCAATTTATTTTTTAAATAATGCTGTAACTGAACAAACGTCTTGGTTGTTCTTGTTGTTTGTTTTATTTTTTAGAGGAAGTATTAGAGAACAAGTGGTGTTGCTTTTTGCTATATTGCAACGGTTTATTTTGCCTCGATAAATGTGTTTAAATACTAAAAAAAGGATTTTATAGGAGGTGTGAAACTGTAGCTGTAATGTTAATTTTGTAGATATGTGTTTCAAGTATTCGGCCCCCTTGAACTTTTCCACATTTTGTCACATTATAGCCACAATCATGAATCAATTTTATTGGAATTCCACGTGAAAGACCAATACAAAGTGGTATACATGTGAGAAGTGGAACGAAAATCATACATGATTCCAAACATTTTTTTACAAATAAATAACTGAAAAGTGGGTTGTGTGTAATTATTCAGCCCCCTGAGTCAATACTTTGTAGAACCCCCTTTTGCTGCAATTACAGCTGCCAGTCTTTTAGGGTATGTCTCTACCAGCTTCGTACATCTAGAGACTGAAATCCTTGCCCATTCTTCTTTGCAAAACAGCTCCAGCTCAGTCAGATTAGATGGACAGCGTTTGTGAACAGCAGTTTTCAGATCTTGCCATTGGATTTAGATCTGGACTTTGACTGGGCCATTTTGTTTTAAACCATTCCATTGTTGCCCTGGCTTTATGTTTAGGGTCGTTGTCCTGCTGGAAGGTGAACCTCTGCCCCAGTCTCAAGTCTTTTGCAGACTCCAAGAGGTTTTCTTCCAAGATTGTCCTGTATTTGGCTCCATCCATCTTCCCATCAACTCTGACCAGCTTCCCTGTCCCTGCTGAAGAGAAGCACCCCCAGAGCATGATGTTGCCACCACCATATTTGACAGTGGGGATGGTGTGTTCAGAGTGATGTGCAGTGTTAGTTTTCTGCCACAAATAGCGTTTTGCATTTTGGCCAAAAAGTTCCATTTTGGTTTCATCTGACCAGAGCACCTTCTTCCACATGATTGCTGTGTCCCCCACATGGCTTGTGGCAAACTGCAAACGGGACTTCTTATGGCTTTCTGTTAACAATGGCTTTCTTCTTGCCACTCTTCCATACTTTGTGCAGTGCACGACTAATAGATGTCCTATGGACAGATTCCCCCACCTGAGCTGTAGATCTCTGCAGCTCGTCCAGAGTCACCATGGGCCTCTTGGCTGCATTTCTGATCAGCGCTCTCCTTGTTCGGCCTGTGAGTTTAGGTGGACGGCCTTGTTTTGGTAGGTTTACAGTTGTGCCATACTCCTTCCATTTCTTAATGATCGCTTGAACAGTGCTCCGTGGGATGTGGCCTAAGCCTGCTTTAAATTTCTCAATAACTTTATCCCTCACCTGTCTGGTGTGTTCTTTGGACTTCGTGGTGTTGTTGCTCCCAATATTCTCTTAGACAACCTCTGAGGCCGTCACAGAGCAGCTGTATTTGTACAGACATTAGATTACTCATCTGGCAATATCTATGGGCAACTGACTGCACTCCAAAGGGGGCTGAATAACCCCCCACTTTGCAGTTATTTATTTGTAAAAAAAATTTTGGAATCATGTATGATTTTCGTTCCACTTCTAACGTGTACACCACTTTGTATTGGTCTTTCACGTGGAATTCCAATAAAATTGATTCATGTTTGTGGCTGTAAGGTGACAAAATGTGGAAAAGTTCATAGGGGCCAAATACTTTGAACAGATTTTGACATTGAACAGATCTAGTATTTGCAAGACTGACATAAATATTTGTTATGTGATGCCATCTCCGTCTCTTCTGCAGGTGAATCTTGACATAGAATAAACGCAAAAGAATAACATATTGTAAAAAAACATATTGTATATTTCTGAATTATTATTAATAATAGAATACACATTCAAGAAAAAAAAATTCAACATAGCCAACATAGAATATTACAGTTCAGAATCTAGAATATTTCATATCATGATCAAAAAAGGGAGATGCAAACTGATATAATGTGAAAATGAAGTAGTTCTGTGACACCTAGATATTATACCTTATTACAAGACATTTAAAATAACTTATGGGGCTGGACACTTTTATTTATCTGACATTGCATTTCATAAATAAACTACAAAGTCTTTACTGGAGCTCAAAGCATATAAAGCAGCCTGCGTGACAGAACTGTGAACTTTGATAGTCATAATCACATGATTCACTATGGAGTTCCTGAGAGACAATTCATGGTTTTCGCTAACTCTGTCTTTTTTTCCTTCCTTATAAATAACTAGTGGCTGGATAGCAACAGTGATGTTTTTCAGCACTAACCTGGGGTCTGCTGTGTTTATGCTGTTCTCTGCATTGCTCTTCACGGTAGACACCCTGCTTATGGCACTGGTCCTGATCAGGGTGAGTATGACTTTACACCAGTTTAACAATAAAGCATTAGAATAATTATGAGCAAATAAACTAATTGCTGTATTTTAGTACCCAGTATAGTACTTCCAGAAGGATCTGATGTTTCTCGTACATATCCGAAGGTATAAAGATATAATATCTTTTTAATAGATTACTGATGGAGAGGTCATTATGCACTGCCAAGCTTCCATTGGCAGATCCATGATTGGGTCCCACAATCTACAGTTGCTCAGTTGTATTCTGTGTCAATCTTAAGATAGTATGTTTGGTGCATAAATTGTATATACTTAAGATTTACACACACAATGTCTTTTAACAGAACAAGTATACATTCATAAGCATGAACAAAGATATGGTAAAGAATAAATTAAAAACATGCTGTGTAAAATGTTACATCTCATCATGTATCAATCATGATTAAGGTACCCAAAGTTCTTCACAAAATGATTAACAGTCAATTGGACAAAGATACAGAGCCATAACAAATACATTGAACACTCAGGCCAAGAGAGAGGCCCGTAAGAAGGTGGGGGAGTAAGTAAGGACGATTCCACAAGTCACATAAAAATGCAATGGCAATTGTAAAGGGTTGGCTTTGTTATTGTTGGGGGCCCAGTATGTTAAGCTTTTAAGGGGTCTAGAATCTGTAGTGGTGCCCCTGGCTGCCATGACAGTAGTTTGATACTATGCAGCTGGAACGTTCACGGAAGTACAACTACATGTCATTTGCTATACAAGATTTTTACAATGCACTCTCAAACCATTCTCCTGAAATCAGCTTTGTGTAACTGAAGCATTACATATATCACTTAAATACACTGGTCTATGGCTTAGTTATGTGAGGTAGACAGTGTGTAAAATGACATTAGAAATTAAACATTCGTCCTACTTGTTACAGATTCACAGGTTATACCGAGGCGGTGGAGGCAGTCTTCACCGCGCCCAGGAAGAATGGAGCACAGGTGTGTGGAAAAGTGCTCCTGTGAGAGAAGCAGGCTTCAATGCCATATCTGAGACTGGCCCGAGTCTCCCCCAGTACCCTGCTTCTGTACCCAGCTACCCAGAAAACAGATCATGGTGAAAGACCACAGTGGACTTCAGATGGAGCCAGGATGCTCAATTCTCTCTGCGCTTTAATCATCTTACAGTAATCATTGTATGCTTCTGTGTGAACAGCATGCCTGTGAAATGCTGATAAAGGACTAAAAAAATTCCCTGTATACTGGTATACAGACTGGATCATTAAAGTGGCCATGTACAAAACATCTCCGTTACATTCCTATTGATGTACATTACTATATAAACACTATCGATTGGATTGATGCTGTTCACACTGAAGTAGTGGCAGCTTTTCTAGAGCCTTTACTCCAAATATATGAAATTTAATACTTTAAATCACAACAATTATATTCAGTTTGCCAAATGATGCCTTACATAACAAAATTCCCACACTGCAGCTTGCGTGAATTATTTTCCATTTTTAAAAAGTATTTTGTTTGAATCTGTCAAAAAAAATTGTCATTTGTCTATCCTTTAAATTCAGCGAAGATGTTAATAGGAGTTGCATGCTTTTCAGTGTGCTAATAAAAATTTTTCCAACTAAGTCCAGCTTTCTTTCCCCTATTTTACTCTCAGCTGGTCAGAATTTCTGCTTTAGCTCTTCAGTTTCTCTATTATATCTAGCATGTATAAAGATAACACTTTTTATATTTTGCATGTGTACTAATATATGTATTTTCAGTCACCAAAAGTTTGAAAGTTGATATCCAATCAGGCCAAGCTGTTCCTAGTGTCTGCTTTCAGATAACCACTGCTTTTAATTTCAGTGCACTGATCATCAGGCATCCTTTAGCTGGCATTGCAGCTGACTATTCTTAATTTTGTAATGCTCCTTTTAGGAGCAATGTGTTTACAGAATGGCCATAGGAACCTTGGTTTGAGGGTTTATTGGTGCAGAACTTTATTCTTACATGATTAACATGATTAATAACATTTAATTTTTGTTTAATAAGATTGTGACTATGAAAATGTGTAACAAAGACACTGGTGACAATTTAATAAAAAAAGAAAACATCGCTTTTGAAGATTTGGTCTTTTAATTTGACAGCAAACTAAAGAGTTATTGCATCAACTGATATGGTAAAAAAAAAAGAGTATATAGTGGTAGCCTATGATATATTATTACTTATTAATGGCCAACTGTTTGTGCGAAAAATGTTGGACAAATGAATGGAAGTAAAATACATATATTTATTATATCATGATAGTAATGTCACTTTATTAAGCTACTAATTGCCTTTAGGATAAATATGATGAAGTAATAAATCAGAGTCAGAATCAGGTTTTATTCGTCAAGTATGTTGACACAAGGAATTTGATTCTGGCTGTATGTGGCTCTCAAAATACAGACCAACATAAAACAAATAACAGTAATGTATCGATGGGTGTAAAAAGCATGATGGTGATTTTATTTATTTATTTATTTTTTTTAAACAGCGGATTGCATATAGTCCAGTGCAACTGTTTATGAGGATGATTGGCTGCAGAGAGAAACCTTTCCTGTCCCTGACAAGTAATAGTCTAATGAGATATTAGAAAGATTATAAGTCTCTAAGGCGTACATTCTTAACTTCCTTTTTTAAGCTAAAATCCATATTAAAGAATAACCCAAACTATTGAAGTGTAAAACTGTGAATTTAAATGTTCTCAGCGAACACTTGTAATACTAAGTAGGACTGAGATTTGCTCTCAACAATCTCAATTCTTTATAGCATACATTCCACAATTTCTTGGAAACATTAATATCCGATGCTGGTCTGGATTGACATGATTGCATGATGGCAAATTCCTGCAGATTTAATCGCAAATGTATTCTATTGGATTCAGATCCAGTGACTCTGAAGGCCAATTGAGAACACTGAACTTGTGTTTATGAAACCAGTTTGACATGCCTCCTGCTTAGTGGCATGATGGATTAACATGCTGGAAATAGCCATAAGGAAATGGGTAAATTATGGCCTATTAAGGGATGTACATGGTCAGCAACAATACTGAGACAGGTTTGTGGGATTCGAATGATGAGTGGTGTTAGACACAAAGTGTGCCAAAAATATTCCCTGCGCCCTTTCCTACACCTCCTCCACCAGCCTGGACAGTTGACACAAGACCGGTTGGGTCCATGAATTTGTGCTGTTGTTGGCAAGTTCTAATCCCTATGATCTGTTTGCTTCAGCAGAAAACAGGATTCGTTAGATATATATATATACACACTGTACACACACACTGTACTCTCTCATACATATTCTGCAATTAGTGCTGTGTGTACTGTAAAAATTACTTTTGTGAATCACAGCGCAGCAGCTCCCCCTAGTGTTGTATGAAACAGTTCCTGAAGGAGACCCTGACAGTCATTAATTAACTCGAAAAAGCCAGAAAAAAGCAATCCTACACAACCACTAATATAAACTCCACCACACACAACACAACAGTGTTTAGGAAATCAACATTTACAGTCTCATGTAAAATGGTTTTAGCAAAAATATTTTAAACTTGTCAGTGAGCAATCCTATATTGTACATCCCTTGTTGCATAGATGTATCACAGATTATGTATCACAGATTAATTATTATTATTATTATATCGGAATATGTTGTATTAATGTAAAACCCTGTTTCTTTCATATAAATGTCCTGTGCAGTTCCCTGTCCTCCCATCCCCCATCACATTCGCCAGACAAGTAAAACATGGCATGGAGTCGAATGAGGAGGAATGGACTAAATTGATTTTTCACAGGCTGTTGTTTTTTCGGTTTTATTTCGAGGGAACATCGTTTATTTGGTTATTTCTGATCGAATAGTGCGGAAAAGACATGTTCTATGCACGATTATATCACTGGACATATAAATGTCGTCATGTAAAATATCGAAAGGAGATAAAAACTAAAACAAAAGCATTGTATGACTTCAGGCTCGGCTTTGTAGAACTTATGAAATGGATTTCTGTGCAGCGGAGCGGACTTGCCGGGGCCACGCGCTCTTTCCCACTTCAAGCGTAATGCCCGGTAGTCATGGTGACGTCTGGAATGAAAATACACCGGATTTCGTCGTGAAGCAACACTATTAAACCGGCGTAGGTAAGATCATGAGGTTCAGACATCAGTGAATATGTTTAGGAGAACGAGAGGCCTGGTAAGAAGGGTAGCCCTAACTGGAATCGCTCGTTTTTTTCCAAGTGTACTGTTGTTTTAAATCTTCGCAGCCCGCCTGTTTCTCATTGGCACCGCCCTCTTCGGCATGAACGAGCGTGCTGATTGGATGTCCGGCGCTCTTACTCAATCGCTCCTGCGCGTTCCATTGGTGCGCTGCCGCCTTTCCCCTCAGGCACTCGCGGGGCTGCTTTGTGAAGATGGCGGCCGAACTAGTGGAAGCGATGGTAAGTAGATGGAGCTATTTTTTAGTGCTGAAAAATAAAAGCTCCCTGACACCAAGAGAGACCGGTTATCATTTATTTGAATATGTCAAGAAGTGATTGAGAGCACGACGCTGAGTTGAGGTCATTTCTCATAGTTAGGAGTCCATAAACTGCGTTTGGCTCTGATGTCTGGACGGTGCTGGGGTTAGCCGCTAGTGGCTAACGTTAGTAGAAATGAATGATGGGACTATTAAAAACACCAGCTCAGAAAGTAGGCGCAACACTGAGGAAACCAGGGTGACGCTTCTCATTTAAAAAAAATCACGCATTAAAAAAAAAAAAACATTAACCAGGACATCCAGTATTGTCACGTAATCCACATTTTGACGTCAGGAGTAAAGCTGATAAATGAGTGAGGTGTTGAGATGTTGATCTGTGCCTCCCTGCACTGGTGCCCGTGATCTCCTATTGTGCATCATTCAGCTAGTGTTAATCATATTCGTGATATTTGCCTAACTAGAGCATTCGTTTTAGAAAACTATATAGTTAAACTCGCGTGTGTGAGTGTGAGATGCCTACATGTGGACACTTGACAGTTTGCAGTTCTCATTTGAGTGTCAATAATGTGGCGGAGTTTTACTTGTTTATATCCAGTAAAAAGTTGCATTATTATAAATATATGCAGCATTCATGTAAAAAAAACTGATAAACATTTGGAACTTTTGTCATTGAATCAGATTACTTTTGAGGAATCATCATGTTTGTAAACAGAATTTTTAACACTGTTCTCTCTCTTCTGCACTCTTGTTCCTCCTAGAACATGGTGAAGAGTTTCCGGGTGTCTGACCTGCAGACGCTGCTGGCCTCTATGGGGCGCAGTAAAAGTGGGTTAAAGCAGGACTTAGTGGGGCGAGCTTTGAGACTGGTGCAGACCGAATACAGCCCAGAGCTGCTGAAGAATGTCCGGCAGCTCTATGAAACACGCTTTCCCAAAGCACCTGTATGGGTGGCTGCCCGTCGACCAGAGGGGATACCAACAGTGTCCTATCCAACAATCAACTCATCCCCACGAAGCACAGCCCAGGGCACAGACTACCTCAATGGCATGCCCAAGCTGGCTGCTCCACCAGCAGCCGAAGTTAAACTAGTGGCCTTGCCATTTTACCACAACTTAGAAACGTTGTTGCCACCAACAGAGCTAGGTACGCCGAGTTTATTCACAAACGTCAAACTAGCTCGTATTATTTGGCTTTTAATTATTAAAGGTCAAAAAAGTTAATTCACTTCTCTGTCATACATTGCAGTTGCACAGAATAGTGAGAAACTACAGGATAGTCAGTGTGTTTTTGAACTAACACAGAGCCAGATAGACCAGATCCGAAACTCCAGGTGAGTAGTTGATGTGGATTTCAGAGATTCTTCATGTTTCTAAACAACATTCTGTGCTCACCATGTAATTTGGGTTTAAGTTTTGGCACACTTGGTTTGGTATGACTCCATCAGATGATACTAAACTAACAAGAAGTGACACACTATCATGCGTTTCTTGATGGCACTTCTTTAAAAGGATATACTGTATGACAAATTGAAACTAAATCTTATGTATGGGTGAGACTGCAAACATACTTTTTTTTTCTTTCATGTGTAATTTGTTTATAATATTCACCCTCTGTCTACACATTCATAGTTTACTTTATTAATGTAAAAAATGGACTAACAGGAAATTTTTCTCCATACTTGTGTTCTTAGTGAACTTCGCCCAGGAGTAAAATCAGTCCAGGTGGTCCTTAGGTAAGTATGTTGAACTGTTAAAAGGGATGTTGGGTAAATTATTTTTAAACGTATCCGAGCCATAATCCTGTTTATCTGTTGTGTAGTTTATCCACCTTGGTGATTGATGTTTTTATAGTGATGGAGAGTGCTGTCTAACACAGGCCCAGATGTAATTGGGATTAAATCTGTTTACATTACAGTCCTGAGTATATGATTTGCATCAGTTTCATCCTCATCAGATTATTCAGTGAGCACTCCTCCTCTAGATTGGGACAGAGTCGTACAGGTAGAGAAGCGCACTGCTTTGATATTTCAGTGACCCTTCAGTCTAAGGGGACAATTAGACCAAAACTCAGTCAACTTTTTTATTTTTTTCTTGTCATCATTTGTCCATTCCTGCTTCATGTCTTGGACAGACAAATTCAGTGTCCATATTAAATTGTCGACAGTCCTATTTTGCTAACTTAACGATTCGCATAGAATAAGTGTGCTGTGCTGATAAGAGACTGAGATTTATTTTGCTAAGCAGATTTGAAAGTTCAGAGTTGTGTGTCTCTCTCTCCTCTTTCCAGAATCTGTTACACCGACTCCATTGGTGTCCAGGAGGACCAGTACCCTCCCAATATTGCTGTCAAAGTGAATCAGTCATACTGTCATGTTCCTGTAAGTAGGTTTCTATCAAATCAATGAATTCAGCTGCTTGGTATTTTGAGCATTAGATATCAATCACCTGTCTAGCTATTGGTTTTGAATTTATACACTCAATGGAAGCAGCTGAAAGACTTAACAACTACTCTAGTAAATAATACCTGTGGTAGGATAAATTCCTAGATTCAATAAAGGTTCTTATTTAATCCACCTAAATATCTTTTATTTATATATATAATATATGAAGGATACCATATTTATTTGATGTATTTGGAGCGTCTTTTCAGATATATTGTGCACAGGTATTGTTCTTTTAACACTTGGCTAATTTCTTCTCTATTGCTTCATCATTTATCGATTCTAGGGTTATTATCCTTCCAATAAACCAGGTGTGGAGCCTCGTCGTCCCTGTCGCCCTATAAACATCACCCCGTGGCTTCATCTCTCGACAGCCACCAACAGAGTCACTATCACATGGGGCAACTTTGGAAAGGTATAATGTGAAGACAAAAAAAAAAAAAAAGCAGGATTATGTAGTATAGTACAAAAAAATAGTATTTTAGTTAAACATCAGGGGTGCTCCTTTGAGAATAAAAATAATTAGAAATTTGCTGTTGATTAACAAGTTTGGCCTAGAAACCATGAATTTTTCAAATAAAAAAAAATTCCCCAGCATCTTGCCTTCTAATGTTCAGAGTGGATGTGACTTCCCCTCATTATTTTTCAGTATTAGTCAGCTTTTTTTGTGTATATAATGTATGTATGTATGTGCGTGTGTCTGTGTGTATATATATATATATAGATAGATAGATAGATAGATAGTATATTAAAAATTTACGTCCACTGAACACTTTACATATTTTACAGTATGTACAGATTGTGGCTGTTTAAAACTTGCATGTAAAAAAAAAAAAAAAGTTACATGTTAATTGTTAAACATTACTGTATGCACATTGACGTGTGTCCTGCTTGCAGCGGTATTCTGTGGCTGTGTACCTGGTGAGGGTCTTCACATCTGCAGAGCTCTTCAACCAACTCAAGCACTGCTCAGTTGAGAGCGCCGAGCGATGTCGTGAACGCAGTACGGAACCATAAACCAGAAGCTTTATTAACCTATAAATGCTTCAAATTTTGTTGTTTACCTTTGGCTAAGATAAATAAAATATCTTCTAAATTGAACTTTGCTTTGTTTGTCTGCAGTTCAAGACAAGCTACGTTTCGATCCAGAGAGCGAGATTGCCACTACAGGACTGAGGGTGTCTTTGATCTGTCCAGTATGTATTGTATGAATGTATTTGTTCATTTGGTAATTCTTTTCATTTCATCTTTAAAATGTCATGAATTGAGCTGTAGGAAACATGACTCAAAGCTAGGACAATATTTTATCCATATGAGAAAAATGGCTTAATTACAGACTTAATTGCCCTTTATGTTGTTTCTGGGGGTTGTAATAATCATAGTTACCAAAAAATAAATAAATTCCATGCAGTGAATATGGCTTATTTTTTATTTTAGGCTTTGCCGTGCCCTTTCCTTAAAACAGTCATTTAGAGAAAAGGTCTCGCAGTGGAATTGTTGATGTCATATACATTACATGCAGCAAAAGATTGTAGTTAGAAATTATTCATTTTAAATCTACTTATTTGTGTCATATACATTACATGCAGCAAAAGATTGTAGTTAGAAATTATTCATTTTAAATCTACTTATTTGTAAATAATTATTTATTTTCCCAGTGTACATTTCTAGGAAGTCTTTATTTGTTCAGTTTAGGATGTGTGGCTCAACCATATGAATAAATGCTTTTAAGAAAAGCAAGCCATCTTTTTAAGACTTTCCAAAGTGTTGTTTTCCAAAAAATTTGTTTTTGAAAAAGTATTCATGATTGCCACCATTCCTATATCTCACCAGCTGGTAAAGATGCGTTTGGGAGTGCCATGCCGGGCAATTACCTGCGCTCACTTGCAGTGTTTCGATGCTGTCTTCTTCTTGCAAATGAATGAGAAGAAGCCCACATGGACGTGCCCTGTGTGTGACAAACCTGCTCCATTTGAGCTGCTCACCATTGATGGGTAAGCTTTTAGGGTGTTAGTGAGTTTTCTTATAGTACAAGCCGAGACACAAAAAAGAAATTGAAAACTACTACTTTTTTTTTCCAGATTGCTTTCTGAGATCCTGAAGGAGACTGAAGATGTAGAGGAGATTGAGTATTTGACTGATGGCTCATGGAGACCAATCAGAGACGAAAAGGAAAAGGATAGGGAGCGGGAAAATAACCACACTCCAGAGTATCCAGTTGTGGATATATGTAAGATTTTCCTTTGTGCCTAAAGAAGGACTTGGTAGCTGTGAAGAAACTAGAACGTTTTTTTATCTTTTTGTTTTGTTCTTTTGGTAGGCAATATAATCCAAATTCACATCCAAATCAGTTTATGGCTGATTTCGGTCTTGCAGAATGGTGTAGCTCATGTTTTAATCTCAGCAGTCCGATCACAACAGCAGAACTTTAATTACTGAGCGCTGTCTGCCTTGCACATGTCTATTCTTTTTGTTAAAGCCTTCTCTCAGCAACCATCCAAGAAACAAACCTAGCTTCTATGATTCCTGAACTATAAGTAAGAGACTCACAGGACTGTGTTGCCTGTTAGTTAATGCAAGATATCGGGTTACATTTGCTCTGTTTGTGAGTTTGTTGGCCATGCCCCTAAAGTCACTTGCACACCTTCTGGTCCTCATATAAGAAGGCCCTGTAAGAATGCATCTTTTTGACCAATATGACCTTCACAATTTCTTTGGAAATTCTATCTAGTTTAATTTCTTTTACATGGTGAAGTCTGCATTTTGAAGTTGGTGCCATACGCCTGAATATTAAAATCATGCAGATACCGGTCAACTGTTTCACTTTGTTAACATTAAACATTAGAAAGGTTACCTTTTTTAGATGGTATCAGAAAAAAATCTTCCAGACCTCCACTCATACCCCACCACCTGCACTACAATTTTAGTATTCCTGTTCGCTTTACTGGTAAATTTTTTTTTTTTTTTCTAATCTGGCAACAGAAGAGATCCTGCAAGGCATCGTTCAATCCTACCACTTGTCCATTAGCTGGATTTCCATTCACAATGCTCCATATCTTAAAAGATCTCATCCCCTTCATCACAGCCATCAACAGTGGCTCTATAACATCTAGTGATTTAAAATATCAAGGGTTACTGCCATCCTGAAGGATCCCGCTCTGGATCCATCAAGTGTAAGCAACCACTGCCCAATATCACTTCTATCTTTCTAAAATCAATAGTCTGATCACAAAAATCCTTCCCCAACAGTGTTTTAGACTGATGGTGACTTTTGTCACAAATTTATTAAAACACTCTCAGGATGTATTCATTGATGGAGACTTCAAGTACTTCTGTAAGTTGCTCTGGCTGGATGCATCTGCCAAATGCTCTAAATGTAAAATTGGGACGTGTGACTAGCACAGCACAAACACTTTGTTGATAAGGGGGTCAGAGGAAAATGGCCAGATTGGTTCAGCTAATAAATGTATCTGAAGCTATCATGGGCACCAGAGATTAGCAGTTCTAGAAATAATCAAACTGGCACCAAGAGTTATCCATCATGGTCAAAAACACTCATTCTAATGGTTGACGTGAACATTACCTGAAGCTGATGGCTCATAAATTAAGATATTTTTTACTTCTCTCATTTCAGGCGTTCCTGAGACGAATGGCCACTCTCCAGCACACAGCAGCACAAGCCAGACAGGACGATCTGCATCGGGCGCCTCAGCAGCAGGCACAGGTGGTGCCAGTGCACCTTCAGGTGGAGGGGCAGTGGTGGACCTTACGCTGGATGACTCATCAGATGAGGAAGAGGGTGGAGGGGGGGCTGGGGACAGCGAGGACACAGAGGACAGCCAGGACAGCCCAGCACCTAAGAGGGGCCGATACGATTATGACAAAGATCTTGTCACTGCATACTGAAACAGGCTGCAGATTACGGACAGTGGGAGAGGGGATATGGGTTCATTTCTCTCCTAAAACACATTTTCCCAAAATACTCAAACATAAGAACACATGCACAAACTGTTGACCTCTGGAGCAGGTGGGCATCCTCATGACACCACTGGAAATCCTTAGATGCCCACTAAAGCCATCTTCTGTCTTCTCCACAACATCTTAATACTGTTTTCTCCCTTTAAATAACTATGGAGGAGTTATAAACCACCTTTGATTCTTTCTCTTCCGTCTCCCATACACTTTGTATTTCCAGCCCAAGCCTCATAGTCACTATAGGCATTTTAGCTTTCACCATAGACAAGCTCTGTGAGGAGATGCTTAAAAAAGATTTATTGTCAGCAATAGAAGGTCAAAACCAGTAGTGACTTATACAAACTGCAAGTTAGATTAAAAAGAAACCTTAAATATGAAAAAAAATTCACAGCCTATAATTAATACTGAGGCATTTCCATTGGGTTTAGATGTATTGTGGAGCAGCTGTTATCCAAAAGCCAAAATAAACATCAGCTAGTTCTGTAATTATGCATGGTTTGGTCAGATTTGGAAGGTAAGGGTTTGTTCATTTATTTATTTGTCTCCCCTTTATTTTGCTTGTTTCATGGAAATTGACAACCTACCTCAGTCTAAAGGCAAACTTGACCACAACTTGAAAGGCTAGACAACATGACTTGATTTTTTTTTTTTTTTTTTTTTTAAATACTTGGTAACACTGGAAAGAAAAATCATTCATACTTCATGTTGTGCCCATAGAAGTCTCACTAAAACAGCCCTGGACTTTTCTCATAAGCGATGGATTTCCAATATTGCTCACAGACGTGCTGCGCCTTGTCATCTAGCTGAAATAAAATATGCTGTCTCATCATCAGTCAACACTTGGAACTGAGAACTTTTGAATTTGATGTTCCAGTGGGTAAATATTGTACAGTAGGAGCTAATGAGTATGTATCTGAACTTAAACAAATGATTGCAAGTCTCAGAGTCTCACTTTTTTGGCTTTGCTAACTAAGACTGTGAAGTATATGGAGCTGCTCTCATGAGAAACTAACCTTGTGGAAGGCAGTTGGAGGGGTTGGAGATGAAAAGAAGCCCAGACAATGCCAATAAATCAAACGGCCATTTAAATCACTTGTAAAAGTAAATTCAGTGACTGCAAAAATTAAGATGGGGGATATAAAAAAAAAAAAAAAAGCATCTAACCCAATTGTGCAATTGTTTTTTCCTAACATCAGTCATCATTTTTCCTCTTAATTGGACCTTTTGATTTGAAATTGATAGGAGACTTTGTTTCCACTGTGAGTCCTGTGAATCAGACATTGCTATTGGATGTCATTTATTTTTGTTGTGAGATGGGTATTTTGGCTTAATCACCTGATTTAGAATCGGTGTAACATGCAACTTTATTTTCAGCATTTGAAAATCTGTATTTATTGTTTTATCATTTGTCTTTGAACAGCATTCTGTATTATTTGTACATATTGCGGCATTTGAGAAGAGTGCAGTGCTATTGGAAGTGCTTGTTTTTGGAAGCAAAGAAAGCCAGTTAGGCGGCTTGTTCTGATTTACCAGGTTGGTAAGATGGTATATTTTGCCGCATTCAGAAGTCTGTAATCCACTTGTCTGTGAGCTAGTCATGTGACACTACACATGGGCATATCATGAGGAACTAGTTTCACAAAATTCCTGCTCTGGGTTGGGTTTAAAGCTTCATTTAGAGTTGGTGTGGAACTGGTGTTACTGGAGGAGGAGATGGAGGCTGACCACTTGAAAGTGGATTCAAGGTTTTGGTCTAGAGTCTGTCTCATATTTTCAAGTCATTTGATTAGGAAGCCATAAAACCCGAGTAGCAGGTACAATGTTGGCATGAAGAGGCTCAAAGCTTGCGAAATCTTTTCAGTGAGTAGGAAGAGAAACCACTGCATAATGTCCACTGCTCCAAGTGACAGGCCTGCTTTTATTTATTTTCCCACCCCGCCCCAAATCATCTTCAAACCTAACTTGAAAACGGTCTCGGTACTGTATTTCATCTGTGTAATGGATGTCTTAACTGAAAACCCAACAGTGAAGAAAGCTGATTCATTTTGATTTGCGAGTCCACACATGGTCTTCCACATATTGTCCACAATATGTCCAGCATCAGGTTTTAGTAGAGAAGCAAAAATGCTCACATTGGCATATTCTGTTCTCTTTATTAGTCCCCATGTTTGTTTTTGTCCTCCAACTGGACCACATTTTGAATGATTTTTTTTTTTTGTCGTTTGTAGGACCTTCTGGAATAATTTCCATTCTTTGCTTATTACATTCAATAGAAGAGAATTGGGTAGATAAAGGTTCATTTGTATGAAGTAAAATGACATTGAGCTTCTCAATGGTGACGAAATGTGAGTCTCAGGGATTTTCAAATCTGGGGTTGGATCTGAAGTGGTTCTTGGGATTGGAGGTGAATTTTGGCAGGTGACATCCCTTCTTATTACAGTGCTTAAGATAGCATGGGCAGTGGCTTGCAATGTAATTTTTTTTTTTTTGTCTTTTTACATGTTGATATTAAAAGCCAATAAAAAAATAAATATTTTATCAATTTTCGGATTGCCTCGAATTTGCTCCAGTGGTTTTTGGATAAAATGTTAATGGTTTGTTTTTGCCATCTTCAGAAGAGATAATAAATTGGTAAAATTGTCATGTCCTCTACAATGGGTTTGGCTGTGGAATCGAAGATTGGGTGGTCCCTGTTTAAATGGAAAAAACATGTAAAAAGTACAAGGACATCATACTGTCATTTATGTGTGCAATTAATTAAACTGATTTTAAAACATAGTGTTTGTCTTTCAAGTGCCTTTTTTAAAAAAACATTGTACCAGTGATTCCTGGTTCGATCCTGAGCCTTTGTTAGTGCAGAGTTTTTGGGCATAGTCTACCCTAATTCATGTAGATTTTCTCTGGATTCTTTAGTTTATCATCTCCCAAAAACATGCAAGTAGGTGGAGCATTAACTCTAAATTACTCTAATTTAGTGTGTTAATGGGTATTTATTCATGATAATGTGTAGTGTACTGAATTAAATTTCTGCCTATCTGTCCTGTTCCCAGCATAGCCTCTGAATCCACCACCACCCTAACCAGGCCAAAGTGGTTGCCGAGGATAAATTAACATTATTTACTATAATAAGCTAATACAGGTAAACAAAAGCAGATGGATGGATAGATAGATGCATGTCCTACTGATGAAAAGTCACAACAATTTCAGAACAATAACTGCATTTTTCCACTAGATGTCATACTTGGTACACAATAACAAATTACTAAAGCCAATTTCTAAATTATTTGATTAGAAAGTTTACTTGTTTCTTGTTAATTGATACAATGATTTATTTTTTTTAATCAATTGTATTTTTTACTTGTGGCTTTTTTGATTAGTGCATCTTCTACCACCATCACTTTGAAGGTAAATGTGATACCTTTAAGTACAACTTAACTTCCAGGAATATTTAACCAATAGATACCATCATCCATGTGTGCCTCCAAATTCTCCCTCGCCTGAGCAGCTTAAAATTTCCTCCAGATGCACCAGTCAGCTTCCAGACAAGGAAGCTATTGTGTAGCCCTGGGTTGCAGTTTTAAAAAAACTGAAAACACTTAGAAGGCTAGGTAGCTACAAACACAAAACCTGTACAACCTGTCTTTATCTAAAAAGGCGTTAAAAGGTACAATTTCAATGTTTTCAATTAAATTATGCAGATACAATTTTTCAACTAGAGACAATTTAGAATATCCAATCTACCTATTTTTTTAGGTCATTTTGGAGGTGGGAAGAAACCCAAACACATTCTTCTATTAAATTAACACAGTAGGGGTTGAAATGGGGCTCCTGGTGCTGAGTTGGCAAAACTATTAGGTACTAATGTATACATGAAAAACCTAAATTAACATAGTATTTTCAAATTCTGTCTTTTGTGTGAAAAATGTCACGGAATCAGTTTTGTTGTGTTGTTTTATGAAACGGAGTTTGCATGCACACCAGTAACACCAGTTTGTAGGTGTTGTAGTGATTTCAGTCTCTGAAAACATGAAACAATTAAATTTATGACATCCTGTTTGGGCTGTTTGAAAGCAGTTTCCTACCTACAGTAACAATGATGCACAGACAATAGCCCCATAAGTACTATAAGTACCTGTTCTCCAACCCTTGTGGAGTATCTTTATTTTGATAAATGCGTAAACCAGATTTATGTAGGACATCCAAGTAAACTAATACTGTTTTTATTTATTTATCATTGCTATTTATTTAATTAATTAATTTATTTATTTATTACAGAAAGCCTTCTAGAAGAAGTGTTAATATAAATGGCTGGCTCTAGAATGCATTATGTAGGTTATTTTAATGACATAACGACAATATACTCTTCATCATGTCACCCACAGAAAGACACACAGTGATATTTTGGTTATTTTTCACAACTCAAATAAATGGAAATTGTAGGAATGCCCTCAAAAGAATCTAACACCATAAGTCTTTGAGTGTTTTGCATAACACAGACTGTTATCTCTCAATGCTTTGGTTTTATTTTGCAGTGTGTAAATGTGAAGCAACAGCATGTTGTAGAATTATTTTGATGTATTACAGTAGTTGAGTTTGACCTACACAACACATGAAATGACATTAAAGATAACAGTTGCAGCTCCATTTCTGAAAAGATATAGAGCTTTCAAAATATATTTTTAAATAAAAATAAAAAGGCCACTTTTGTTGTTTTTAATCAACTGCAGTTGAAATTAAGTGAATTTCTTTTATACCCTACTACTCCCAGAGCTTTTACATTTGCAAGCCTATTTTTTTTGTTCTTGGTTCGCTAGTGTGAAACTGAAATTGTGAAACAGTGTTTGCCTCAGACACACCAGAACAAACATGTGCTCTGAGAGTGTATAATGAAATAATCCTGTGTCCCTATGATGAGCTAATCTCACAGTGAGAAACACGGAATTGCAGACAGGTTTTGGAAAGCTTATTTTAAATTGTTAAGCAATAACCCAGGTAACAATGTGATGCTCGCACAACGCCTATTTTGGGTGGCTCTCTCTATAGGCCTTTCCATTTATGTAGGGTCAAGAGTATTTTTAATGCAACTATTCCCAATGTGGGCAAATATTGGCAAAGGATTACATCAAAACCATTTACTTTAGGCCAAAGTCTTTTGGCATGGTCATACAACATTAACCTAATGGACAAAATGACTTTGGCCCAAAGGCCTGACCAGGGAAAATACTGAATGACATAGCTAACCTACAGCCCACGGCACATTACACTGAAGCTACTTTATCAAACTGAAAATACAGTGACATTTCAGCATGCAGCTTCTTATTAAAAAAAATTATAATAATCTCATTGTATATACTGTATACAGGATCACATCCCAGGAGACTTCAGGCATGAGGCAGGTACACCCTGGACAGGGGACCAATCCATCGCACACACAATGGGCAATTTAAGTACACCAATTAACCTCATCTGCACATCTTTGGACTGTGGGAGGAAAGGAGAATACCAGGAGGAAACATTTACATTTAGGCATTTGGCAGACGCTCTTATCCAGAGTGACTTACATTTTTATCTCATTATACATCTGAGCAGTTGAGGGTGAAGGGCCTTGCTCAAGGGCCCAACAGTGGCAACTTGGTGGTGGTTGTGGGGTTTGAACCTGGGATCTTCCGAAACGTAGTCAAATGCCTTAACCACTGAGCTACCCCTGACCCCCAAGGAAACCCATCAAACTCCACACACAGAAACCCCCGAGGCAGGAATCGAACCCAGCTCCTAGAGGTGCAAGGCGACAGTGCTAACCACTACGCCAACTGGCTGCCCATTTGATTTAATAATAATGTGAAAAGGGGAAAAGCATTGTGTTGTTCTACACCTCAGAATGTACATAAACAAGTAGTGCTGTACGTTGTTGTTGTTTTTTTTTACATTACTTGGAGTTGCTTTTCTAAGTAATGAACTAGCAAATATGGCGATTCGAAAACAGAATTGAAACGCACTCATTGTCGGCTGCATGAACTATTAATCAGGGAAGGACGATAAGTAGTATAGATGTTCATTTCTTTTCCCTACAAACATTGTTTAAACACCAGATCCGGTATAAAATATGCTCGGCACAGCCAGAGCTACGCCGCCTTGTCTTATCGCGATACTCGCAAATCTCGCGAGATACAGAAAGCTTCCTCCTGGTTGGAGAGCTGCTTCCTGTACCGGATTTTTTTTAAACCCCCCCCCCCCCCCCCTGCAAAATTTCTAAAAGTCTTTTCACGGAATTTTGAGCACAAGTCACGCATCGACAGGACAGCCCCTGGGATGATTTGTTGCTACAATCCCTCGGTGAAAAGCGGCATCGGCTGTGCTCTGACCGAGGCCTAAAAGCTGTCATCTGTCTGAAGACGCTTCGTACAGGAGCCAGGGCCGTGCCGAGTCAGGCTCCAGTCTCTGCAGGGAGAGCTCCGACAGTCATGACTTCGTCTCAAACCGTGTTCCTGCTCGCAGATTAGACCACTTGGCTGTCAAAGGGATTTTTCTGAGCGACCAATGCTTACCTGTCTGTGCTGCAGCAACTCCTCTTGCCCCCTGCCTGTTTGCCGACTGTGACAGAACTCCGCGAGGCATGACAGAGTCGAACAGCTAAACCTACTCAACAGCAAGTCCATACTATAGTTTAGAGAAATTACAGTGGCGGTAACTCGTTGTCGTTGCATATTTTGATTATATAATTTAGTAGTCAGTCATGGCCCCGAAGAAACCGCGACCAGTCCCGCTGAACCTGCCGTCTACAGGAGAGGGACAGCCGTCTATCAACGCTGATGCTGCCTCAGAGTGAGTATTCAACATCAAACGCCTTTTTTTAAAATAGCAAATATCACCACCAACATCATACCGTCTAATTCAGGAGAATCTGATTCTGGTCTGACTATGGAGAGTTTAGTGATTTCCTGATTTGTCTCACTTGACTAAGTTTCTAACTTGAGTGATGTGTTTGGGAAAGCCCTATTTTTCAGTCTTTGTGCTTGAAAATAAATTGCTTCATGGCCACTACTTTAAGAAACATGGCTCTATATATTGCTATACTCTCAAATATTGGAATAGTCAAGATCATGCACGATTGCAGTGTTATACATATACAGCAGGGCCCAAACAATTAATACATATGCTCACTTCATCAGTTATTTATGCCCTTTTTTAAACCTCAAATTGAATTATGGGAGCAGTGTGTGTAGTATTATCTTTCCTTTAAAGATGTCAGTAGTCGCACCATTGTTGATGCTATCATGTGACCGTGATTTATTTTTTTTTGTGCATATATCTTTCATATTTTTTGGGCCCCTCTGTATTCATCAGCGGCTCCAGTGCCCATCCAGCCTTTTGCACCAGCCTGATAAGTACTTTTTGTCCTCCTGTGGAAGTATGCATGACAGATTAATGCATACTGTGATTTTCCCTGGTGGTTAGAGCTAATCTAGAAGCCTTGCAGAAGAAGCTAGGGGAGCTGGACCTAGATGAGCAGCAGCGGAAGCGTCTCGAAGCCTTCCTCACCCAGAAAGCTCAAGTGGGTGAACTGAAAGATGACGACTTTGAGCCCATCTGTGAGCTGGGTGCCGGGAATGGTGGAGTGGTCCATAAGGTGCGCCACAAGCCCTCCAGGCTGGTCATGGCCCGAAAGGTAATGTATGTGTTGAACATGCGTTCTTTTTACTGCCGTCGGCTGGACAAAACAACCGACCATGTTCCCCTTTTTTACTGCAGCTTATTCATTTGGAAATCAAACCAGCAATCAGGAACCAGATTATTCGGGAGCTGCAGGTGCTGCATGAGTGTAACTCGCCCTACATAGTGGGCTTCTATGGTGCTTTCTATAGTGATGGGGAGATCAGTATCTGTATGGAGCATATGGTGAGTGAGTTAAATGAAGGTGATTGTGCTGGAAGTATGTTGCTACTGTATAAATGTTTAATGTTGTTAAAAATATCAGGCCCTTTCAGCCTACAGTGATGGAGGGCTACAATTCTGTACAATTTCAAGTTTTGCCAGAATTAAAGGAATAGTAATATACTATTAAACTGCAACAATCCAAAGTGAATAAAATATAATTATTGATCTTTTTTCAGGATGGAGGCTCACTGGATCAGGTGCTAAAAGAAGCTAGAAGAATTCCAGAGGAAATTCTGGGTAAAGTTAGTATTGCAGTGAGTATCACTCTTTTCTGCATATTGTTAACCACACCAATCATAACATATTCATAAGAATTGTTTCTATTACTTGCTTAAACTCATAAGAAGTTATAGTTATAATGAATTTCTGTAGGCTTTTATTTCTTATGAGGCAAAAAGCTAAAGCATCATTGTAATAAATTGGAATCTGAGATGGATTCATGATTCAGAAATTGTAATAATATAATACATACATATATATGTAAACCCATTTTTGGCTATAAATTTCCACAATAATTAAACTTTTTGATGAAATATGAAATACATCAAGCTTAACATTCTTTTAACATGGATTACACTGACAGTATGTTTTAAAGGTGGCAGTTGAATATAAACTACATTTTTCACTATATGAGATTGATTTATAATCACCATGTGTATCAACTAATAATTTTTTTTAGATTTTTTCCTCTAATTCAAAGCACTGATACCTGATGTTTAAATACAGTGTCCCATCCATGAAATCTTTTATTTATAAGAAAATATCTTGTTAATAAAGACTTGCTTTATTTGGTTTAGACAACAGTGAATTAGTGGATCTTATGTAAAATGGATTTATGTATTTGTCCCACAGGTACTTCGAGGACTTGCTTATCTACGGGAGAAGCACCAAATTATGCACCGAGGTATTTTTGGAGTAACATTCCAAAGAAATGTTTGTGAATCTGCATGCATGTACATGTGCAAGTTGATACTCGATAGCTCAGGCGGGAATGAGCATATTGATACACATCATTTAGATATAATCTAATCATTTCAGTTATCTGAGTAGATTTTTTGACATAACATGTTAAACAGAATATATAAACTGTATAATCTGTGCAAGTTTTAATATTTATATAAAATTATATTGCATGTATATATTTCAAGTGGGATACGGATTTAAAAATTGGTAAGATTTGGACAGTTTCTTACAAAACAGAATATATATATGCAAGTACATTTGCATTTGAAGCAACTCTAAACAAGGCCTCCAACACAATATATTTTCATAATAGTTTAAAAAAAAAAAAAAAAAAAGGCTTTTTTGTAAAAACAGATAATCATGTATGCCAAAGTATTAGCTCTGAATCTAGTAATAGGGAACTTGGTCACCCTATAAGAGGCTAATTTTAAACAGTTTATCTGGACAGAAGAAATTTGTACACGTTTTGCATTTTGCAACCAATGAATTTATATTTCCTCAGCAACATATTTGATTAAGTTTAATTATGCATTAATAGTCAAACCAGTTGGGGTAGCATTTGGAAAATAGAATTGGAATATTGGATAGTAATTGGATAGTAATTGCAATACCAAGGTGGCTCTGGAGGAGGGGGGTTAGCAAAACTGACACACTAATATACTATCATACGTCATTGTAATTTGGTTTCAGCAAGCAACTACCCAACAAACTGACCTTTTGAGCTGCATTGAAACTGTCATCAAGAAGTATGAAGGAATGGGACAAGTTGTGGGTAGAATAATACAACGGAAGGTCCAAAAAACTGTCTGCATCTTAAAGGTCATTTCCTTAAGGGACAGAAACAAATCCAGTCAGTCTGTCACCTGGCACCAAAGTCAATGTGAGAAATTGTCCTGAAGGGTGTGTTGTAGAAAGTTGAAGAACATAATGTAGTACATTAAATGCCCAAAGTATGGCATGGGAGAAAAAACAGAAAAAGATTCATTTAGGAAAAGAAGAGAAGTATTACTTCTATGTATCTCCGTTCATTAGATGCTAGTATACAAAAAAAAAAGCAAACAAACAAGCAAAATTACATTGTTTTTACATGATTACTAGTGAAGCATAGAGGTGGTTTGCTCATGGTCTGGGTGCATTTTATCCAAAGGTATTGGGGATCTGCTCCAAAGCAATAGATATTAAAGCATACTATAATGAGTTTGCAAACAAAATTAAGACATTCTTCGAGTGGACGTCCAATGGGACACTTACAGTATTAAATCAGCCACCTCAAAACACTGACCTCAACATAACTCAAGCTGCGTGGGAGCCTTTGGACAGGAAAGAGCAGCCAAGACCATTATGAAAGTTGGAAGACTATAGCACTACTTTGATATATATTCTAAAAGGTTGCTTAATAATTTCATTTAAAATCGTAAAGAAAACATTTGCTATTAAAACAAATTAGTTATAAAATAATTGTCTCAGATGGCACGGAATTTAGTATAGTGTAATGAATTGTTATTTAAGATTATTTTATTATAATAGTAAAAGCTGGAGTTTTTCCTGATTGGTTCTTTAGTCTTGGGTAAGAATCACTTTTCATTTACCTTTCCTTCACATAGCTGGTTCAGTAAAATGCAAATTAGTTTTGTCTTGCCTTTTGGTTGCCAGCTATAGCTGTAGATCTAGTATGAGTGTAAACAAGATTGCAACTATTTAGAGAAAAAAAAGTTTGGCTTGTATGTTGAAATACTCAAAATGCTCATACTACAGATGTTGTGGGTTTTTACTGCAACGTTGTGGCAATACAAGTTATTAGCCAACTTGCATTTCACACATAAAGGCTGCCCAAAGTTTTCATTTCACACTCCTTTTTATCTTTATTGTCCTTTTGATCTGTTTTTATACTATATTTACTGTTGATATAACAGGTTCTTTTTTGACTAGAATTCCTGGCCTGCTAACATGTTACCATATCCATGATGTCTTGCTTTTGTTCTCTAACCGGTTCTAAATAAGCCGGTTTTACTTATTATATTGGTTTATTATGCTTCATCCAAGGTTTTACAAGGACAAACATTTGTGTATTGGCCTCCGAGTGGCGCAGTGGTAAAGTGCTCACCCTATCATCCAGAGATCGCTGGTTCGAACCCCGGGTGATGCGGTTACCTCTCACCGCCGGAGGCCTAGAGAGAGGAGGCCTCTAGGAGGCCTAGAGAGAGCTGATTGGCCGAGCTCTCTCAGAGGGGAGGGATGAGGAGTATGAGGGGCGTCTGTGAACTCACGTAAGCGGAGGGAGCGGATAGCGCTGTTCCTCCGAGTGTGTTACGCCGCCCCAATGGTGCGTGAGCGAGCAGTTCGAAAAGATGGTCGGTGACATCATGGCTACGTTTACACTGCCAGGTACAGTGGTGTGAAAAACTATTTGCCCCCCTCCTGATTTCTTATTCTTTTGCATGTTTGTCACACAAAATGTTTCTGATGATCAAACACATTTAACTATTAGTCAAAGATAACACAAGTAAACACAAAATGCAGTTTTTAAATGAGGGGTTTTATTATTTAGGGAGAAAAAAAATCCAAACCTACATGGCCCTGTGTGAAAAAGTAATTGCCCCTGAACCTAATAACTGGTTGGGCCACCCTTAGCAGCAATAACTGCAATCAAGCGTTTGCGATAACTCGCAACAAGTCTTTTACAGCGCTCTGGAGGAATTTTGGCCCACTCATCTTTGCAGAATTGTTGTAATTCAGCTTTATTTGAGGGTTTTCTAGCATGAACCGCCTTTTTAAGGTCATGCCACAACATCTCAATAGGATTCAGGTCAGGACTTTGACTAGGCCACTCCAAAGTCTTCATTTTGTTTTTGTTCAGCCATTCAGAGGTGGATTTGCTGGTGTGTTTTGGGTCATTGTCCTGCTGCAGCACCCAAGATCGCTTCAGCTTGAGTTGATGAACAGATGGCCGGACATTCTCCTTCAGGATTTTTTGGTAGACAGTAGAATTCATGGTTCCATCTATCACAGCAAGCCTTCCAGGTCCTGAAGCAGCAAAACAACCCCAGACCATCACACTACCACCACCATATTTTACTGTTGGTATGATGTTCTTTTTCTGAAATGCTGTGTTACTTTTACGCCAGATGTAACGGGACACGCACCTTCCAAAAAGTTCAACTTTTGTCTCGTTGGTCCACAAGGTATTTTCCCAAAAGTCTTGGCAATCATTGAGATGTTTTTTTAGCAAAATTGAGACGAGCCTTAATGTTCTTTTTGCTTAAAAGTGGTTTGCGCCTTGGAAATCTGCCATGCAGGCCGTTTTTGCCCAGTCTCTTTCTTATGGTGGAGTCGTGAACACTGACCTTAATTGAGGCAAGTGAGGCCTGCAGTTCTTTAGATGTTGTCCTGGGGTCTTTTGTGGCCTCTCGGATGAGTCGTCTCTGTGCTCTTGGGGTAATTTTGGTCGGCCGGCCACTCCTGGGAAGGTTCACCACTGTTCCATGTTTTTGCCATTTGTGGATAATGGCTCTCACTGTGGTTCACTGGAGTCCCAAAGCTTTAGAAATGGCTTTATAACCTTTACCAGACTGATAGATCTCAATTACTTTTGTTCTCATTTGTTCCTGAATTTCTTTGGATCTTGGCATGATGTCTAGCTTTTGAGGTGCTTTTGGTCTACTTCTCTGTGTCAGGTAGCTCCTATTTAAGTGATTTCTTGATTGAAACAGGTGTGGCAGTAATCAGGCCTGGGGGTGACTACAGAAATTGAACTCAGGTGTGATAAACCACAGTTAAGTTATTTTTTAACAAGGGGGGCAATCACTTTTTCACACAGGGCCATGTAGATTTGGAGTTTTTTTTCTCCCTTAATAACGTAAACCTTCATTTAAAAACTGCATTTTGTGTTCAATTATGTTATCTTTGACTAATAGTTACCGGTTTTTGATGAGCAGAAACATTTAAGTGTGACAAACATGCAAAAGAATAAGAAATCAGGAAGGGGGCAAATAGTTTTTCACACCACTGTAAATGTGACCCAATTCCGATTTTTTGCTCATATATGACACACATCGGATATGTTCTATGTCAGTGTAAACAGGAAAAAAACGCATGCATTCCGATATTTCGAGATCGGTTTCAGGCCTCCTTCATATGTGGATATAAATCAGATATAAATCAGATATGTGCTAATGTGATTGTCGTGTAAACAGGCAGATCGGATTTCGTGAGGCATTGCGTTCTGTACGTCATTAAAACTGCGACTTCTTCGCGGTTTAATGACGTAATGTTATTCTCCGGTAGAAGCGCGTGTTGAATTACAACATCGCAGGAAAAGAACAACCCCCCCTCCAACACACACACACGCCTTGTGTTAATGCTTATTTGGGCTAAATAACATTAAATCAGTATTTGATGAATAAAGCATATGTGCAGGCTGCAATTATGCCGTTTTTTTTCTCCCCCTCCGATTTAAAACCATGGTAACATTTCGCGAACTTTGCATATATCGCAGAGCATTAAGCATATTTCACCTTCTTCTATCTTGGCTAGGTTGTAGCGCAAGAACCTCCCTTTAAGTATGCGCGATGTTTCAGATGGTATGGCGAGTGTAAACACGTGAATCGGATATGAGTCATAGTGGAAATAACGTGTAAACAGATGGTCAAAAAAATCAGATATAGGCAACAAATCGGAATTAAGCATCGAGACCTGCAGTGTAAACGTAGCCCATGTGTGTCGGTCTGCGGCCCTCCTGACAGAGTGGCGGCAGAAGCTTAATGTGGGGAGCCCCTAGTGACTGGGAGGAATTGGACACGACTAAATTAGGGGAGAAAATCTTCACATTCTATGATTCATCACCAGCTTCTGCATGAGAATTAGAAATACAGTTGGTGACTATGAAATGTTAGTAAGGTGACAAATATTTCCAGTTGATAAATAATAATAAAAAAAACAACTTTCTTTAAATGGCTGTGAAGTGCCCTACTCTAGTAGCCAATGGTTAATGCTTTGCCTTATTTGAGTGACACTCTGATCAAGAATCTAAATTTACTCAAAATGGCTGACTGGATGTTGCTGAGGCTGTGTAAGGGTTTGGAGAAGCCAGGTTAGAGCTGAACAAGCTCATGAGGGACACAGGTCTGTAGCTGTGCTGTTGTGACACAAAGAGTCAGCAAGTGAGCATGGAACTGTCTGGGTGCCTGGCTGGTAATTATGGCTTTGCAGATGTGATTATATGGCCGCCGCGCCCTGCAACCCCCTCTATTCTTATTTTTGCATCACCTCTCTTTCCCACTTGTTGAAAGTCCCTTTGATCTTTTCCTTTGGAACGATGAGCTTGAAGAGGGGCTTTTGGAAGACTCACAAGAGGCTGTACTTTAGTATAGAACATAACTATTTGCTGCAGAAGTTGTTAGAATACTTGATTGTTATTACCGTGTAAGGAGGTATAAATTTGATCTAATTACAATTACTGATATCTGATAGAATGTCTTAGGTCAAAGATATCTTCTCTGTGTCACTAAAACATATCGTTTATTTCCCCTGTCAGGGCAGTAGGAAGGTGGAAATGTAGAAATGCATGTTTGCCATCAGAGGCAGCTTGCATTTTGTGTGCTATACATGCCTGCTTATGCAGGGCTGCTTGTGAAATGTTTTTTTTTTTCTGGGTGAATACTTGGCACAGGCTAGGATGCCTGGAGTGAAGCTGGAGGAAAAGGGCCAGGTGGTGGGATTTGAGCCTTGGCACTCTTTGCCTCCCTACTTATGCCTTATGCCTTTTCATCCTTCTATGTCACCTACATTCGTTCTCTATGTTGCGCTTTGGCTCCTGCAGACGTGAAGCCCTCCAACATCCTGGTGAACTCGCGCGGTGAAATCAAGCTGTGCGACTTTGGCGTGAGCGGCCAGCTCATCGACTCCATGGCCAATTCCTTTGTGGGAACACGCTCATACATGTCGGTGAGTCAGTCTTCTCTCTCTTCCCCCACCCTCCCTATCCTGCCCCTGCCCTTGCCAGAAACCAAGCCTATGCCCAGCAACGCAGTATGGGGTGCGGAGGCAGCCACTGCTAGCTCAGCCTAGTCCTGCATTTTTTACGCTATTTTGACTGTTTGTAATTTTACTTTTTCCTGCCTTGACAGCCGGAGAGGCTCCAGGGCACTCACTATTCGGTGCAGTCGGATGTGTGGAGCATGGGCCTGTCACTAGTAGAGTTGGCCATCGGCCGCTACCCCATCCCACCACCTGACGCAAAGGAATTGGAAGCCATCTTTGGGCGACCCATGCTGGATGGGGCAGGGATGGAGGGACACAGCATGTCTCCAAGACCCAGACCTCCAGGTCGCTCCATTAGTGGTAAGAGTACTGTCGAGTTATCTGAGAATTTGCACATCAGCGTCTGCTTCAAACTAAAAAAAAGCCATTAGCCAACTACAGGGGACATGAGGATCAACTCTGGAATCATTTTTTAATTCTTGTGTCTGACAGCTTTGCAGGTTACACAACAGTTGTTCAAAGTAGACTCAACTAAGTGGTCGATAACCTTAAATGAAAAAACACAAAAAAAGTACATCACTATTTCTGATAAGTTAAATCACTAATTCTAATAAATAACAGTTAAATAACTACTTCTAATAAATATTAGTTAAATAAAATGTAAACAAATACAACAAGGATTTAACTAAGCTTAACACATACTATACATAAACCGTTTAGGAAAAATGTAATATACAACATCATATTACATTTTTGGTGAAAACATGCAAACACTTAAACAACAATCATAGCATAAAATAAATTACAGTTTGTTCTCTTGTAACGAGCACTAAGCAAATAAATCAAATATCAAGTAACTCGGATTCAAGTGATCCGTCCTTCGTATAAGTAAAGAGCAGTATTATCATACCATCAGTGTCCCTGAGATGACCAGCAGCTGAAGTGCGTCCCTGTCTTACATGTTGCTGACTTAAACGGCAAGTTTTTATACCCTATAACAGTACCTCTTTTATACAGACCCTATACTGTTACATCATAGTTATATCATTAGTAAAAACTCACTTCCTTGGTGAGTTTCATCGCTGCTTCTCTTTTGACCATATCATGGACCTGAGCTGCTTAAATACCTCGCCATTCTGGTACTCTCTTGAGAATCTTTTTCAACATAGGTGAGACCCTCTTTTATGATCTCAAGTTCCTTCTCTTCTGCTGGAGCCACTTCTTTTCCTCCACGCTGACGGTTATCACAACGGCACCGCACCACACTTTGGTTCACAAGCCGCTCCGATGCTGTCCCACATCCACCACTCAAGAAAATCCTGGTTACTTGCCAGTGAGCTTTTTGTTTCAGCCACATGGTTTTCCCATCTTTGGATTATCTTGGGGATATATGGAGCTTCACCCTTTTCATATATTTCCTCATACTGTACTTGACTGCAGCTGCCCTCATGGACCAAGCAAAATGCGTCTTAGGCTCATGTGCTGTCATATCCACCTTCTCAAACAGATCTGGGTGTGCTCCAGCACAGTTTTCCCCAACGGACTGTCCCAAAGGACGAGATCTCCCACGACTTTCATTCTTTGTGGTGCGAGTCTCCCCTTTTGTGAGTTCCTATACTATGCTGTCATACTCTGATTGTGTCAAAGTTGTTCCTTGTCGAATGACTTCAGCTGTAAGCTCCATCATTTCACTTATTTTAGCTTTACACCTCCCACTTGAACTACTGGTTCTTGAACCGAAGTCACACTTGGACAACTAGCCATCTAACACCTCTGTGAAGGATGGTCACAGGAATCTTGTTTTGCAATTTCTTGATGACCTTGTCTTGTCTGTGACGCTCACTGTACAATGCGAACAGTGGTCTCTGCTGCCCCATTCCTGTAACGAGAACTTGCAGGATCGATTTTTCAGGGCCATTTCCTGGGATCCACCACCAGTCACTCGCTGGCTCAGCCTTTTGGATTTCCTCAACTCTGTTTTGCGAAGAACATCTGGAACCCATAGCTATCACCCTGAATGGCCCCCAGCACAATCTGACTGTCTACTAGGTGAAACCAATGTTCAACTTTCATCTGCCAATTCTTCTTGAAGAATTTGTTGGCCTTTATTTCTGACATTTCCAGAAAGTGGCTTTTCAAACAGATCTGGGTGTGCTCCAGCACAGTTTTTCCCAACGGACTGTTCCAAAGCACAAGATCTCCCACAACTTTCATTCTTTGTGGTGCGAGTCTCCCCTCTCGGTGGCTGATAAAGGAGTTAAATCTTTTCCGGCGTTTTCAATTCTTTGAGGTCTGTGTCTGGAAAGATTTTTTTAAGTTGCTCTGGAGTTACACTTCTGTGGACTTTGCCAATTGCTCCAGTGAACCCATAACAGATCAGCTGATGAATCTTGATGACCCATCATGAGTTTTGACTCTAATCCTGAGGAGGTATACTTTGATGGCCATCTTCTCAATCTCATGAATTACCAAGGTAACTTTCACTCCTCTTAACTTGAGTCTGTCAGCAGCTTTGTGCGTAATATAATTTGTGTCTGAGGCCTGATCTATCAGAGTGTGAATGTTTTGTCCTGCATTAGCAGTTACTTCCATCAACATTATAATAATGCCGTTTTAATCCACTCCCAACTAAAAGTCCAATTTTGTCTCTCAGAGCAGTCTACCATCTTAGCTTTGTTGGTGAATGCTCTCTTGAACTTTTCTACTAGTTCTGGTGAGAGTTCAACCAGAAGCTCCTCCTGCTCATCTGTAAATCTGCTTCTTTTCCTGGGGTCTCTGGTGGCGGCTCTTCCCCCACCCATGTCCTTGAGTTCCCCTTTTGGACAAAGGAGGTAATGGTGGTCTGACGATGCTTTCACGTTCTTTGTTTCTGCGAAGATGGTTACCGTTGCACCTTTCACCATCCTTGTGACATCCCTTTTTATGCGCACCCAGTTCCTTTACAATGGATTTCTTCTCTGCTAGTTTTAGTTCTTTAAACTTTTTGCAGGAAAAGATTTTATCTCTCTGCTTCTCTTCTCCACACACTCCGCATCCACTTTCTGTAGAAAACTTTTTTGTCGTTCTGGTGAAGGTATACTTCTCAGATGACTTCTTTTCTGGCCTTTCTGCCTTTCCTGAGATTTTGAGCTGCTCAAGCCGTTCAGGAATTTCTTTTTCTTTCTTTAGGCACTTTAATAGTGCATCAAAGTGTTTCTCTGGTGTGATGCCATTTGCAGGATCCGTCATGTAGACCAACCATTGTCTTTCCACAAACTTGGGTAACTTGCTCCCAATGGATTTTATCACAAGTGAGTTCTTGATTGCACTGATATTTCAATGGTTCGTGAGATCCATCATTTGGATTAATTCTATAGCCTTCCTTGGCTGATTCTCTCTCACAGCATTCTCTCTCATAGCTCCTCGACAATTTCCATGGTGATTGTGGTTCTATTTCCATAGCGGTTCTCCAACACTCTGAGGGTGTCAGCAGCTGTGTTGTAAGAGCAAAGCCTGAGCTCTTTGGCAATCTTGTTGTCAATGCTGCCCACCAGTTGAATCTTTTTATTCAACCCTGTGGGTTCTCCTTGTCTCTGAAGGTTTTCCCAGTCCCTCTTCCAGCAGTAGAAGTCCCTCTTATTACCACTGAACATAGGCAAGCTTGTAGGTTTAATTTTTACTACTGGCATAATCTAAGCTGTACATGCGATCACATCCATCTTATTTTTCACAGCGGTTTCTGATGCTCGTGCATTCCCTGTAGTCTTTTGAGTACATGCAAATAGAATGTTTCTTGCTTCATACTCATTGCTAAACTTTTTCAGCTTGCATACTCGACCCTCTAACTCTGCTCTTATGGTTGTTGGGGTCCATCTTTCCCAGTTTACCAAGGCCTTGGTTGCCACTGTCTCAAGAGTTCCAGTTGCATACTATAGACAAAGGTATTGACAGGTGATGGTGCGTTCACAAGCTGTCTCTGCTGCGGAGATAGTACCTGACATCTCGGCTTGTCCATATCTTTTCCAGAGGTTAGTTTGCACTAGCTCGTCAATTTCCACGAGCCTTGCATTACATTCTTCCTCAGTTTCTTTAAAATCAGCTTCTTGTTGTGCTAAAAGCGATACCTCTGCACCATCTTCTCGGTTAGCTTTAATCGATGCCAGTAACCCAGCAAAACTTCCCTTGCTCCAGTGGAGGGCTTTTTAAATTCATTTTTGTAGTTCTGCTTCTCTGTTGAGAAAGTTTGCTTGCTTGGTGAAGGTGCTTTTGGCAGAAGTTCCCTTTTCAGTTGCTCAACTGTTTTTCCAAAAGTTTCTTCTGCCATTTTGCTTGAATATTATCCTCTTAACCTGTGCAAGTAGCACGGTCTCTGGAGTTTACTGATCTGTTGATCTCTGTCCAAACTGCTACACTTGGTTATCGACTGTACATGTGGTTATCTACTGTCGAGTTATCTCAAAAAAAGCCAATAGCCAACTACAGGGGACATGATCAACTCTGGAATCACTTTTTAATTCTTGTGTCTGACCACTTTGCAGGTTACACAAACATTGTTTAAAGTAGATTCAACTAAGTGGTTGATAACCTTAAACGAAAACCACAAAAAGGGTACATCACTATTTCTGATAAACAGTTAAATAACTACTTTTAATAAATATTAGTTAAATAAAATGTAACCAAACACAACAAAATTATCTAACTAAGCTTAACACATACTATTCTATCAACCGTTTAGGAAACATGTAATACACATCATATTACATGTGAAAACATGTAAACACCTAAACAACAATCATAGCATAACATAAGTTACTGCTTTTCTCTTGTATTGAGCACAAAAAAAATTTTATCAAATATCAAGTAACTCACATTTAATTGATCAGTCCTTCGTATAAGTAAAGAGCGGTAGTAAAGAGCGGTATTATCATACCATCGGTGTCCCTGAGATGACCAGCAGCCGATGCGCTTCCGTGCGTCACATGTTACTGACTGCAGTCTTACACGCAGGTTTGTATACACAGACCCTATACTGTTACACCATAGTAGAGACTGTGAGGTGGCGATTCTCTGTCACAGATGGTGCTTGTATGTTGAGTCTGTACCTTTGCTCCATTAGTAACTGTGAGGTGATGCATACTGTGATGTCATACTCTGATCTTGTCACAGTTGTTCCTTGTCGAAAGGCTTCAGCTCCAGCATTTCACTTATTTTAGCTTTACAAGTATACATCTGTCTTCCATTGTCCCATTGCTAAAGTAAATTACATCTTAAATAATTCCACCTATTTGGTAATTTACCTTATTCTAATTATGATGACATTATATTGTTGAATTGGTTTTCAGTTAATGAGTCATTATTTTCCCCAATGGCATCTCAGAGACACCTTGGAGATTACTACAGAAATATAAACTTATAGAGATTATGGAGCAATACAATATAAGGAAATTTCGTTGACTCATGTGAAATGCTTTTCCCCAAAGGACATGGAATGGACAGCAGGCCGGCCATGGCTATATTTGAGCTACTGGACTACATTGTCAATGAGGTCAGAGAAACTGCCCAGTGCACAACTTTATTCCTGCTGTTTTTTCATATTTTTTCCATTTTGCACTGCTCCTCAATATCACCTTCTTTTTGCTTTTCTTTCCATCTCTCCATTTTCCACAGCCCCCACCTAAGCTACCACATGGTGTATTTACCTCAGACTTCCAGGACTTTGTGACAAATTGGTGAGTTCCACTTGTTTGGTCTTGTGTCTGAATTGGCATTTTTGGATATGTACATTTTCTAAGGATGAATGTTACTATATAGAATGTTTGTTTATCCTTTCTTTATTGTGATTCTGTAGTCTTATGCATTGACATGGATTTTTGGACTTGAAAGAGCACAGCACAGTCTTTTTTTTTTTTTTTTTTTGTCCTCTATTTTTACAATAATAAAAGCCAGTAGTTTTGGGGATTTCATTTTGACTCTTTGTTGTTTCACAGCCTCATGAAGAACCCTGCTGACAGAGCTGACCTGAAGATGTTGATGGTGCTTGTTGTCTTTTTTCCTTTTCTGGTGGCTATAGATAATGAGATGATTCAAAGCAATCCATGTATTTTAATCAAAAGAGATTACATTTTGACGCGATCACGCTCATCATAATTTACTCTATAGTTAAACACCTGATTTTGGGACATAGTAACACTGATATTTTTATGTTTTTGAAAAGTTGACTTCATCATATTTAATTTAAATATACAAGATTGTGTTTCTTAATGCCTCCATCCTTTTTGGTGTTGCAGGCCCACACATTTATCAAGCGTGCAGAAGTGGATGAGGTGGACTTTGCTGGCTGGTTGTGCCGAACCATGGGTCTGAATCAGCCGAGCACTCCCACTCGCACCTCTGAATAAATTCCACCCCAGCCATGCACACCGTCCCCATCACCCTCTGCACTTTCCGCATCTCCCCTCTGTTATTTTTCTCTGCTTGATAGGCCTAGTCAGGCCAACCCACTTCACCTTTGTTCCTCCTCACTTTATTGTTGCCGCAGGGCTTTCTGCAGGTACTGATTTATAAGAGATTGTGTTTTTCATTGGTACAACTGTCCATTCAACTGAACCATAAGTTCGAACATGTCTTGCATTGCATTAACAGCATATTTAAGATTTTGAACCCCTTATTCTGGAATGTTTTAGGTATGGTGTTTAGAGCACTGGTTGTATAAAATATAATGCATCTTTTTACTTTGATTTTTCAGGTGTCATATTTTGCACTCTGGTTTAAATGCTACAGAGTAGTTGTGTAATAGTGTCACTGCAAAAGAACAGCAGTTTAGTCAAGTGTTCAGTTTCAGAGGATACATTTCCGTTCTGCTTATATCTTGTGTTGAACAGTTTTAAACCAAAGAGAGCCACAGCAGATCACATGGAGGATGACTTTCTGGTAGTCTATGGGCTGGATATGTCTATAAAGATAAATGAGTTCATGAAACTGCGTCCTACAAAACATACATCTATGTAGGTATACAGTTCACAGAATCTCTGAAACATTGCGAGACCAGGTAACATATCGGTCATTGATTGGTATAAATTTGGAGATTTAAACAGATTCCAAGATTTTGATTTGAAGATGTCAAGTTGTTAATTTCAAAGAAAATGAAGTACAATATGGTTGTAATAATCCAAATTAAGAAATTCTACCCATCTGTATTTTCTCACAGAAAGAAACTTGTCTTTCTGTCTGCAGTAAGACATGTAACATTTCCTGTCAAAAGCCTTTTCTGTATAATGCAGAAGGCATTTTAAGACAATGAAATAATTTTCATGGCTGTATCTGATGCAGAGGTTTGTCATCTGAAAATTTTGTTCAATGGTGTAACTTTTTTCACCATTGGGGATTTTGGGAAAGATTTTTTTTAAGTGTTGATGGTGCATTTTTTTATTTATTTTTTTTGCTTTTTGCCAACTATATTTTGTTCTATAGATAAACCAGGATTGCACTTCACATTAAAGCTAACAAATCTGCAGACCTTTGCATTGGAATGCACACAGACTGAACAACAGCAAGCTCTGTTTAAAATGAGTTAATAAAGAATTTACATAGTACATAATTCACAAAGTTGTGATACATGTGAGGTACTATGCATGCAATTATAAATTAATATAAATGCATGGATTTAGTAAGGTACATAGGAGTGTAGGCCAATTGGCTGCTGTGATGCTTGGCTGTGTGTCTTTACCTTCGTCTTCAACGTTCAGTTGAATTCAAAACAAAATGAGGCATAGTGAAGGCATAGAACAAGCATCACATTCATTTGAAAAGGACTATAAAAAATAAAGTCCTTACTGATTCAGTCTTAAAAATAGCCTTTTTTTTTCTTCTCTCTTTCATTTTTTAAAATTGGTGTGGGGAAAAATTGAGAGTCATTTTATTATCATATGAAAATTGTTGAATACAATTATAAGACATAAATAAAATATTTGCGATTGTGTTTCCACTACTTATTAATTGGCTATTATATAATTTTCTTTTCATGGTGTGCCACTTTCATTTCTTTTCATCAATTACTTGTTAATGAGCATGTGTTGTATAAAGAAGGGAGAGTCATTGCCAGACTACATTTTTGTCCTGTTTCAACTACCAAAAACCACACCTGAGTCAGGTAATTGCTGCATAACATGTTGGTAGATGGAGTTGCTCAATCAGACAGATTGACTTTTGAACAACTGAAACCACTGATGTAGAATATGAGCATTATTATTTTACATTTCTGTTTATTTGAACTTATTTTCAAAATTCTTTCCTGTATTTCATTTAATGCCTTTTAAATGTCTTTCAAATGAGAAGTTCCTTTCTCTAGTTACAGTATGTACGCTGTAAATCTAAAATATTTTACAGAAATACTCAAGTATTTTCACAAGTTTTATCCACCACTTCTCGCACGCGCATATATGTGCGATTTCGTAGAAATATGTAATGTATTGCCCACCCTGGAAAACAATAAGAACAAAACTCAACAAAACCTCAGCCTTGTCTTTATATTTCTAGATTAGTTAGCCATAACGTGCATCATACATGTAACTATGATTCTCTGAATTCCACATAAATGCCAGGGGCAGTGGGGATAACTAGCAAACCTTTTTTTGAACATCTGGATAATTGACATAGTGCCATGAGGAACTGACCAATCTTAGGACTTACTGTATTTACTTATTTATTTTATGCCTGCCTCATACCACTAGGTGGTGAAAAGTTAACCTGGCACAACTTGGAGAAGGTTCATTGTTTCCCAAGTAGCAGCACTTTTCTGTAATTTCCATTAAAAGGGCACTCCTCATATAGTAGACTGAGAAAACATCCTTTACGAGTAGGCAAGTCTCAGCTTAGACTAGGAGTCCACTCATATCTCTCCTCTATAGCAGACAAACAGGACTGGGTCGCCATTGTTTAGTCTAAGTAGAGTATGTACTGGGCTCAACAAAAATGCTCGGTGGGCCTAGCTTCACACAACACTGCAAGGTCTACCAAAAAGGCAGTTTCTTAGAGACACCTACATCTCACTGGTACTTATAGGAATATACATGGAGGAGATGCCACACAGGGCTCCACAGGTCCTTCTCAAAAAATTTGCATATTGTGATAAAGTTCATTATTTTCTGTAATGTACTGATAAACTTTAGACTTTCAAATATTTTAGATTCATTACACACAACTGAAGTAGTTCAAGCCTTTTATTGTTTTAATATTGATGATTGTGGCATACAGCTCATGAAAACCCAAAATCCCTATCTCAAAAAAATTAGCATATCATGAAAAGGTTCTCTAAACGAGCTATTAACCTAATCATCTGAATCAACTAATTACCTCTAAACACCTGCAAAAGATTCCTGAGGCTTTTAAAAACTCCCAGCCTGGTTCATTACTCAAAACCGCAATCATGGGTAAGATTGCCGTCCTGACTGCTGTCCAGAAGGCCATCATTGACACCCTCAAGCAAGAGGGTAAGACACAGAAAGAAATTTCTGAACGAATAGGCTGTTCCCAGAGTGCTGCATCAAGGCACCTCAGTGGGAAGTCTGTGGGAAGGAAAAAGTGTGGCAGAAAACGCTGCACAACGAGAAGAGGAGACCTGAGGAAGATTGTGGAGAAGGACCGATTGCAGACCTTGGGGGACCTGCGGAAGCAGTGGACTGAGTCTGGAGTAGAAACATCCAGAGCCACCGTGTACAGGCGTGTGCAGGAAATGGGCTACAGGTTGGAAATTTTGCATGTCATTTGGAAATCAAGGTGCCAGAGTCTGGAGGAAGACTGGGGAGAGGGAAATGCCAAAATGCCTGAAGTCCAGTGTCAAGTACCCACAGTCAGTGATGGTCTGGGGTGCCATATCAGCTGCTGGTGTTGGTCCACTGTGTTTTATCAAGGGCAGGGTCAATGCAACTAGCTATCAGGAGATTTTGGAGCACTTCATGCTTCCATCTGCTGAAAAGCTTTATGGAGATGAAGATTTCATTTTTCAGCACGACCTGGCACCTGCTCACAGTGCCAAAACCACTGGTAAATGGTTTACTGACCATGGTATTACTGTGCTCAATTGGCCTGCCAACTCTCCCGACCTGAACCCCATAGAGAATCTGTGGGATATTGTGAAGAGAAAGTTGAGAGACACAAGACACAAGAATCTGCAAAAGGGTTCCCGACCAAGTATTGAGTGCATAACTGAACATTATTTGAAGGTTGACTTTTTTTGTATTCAAAACACTTTTCTTTTATTGGTCGGATGAAATATGCTAATTTTTTGAGATAGGGATTTTGGGTTTTCATGAGCTGTATGCCACAATCATCAATATTAAAACAATAAAAGGCTTGAGCTACTTCAGTTGTGTGTAATGAATCTAAAATATTTGAAAGTCTAATGTTTATCAGTACATTACAGAAAATAATGAACTTTATCACAATATGCTAGTTTTTTTAGAAGGACCTGTAGTGTGAAGTATATACTAAAGTTTCTCCCCCTTCAAAACATCTGGATATGGTTTATTTGATGATATTGGCACTTGCTGCTTTCTATTTTTGAAAATTGTGCAGTTCAATTGATCAAATGCATGTTATCTGTGTAAAAGCTTCTACCTAAGAACAGAATGGGCATGTGTACTGGACTGGGGATTGTTGCATTCAGCAGTGTTGTCCTGGACTATTTGATCATCAGACCAAGCTTTATCCCAAGGGGCTAAACCCACAGGCACAGATGATCTTGCAAAATTTGCAAAATATTTTGGTATGTTTTGGAGAGTAGGTTTGCTCAGGGCAAAGCAGTTCTGTATATCATGAACCATAAATTAAATTATGTAAGTTACTTGCTAAATTGTGTGCAATGTGATAAGTTTACAGCAAAAAAAAAAAAAAAAAAAAAAAAATGTATGCAGTCAGTGGCAGGGGCATCAGTGGGCAATCGCATCCCTTGACATCACTTGTGCATCACATTTACAGGTAACACTCTCCTGGACATAAACCATTATAGGGTCCATTTAGGTGAGTTATTAATCATGGACAGGCCCATGTAAGGAGCTTTCATGAGAGTCAAATTAACCATCGTAACTGGTCCTTTTATCATTGATGTATCTGTGACAGCATTTGCACATGTAGACATGCTCAAACGATACTGAGGCTGAAGTTAAGCATATACGTTAAATTCCTAGGTCATTATCAGCCTGGAAACAGCTGCCAGACTTGCCTTTGAGGGTCATAATATGGCAGGCTGCTGCTAGGCTGTACCTAGAAACCGATTTAGGTTGTTTATCAGCTTCTTTAAAGCAGTAATTTCTGCATGTGACATTGTTTACGTTGCAGCGTCTGGGCCAGATTTAGATCAAGATAGCATGCTGTATAAGATGGTCAAGGAAACACTTTCTATGTTTACATTTTAGCAACCCAGCAGCTGAAACAGACTCAGTAGTGAACGGCTTGCTGTAGGAGTAGCCAGGGAATCAACTTGACCATGCTAGCTGAGTCCAGCTTGCTTTGCAGGCTCACGGAGACCACAAGGTATAAGGAGCATGACCGATTCAATCACACTAGAAGCACATACAGATAGACCTGATGGCAGGAGGCAGAGGAGATACTGCTAAAGGAATTATCCCTGGAAAGATGAGAAGTGACTACTGCCACTGCACAGAGTTACGGGATTCATGTGGCATGTAACAGGCTAACCAGACTAGCAATGCTAGTCTAAAACCACCTCAAGCCTAGAAATGGTTTTATTGGACATTCTTCATAAAGGGCATTAAAGAATATAAAGTAGAAAGAAGGAAAGAAAATATGGCTGTCACAAATTCTAAATCAGTTTGTAAAGTTAGAAGACATTTTATTATTACAGAAGACTAGACATGTATGCCTACAATCACACATAGGGCTTTAAAGGGAGAAATAGACTTACAAAAAATCTCGTACTTTTTAAAGTTTTAAATAAATAGAGATTATTCAGATCTGAGATTTGAACTGTTTAGGCATATTACAAAAAAATTCATACAGTAAGTGCTTACTGACATTATTTGATAACTTCCTTTTAGACATTAGTTTGGTATGAACAGGTTTTCTCTTCATTTATCATTATAGAAAATGCTTCCAGGTTTTTTAAATGTGCCAGTTGTGCATGTTACCAATGTGGTAGGGGCATTCCTGTATTTTTAAAACATTCTTATTTTTTTTTTATAAAAACAGTTTCAACTATGTTTAAATCTACCATTACCATTAAAAACACTAATATGTTTAAAAACAAATGATCCCTGCATTATGAATCTGCTGTTTGGGGAGCTGGACAAAAAGCAGGGGCTTTTTTCTGTGGTTGGGATTTTGCTGTTATTTGGCTTGTTATATTCCATTGAAAGAAAGCATTTTGAACCATATAGAAAGCCACAGTATCTTATTAGTACTTCGTGGGAATGCTTCTGCTTCCCGCGGGTCTGTTGGCAAAGCCCTCTGTGGTCAAAGTTTGTTGATTGGTTTTTCTGGGTCCCCATCCCGCTAGTAACAAGTTGTTGTATTCAACTTTTGACCTAATGAAGGAGGTCTTACCCATGCATTAGCTACATAAAGTAATAAAGTGCATAAAGTAACTTTTCCAATGATTTTAACTTTGAACTGGTGCAGTTTAATGGCAATTCAGATAATGAAACTCTTTTTTTCCACTTAAGGGAACTTGATATGATTCTGGTAGAAGATTTCAGTTTGTCATATGCAGAGCTATATAAATTCTGGTTGTTACTTGAAGTGTTGCGGTATTAACCTATAAAATTAGTAACAAATTAGCACTCATGGTATACATGGAAGATGAGCAGCAACTTCAATTAGGATCATTGAGGATCAGCATGTTGTGTGCTGCATAAGTGAAAGAAATTTGTGTGTGGTTGGGGAGGGGGGGGGGGTGTTGCTGGCAGACCCTGAGTGTTTTGGAATGTGCCAAGGCTTGTTCCTGGGGTGGGACTCCATGACCTCAGGCTGTGGGATGGGTGGGTGTGCCTATAACACACATTCAAAGCCACTCCAGTAAGAAACTGACGGTTGCAATCATGATTATCCTGCACATGCTCAGGCACTGTAAATATCAATTTATGTTTCAAACCAGTTTAAATTCATGGCATATGTTTACTTTTATGCTGTGTTACCTGCTACCACGTGATCGTTGCTCCTCTTACACAGTAATATAATTTTGCTGTATTCCCTAGAGAGGTGAAGAGGACACCGGCAAGGGAGAATGCTGTTTCTTTAAGAGAGAGAGGGAGAGAGGGAGTGAGAGAAAGGGAGGGACCTCTTTGCCCTCCAGAAACCAGGAAGGGAATTGAGTTGATCTACTGCTGCCTGTTTAGCGCATACGGGGCTTTGAGAAGCAGGGACAGCTAAAGAGAGAGCGAGTGAGAGAGAGAGAGCTCCAGAGAGGAGGAGAGGAGGGACAAGCAAACCCACAAAAACAGCACCACGGCCATCACAGGTGAGCTGAACCCCTGCGCTCCCCCTCCTGGTTCCCCTGCCATCTCTTCCAGGGCCTGTCGTCAGGAAAGAAAAAGGAATGAAGAAGGGAGACAGAGAGGGCAAAAGGGGTTGGAAGGGGATTGCCACTGAAACTAATTTGCCTCACCTTATTTTTATTGCTATTGTTTTTGGAACTTTATTTCAGTTTTTTTAAGCACTCTTAGTTTGGTCGAGTATGTTTCTGTGTGTGTTGGGGGCGGGGGGTCGAAAGAGAAAGACTGGGGCAGTCTGTAAGGAAGGAGGAACCAAAAATAATGCTGTCATACAAGGTAGAGTGGCATGTGACAGCCTTTACTTTTAAGTTGTCAGATGCAATAATTTGTGATGGACTACAGATTTCATCTTTCTGTTTTTCTGGATTATTTGTTTTTGTCTGTTTTTTAACTGTTAGGTTTTTGTATTTCATTGTTGTTTTAAAAAAAAGTCCTAGGTCAAGATATTATATTATTATTTAGGTGTGATTGACACATTAGAATTGTGATGCTTGCATTTGCTTCAGTGAGCTCCTTAATTTTGTCTCCAGCCTGGCACTGCTTGCTGGCTGGTCTCTGTACTTTTAATACCTGGCATCCTGCTAGCAACACACTGTAGCATATAATTCAGCTCACAATGCTTACGTTGAACCAGGACTCAGAGCTGTAGGGTTGGTGAGAGTGGACAGCTTGGGACTTGTAGTCCAATGCAGTGGCCTAGAAGCAGTCAGAGAAACTATAGAACTCCACATCCCAGACAGCCTTGCCCTTGGCCATACAGGAAAGGGAACAGCCGGTAGCCTATCCCAGTGGGGAGGTGTGGTGAGTGAGCAGCTGTCAAGCCAATCGCATACAGGGAAGTAAAGCCAAAGCAGTGGGCTGAAAAAAGAGGGCTGGGGGTGGGAGGAGAAAGGGGAGAGTTAGAGTTAGTAGGTGTCTGCCTGTGTGTGGGATCAGGCAAGGGCTTGCCTGTGTAACTAGGGCCACTCGGAAGTTTGCCGACTGCAGTTACTCCACGGCACGATCCTGCCCAGGCACAGAGACAGGCAGGGAACACTGAGCTGGCCCACAGAGAGAAACACATTTCTGCCCGGCTGGTAAGATTCTTCCTAATGCAGTCTCACTCTTGGTGTTGCCTGGAGTGGAGAAGACAGAATAGCAGTAGGATCTTTAGGAGAGAGAGATATACATATAGAGGGGCAGTAGGCTTAGAGAGCTGAGAACACTTGACCCAGTTGTAGATGGAGTAGAGACGGCGGCCTGCTGCATTAAGGTATGGTCAAAGAGGTTATATTTAGCTGACTTTAACTTGACATGGAATTAAAGTTTCTTCTACATATTTTCAATGGGGTTTCTTGATTAATCTAATTAAAACTTGACAATGATTTTTATACACTGAAGGAAGCTGTCTATAAGTTATACTTAAAATTACACAGTATTAGATTATTATCATGGTCTTCAAGTAGACACATCTGGTATACATGAAGAAATGTGGCACCCCTAGTGGACTGATAAACTGTTTAATGTTAAATGTGAGGTTTTCTGCAAATAAAACCATTGACTTTTTTGCTTATTTTGTTTGCAGATGCGACGTTTGTTGTATTTGTTTAAACCGTTCCTCATTTTTTTAAAAAAGCTCAAGCTCAACCCTCCCAAACCAAAACCACAAACCCCCACAGTTGCTTGTTACCAAGGGTCTTTTAGTAGTCTCATGACTTCAGCTTGGTCAGCAGTCTGCCATGGGAGTCTTGTGCATGAAATGTCTTGTCTCTTTCTCTTTCTGTCTTTTTTATTCAAGGATGTATGTAGATAATTTTCAACCCATACTGGCTTAACTCGTTTTGGCTGGTGCGGGTACAGGGAGGGCGCGGGGGTATTTTTATTCACTGATGACGCCCAGTGTCTGAACAATACACAGAAAAGGCGCCTTGTCTTGTCAGGGGTGAGGCCTGTCTTTATTGTTGCTGTGTGAATGACACACATATTTGAGCCCACTTTAAGTAAGTGTACTTTGTATATGAGTATATCATGTCATGGGGTCAATTAGAGTCATGGTACCCACCTAAGCCTTCAAAGAAACTTGGCAAGTACATGTGTGTGTGAGTGTTTGGGAACACTAAGATCACCACCCATAAAGTAAACATTAATGTTGCCTTTCTTTTATATAAAATAAATGGAGGATTGCTAGTAGTAGTTTCTCATTGCAGTTTGCTGGAAACTGTCACACCTGTCCTGTCTACATAATATAGACATTTGTTGTGGTACATGTACAATGAAGTCCATTTTCATGTTACAGTTTTGGTGTTTTTATTTAACTACATTAACATCAGTGGTCAAATTTCAACTATATATTTAAAGTGTGAATTATCTAAATTGTGTAAATTATAATGTTAAAAATGTCAATTTCCTCATATTTAAAAAACATGTAGCAACATCATATATATGTTAACATGTATGATATATGGGTTTGAGACATGAAATTGAACATTTATGCAAGTCTTAGTCCAAGGAGCAGTTCCAGCAGGTAGCCAGGATGCTGCATATAGTTTTCAACCGGGGGCAGTCGACTGGGTGGGTTTTTAAGCATATTTAAAATAATCAAATTAGAGACTGTTATGCTGGAAGATGGGCTGCAGTGAGCTAACCTCACTATCGGTAATCAGAGAACTCATCTCATTATGCTCTCATTGCACTCTTTAAAGGGCCTTCTTCCACTTGTCCTTATCTGCAGTGGGTCTGTCGACAAGTCGGCAAGGCCTACTTCTTAGTTTCCTTTACAGTAATGTGGAATCCGATTGCTGTAAGGTTATTCTCACTCTCCCGCCCCCATTCGCCATTATGGAGCTCGGCCTCCGGCGAGTGGAAGAGAGTCCTTGACACACTTACCTTTGCGTAATCGTTGTGAGATCTGTGGATAATAAAACGGCAGTGGGTGGGAGGTGCATTTTTGCCTCCTCAGCAGAGGCAGAAAAGGAGGAAGTGGAAGCTGTGGTGGGCTGGCGGTGGACGAGCGCAGTGCAGTGTCTGGGAGAGCTGGTCATCTGATAACAGAGTGGGTTCTGTTACACCATCACCAGAGTCACACAGGAAGTCATCTTCCGTCCATTCTGCCTGGCCTTTGCAGCAGAGATGGAGACATGTCGAAACAAGGGTACTGGAAACAGCAAAGCTGCATTCTGAGGCTCTTCTGCTGTTATAGGTGAGAGGATCATGTTGTTTGGTCTATCTTCACTGGTTTCCTGTAAGCTTGGCCACAGTGTCCGAAAGACTCATAAAAATTGAAGCCAGTCAGCTGCCAGCTGCAGGGAATCAGGCCTGGAAAACTTTGGTCAAACTCTGAGGGGGCGTCTGACATTTGCACACTTGGGTTTAACCTCCAGATAAAGCCACAACTAGTTCAGGAGTATCCTAAATATGATGTCACCAATTCATAAGGAGATCTTTCAAAATTCCACTTCAAATTCTATTCTTATTTAACAATGTGTTGGACTTACTGATTTACGCAATTTTTTATTATGTGAGATGTGAACTAAATTGTTTAAATAAAAAATATATATACAGTGATAGGAACTACTTTTTAAGTCTAAGTGAGTTGGTCTTCAATAGCAACTCAAGCATATGTTGAATTTTTTTAATGGCTTCTCCCACTACCTTCAAAGGGATATTGTGAACCTGAATTTTTGGCAGGCTACTGACATGCCAGAAGTGAAGCAGCCCAACCTCATAACTCCAGTTTTATCAGTTGTTCGCCCACTTCCTGCTTGCACTCTGCACAACCAATCAGGCTTCCCTAACTAGTGCTGGCAGGAGTGACTCATGAGCAAGGCCTTGCTCAAAATCCTGTTCTTCTTGGAACCAGACACCCTCTCTGCAAAGCATTTCCGATTATCCACTAAATATCAGTTCTTTCAGCCTTGACCTCAAAATTTTCTAACTTGCGTATAGACAATTCCGACTACCAGATGACTGCTACTGGTCATCCAAAAGTACTGATCAGACAGACTGATCAAAGTATGCCTCTCCACACCCTTCATCTGCACCCTTTAGAGGACTTGGAGCTAATGTTGACTGTGTGACTGATTGATGGGCTATAATAAAACGTCCCAAAGCATGTGTTGGTGACTGGTAGAAGATGACTTGTTGAATTTAGATGGAAAAAAAGAAGTGAAATGTGCCAATGAAGGAACTCAAGTGATATGCTTTATTCTCAGAAATACCTATGGCTGTTTTGGCTTATATCACACATCAGTGTGCATTCCTGGAATGTATGGTATGTGTTTAGCTTTGACATTTCACTTTGAGTTTACAGTTGGTTAAATATATGATCTGACCTGGCATGTGCATCATGCAGAGTCATTTAAGGTTAACAGTATCGGACTACTAACAAAATAATCACAGAAACCCTTAAACAGTTTTATATATAGTTTCTCATTCATGAGCTTTACACCTAGAAGATATATCAGACAAGAATGCCATGTAACAGCATTGTAATAACAGTTTGATTATCCTTTATTATAATAACATAGATTATATACTTTTTAGTAGTGGGAAATTAATTTGCTTTCTGACACAAAACACTGTATCAAATTAATTCACAGGTTTATAATTACTCAAAGTGATTGCTTTTAGCAATGCTTTCAAAAAAGATTTCCAACAGTCAATGCTGATAACTGCTCTGCGTGCTGGCCAAGGCAGGCGAGCCTGGGCTACAGTGGGGGGTGGGATGGCTACTTGCAGCGAATTGTGGTTTGACTTGCAAAGCAGCGGCGGGCTGTGCGTGCGGCTGCTGGCTGTGAGGCCTGCAAGCTAGTCACTGGGTCCAAGGCACAGCCCCCTTCACCTGCAGCCATGAATTAATGATGAGGAATGTTTGGAGCCATGAGAAGGTGTCAGGATCAGGTTTGTTTGCAGTGTTTCTTCTTTCTTTCGGCTCAAGTAGGGTTTATTCTAGGACAGGGACTGATACTTTGATTGTTCACCTTCTAGCTGAAGCAAATAAGGCGTCTGACATCTCTTTATGGAATGTGTTCCGCACAGAAGTCTGTCTCTTTCGATACTTCAAAATTTTAACTGCTGTCTTTTAACACTGAAGGTATTCTCTCTGAAATTAGGTAGTGTTGCTCAATTCACCCCCACTACTCTCCTTTCTGGGTAAAATGTGCTAGGCATTTGTCCGTTACTCCCAGCCTTTAGGCTGATCTTTACCCTAGTCTATTCAAATGAGCCATTTGAGAGATAGTGAAATGAGCGTCGGTCAGCCAGGCTTTATCAGGGCTCAAAGAGAAAACAAAGAGCAAGCTTTGGTGTCAGGGCTAAGCATGCAGGTGCCCATTGCTGTGTCACAGCTAAGAAGAAAGACAGATCAGCCGGCAGGCATTCCTGTTGAGCTTGAACCAGCCAGGATGTAAGAATTTAACTAATAGAGTGTACCTATTATTAGAAGAGCATCCCTAAGGTACACTATATAGCTGTATATTCATGGCACAAGCATATGTGCCCTAGATCATTATTGTGATTCATAGTACTTAGAAGCTAAAAAAGGTAATATTAACGTTGAGTTTATATACTGTGTGAAACGTTGCCTAGGGTGGAATGGGCTGAGCAGACAGGTTTGTTTAGAGCATTAGGGTTGTGCTTTACCTAAGAGTGACCTCTGCAGTGTGATGACATTGTGCCAGGTGAGGTAGGAAGCAGTTTTTTTTCAAGAGGGTGTGTGGAAAGGAGAGGGCGGGGTTCCCAGGTTAAGTAGGAATTTCTTTTTGAATGTGCTTCTCCTATAGAGAATAATCCCCCAGTCAGTCTCACCCCATGCTGGATTGCGTTGCCAGCAGGAGGAGGGGCTTGGCTTTCATTTGTGTGTGCATTTGAAAAGACAAATCAAGGAGGGTTACCTTGCAAAACCCCTCTTCACCTCCCTCCCATTCCTACCAAGCCACATTTGATCATTTTAATCTCCCCTCAACACGTGAGCAAAGGGACAGGCCTTTCCTGAAACTTGGCACACACTTCAGGGTGGGGTAACCGGCTTAGACCGGATTGACAACCTCCCTATTTAATACCATTCCCTCACAGCCGTGCATGTGTCCTACTCCTTCTCTAGTGTGTTTTTTTTTCCACTTTGGCCTATCGTCGGCAGTCCCTTGTCCCCCCTCCCTCTGTGTGCATTACTGAGTGCACACACTACACAGTTTGGCCCTGCTCTGCCCTGAACATGCTCGCTTCTCTTTTCTTTTTGTGTCTTCTCCATCTGCCTATGCAGACCTTCTGCCCTCTCACTCTCAACCAGCTATGATTTAAGCTATACAAAACTCATCACAGTCAACATTGAGATACCATAGCACAACACCCCATATATTGCAGTGTAGTAGTATGTAATAAAGTAGCTTACATCACGTACGAGTTAAAGTATAGCATATTATTTTCAGATAATTGAAAGTGTTGAAGCAAACTTCTACACTGTTGCATTCATATAATCTATTTACAAAATTCTGATATTATGATCTTAGTGTCTTATCCTTGAACTGGAGTATATTATATATTATTATACACAGTGTCTATTTCTGTAACATTAATAACTTTTTTTAACATAAGCTTCTATTGTTTTGAACTACCGATGTAATTTCAGTCGGTGGTCTTTTGACTTAATGTATATTTAAAAAAACGACCGTTAGACCACTGTCTGCTTGCTTCTCTTTGTCTGTGTCACATTTGCATTAGCAACTTGACGATAATAACTCAAAGGCTGGTTTGCCTCAAAAGGAAGTGAGATTTTAGAAAGAAACAGGTCTGAAGTAAGAAAAACTGCCAGCAGAAGAGGAACAAGAAACTGCAGTTACTCCATTCTCAGAATTTGCATGATGCTATCTCAATAGACTACTTAGGTGTTGCTGACCTATCACAGATTAGTCTTATTCTTATACTAGTCTCCATAAGTATTTTTCTGTACATGACGCACAAACACGGCCATCCTACATATCTGCAAAGGCTCTCAAACCGAAATTGGAAAATAAATTTTATTTTACAGACTAGCAAAGACAGATGACTGACCACTTATAGCTTATATTTGTCTGACAGAAGACAGATCCAAATGTCTCTAAACCCTCACCTTAGACTGAAGCCACATCGTGTTTTTCCTTCACAGACAGGCAGACGGATAGACGGCAGGACGGAGACCCGGGTGGCGGCTGCGATTGGCGGCTCGACGGCAGGCTGGTGGAAGATGTCGTCGGGCGCCGGTGGGCGGGCATGCGAGGCAGAAGAGGGCCCTGTGGGCATTCCTTTTCCTGAACACAGCGCTGACCTGCTGGAAGGCTTGAACCGGCAGCGGCTCAGCGGCCTACTGTGTGATGTGCTGCTGGTGGTACAGGAGCGCGAGTTCCCTGCCCACCGCTCGGTTCTAGCCTCCTGCAGCTCCTACTTCCACAAACTCTTTACCTCAGGCCTGGCTGCCGAGCGCCAGAGTGTTTACGCACTGGACTTTGTGCGTGCTGAGGCGCTTGCTGCACTGCTGGACTTCGCCTATACAGCCACACTCACCGTAAGCCGAAGCAGTGTAGGTGACATCCTGAGTGCTGCCCGTCTGCTTGAGATCTCACCTGTCCAAGATGTCTGCACACACCTGCTTGACACCAAAGTGCTCTCCCTTCCGGTGAGTCAACTTTTATAAAAAAAAAATAAATAAATAAAAAAAAAAGAGTTGCCATGTTCGAGTAGAGATATTATCTTTTAGAAGATTCCTTCTTTGAACGGATATATTTTATAGACTTAGAGCTTAATTTACAACTGTGTGGTTTTAGAATTCAGTGTTTGTTTGGATAAATGTTCAATTACTACCTCAACAACTACCCCTAGACTTCCATTACAAGACAATTTTGAGTAAATTTGGAATATGCACGAAAATGTAACAACATTTTTGTCAGTGGAGCAAATATCATATAATTTGGGTGTACATTTCGAGACATTTGTAAGTACTCTTTTACCTTCTACAAAAAGCACGGCTATTATTAATTGTAACATTATGGACGTGCTTTCTGTTCTCAGTCGGGCAGCGAACGAAGAGATGATGAGCTGGAAGAGGACGGAGAGTGTGGACAGAGCAGCCGAGAGCAGGGCAACCGGTTACGCGCACGCGAGTACCTGGAATTCTTCCAGCGAGGGGCACACTGGAGCAGCAGCTGCAGTACGCCAGAGCTCAGGGACTTGCCCGCACACCTGCACTTTAGCCATCGTAACGGTGCTGACAGCAATGGCACGCCGTCTAACTACTTCCCTCCCCCAGGCCCAGGGCTGGCGATTCACCCTCCACCGGACCCAGAGGATGACCATGATGAGCAGCAGGACAACAAGGACATACTGATCTGGACTCGAGGGAATGGCACTGAAGCACTTTCACGCTTCTATGCCCCATCATCACAGAATGGACACTTCTACCTCCATCAAACTGAACCCAAGGCAGAGCGGGAAGCAGAGGCAGACCGCGAGGTGGAAAGAGGGCCTGCCAGCGCTCTCCTGCAGCAGATGATGGACTCTATAGAACGTCAGAAAGAGAGGCCAGCGGGGGCTGAAAACGAGGGTGCTGATGGAGATGAGCATGACGTGGAGTTTTACTTGAAGTACTTTAACAGCGTGCAGCGTGAGGAGACAGCGGTTCCACTCTGGGCTTCGGTGCGTGGTGGAGAAGGTAGAGGCACTGGAGGTCAACCCAGCACAGGAAACGCTGGTGGTGAGAGAAAAATGCGCTCCAAGGCCTTCCAGAAGTGCCCTATTTGCTCCAAGGTCATCCAGGGTGCTGGCAAGCTACCCCGCCACATCCGCACACACACTGGAGAAAAGCCCTATGAGTGTGCCATCTGCAAAGTGCGCTTCACCAGGTGAGTTAACCAACAACTTATTTAACAGTAAGAGTTATCGGTGGTTTATCCTTCCATTTAAACAGGTGTCTTGGGGAGACACATACCTTGGAAATGCGGACAAGCCAGTTCACAATTCACTTTCTAAAACAAAGATTCGCTTCGGTAGCATCATTCCTTTTTAAACAAAATGCTTCTATAAAGAAACAACTTAAGTTGCACAGTGCAATATTTCCTTTTGGTGATTATTGTGTTGCCTTAAAAGAGAAAACTACAACCAGAGTTATATCTTATTGAGTCATCCTACAAAAACACAACTCTTTTTGTGTTTGTATTTCTACATTTTATTTATTTAATAAAAATGTCCACACCTTTTTATTAAATAAATAAATATATTCTAGGTAATGCTGTCAGTAGATACATTTTAATGCATTACTTTAATTACCATGTTAATCCAACCCTGTGCTATTGTCGGATTAACATGGTAATACATACCTTGATGTAAGTATCAGCAAAATGCCTTTTTTCTATTTTCAGTTATTAATACAAATACATATGTCAATCCTGATTGATGGAATGTGCTGCTATACCCAGGTACTTACTCATGATTGAAGATCTTGACATGAGCATAAGGTGGGTCACCAGTGGCAGTCCTGATAACATCTCGACGGCCTGGTCAACACCAATGTTCATAAGACCAGGGAAGAGTCCAGGGAAATCTTTGTTGCCTTAGCAGAAGTTAGCTAGCCTAGCCTATCTTGGCATTTGCATTTAGGTGATACATCATTGGAGTGCATGCACACAACTATATGCTTATCAAGGGAACTATGTGATTTTCTTCTAAAGTTTTTTACCAAGCAGGGTTACAGGTGGGTCAGTATCTCCTCAGCATAATGCAAAGCATCTTCAATTGGACCAATTCTAGAACCAGAAGTTGCAGATTAGCAAATGGAGCAAGTTCTTAGAGCAGCGTTAGAATCTGGGAATTCTGGTCCTAGAATTTGTCTAATTTAAATTTACAATTGGGAGTTAAAGGAATTTAAAGGGATGTTATTTGTTTAATGTGTTAAGGATTTTTTATTAGTTTTTAATAATTTAATTAAGTCCTAGTTTGCCAGTAGTGGCTCGAACGGTTACGGCTTTGAGTTACTGATCGGAAAGATGGGGGTTCACTACTAAGCTTGCACTTGAGCATGACCTTTAATGCTATCTGCCCCAAGGGTGCTGTGTCCAAGTTGACCGTGCATCCCCAGCTTCATAACTGTCTGGTTTAATAAACACTTCTAATACTTTGACTGAAACCAGTTCTATATATAAGGATGTTGAAATATCTTTAATGTTGTTTAACCATGATCTAGGTTATTTTATATATAAAAATTAAACAATTATCAAATAATCAAGCTTCTGTCATGGTCATCCTAGCTCCATGACCCAAACTCCACTGAGACCATGTAGAGTGAGCTAAAAAGTAAAGTATCCAAATGACCCTGGATGATCTGGAAAGATTCTGTAGTGAAACGTTGTTCCTTTCTTTGTATTTTTAATTCACATTAAGCATTATATGCAAAGACTAGTGCTTTTTGCATTGATAAATGAGCAGTGCCAATACGTTTGACACATATAGAAAAAATGCTAAAGTTAGTTTTATTAGATTAATTGTAATGTAAATAAATGTAAAAATTTCTTCCATATCATCAGGAAGAGTTTAGGCTAATTTGATGATGTTAGGGTTCATTGTATTTGGTCAGAAATCCTGTAGTGACCAGCTATATGTGGCCTGGCTCCAAGAAAAGCCACCATTTCAGAAGGGCCCAATTATTGGCCTGCATCAAGTAAAGATAACATTCAATTACTGAAATTAGGTTAAGAACTATCCAATCCATTAATAAAACCAGGAAGGATAGGGGTGCTCCATCAACTTCATCAAAAACATTACTAATGACAGTGATCACAGATCACTTAGTTGTTCGATGAAGTTACAGAAAAACATTACATTAAAGAAAAATTACAGCTACTGTATGTGTAACGGTGAAAGTAAGAGCCTTTCCAAACATTATGAGAATTCGCAGGACTAGAACTAAAAAGCTGTGGGGCCATAAGAACTCCATTCACTAGTGAGACTTACATTTACTAGGAAGCATAAAGACTGGACTTTGGAGCAATGCAAAAAGGTAATGTGGTGTGAGGTGTCCAGATTAACCCTATTCCAGCACAATGCATCAGCGTAAGAAGGAATGCGCAATAAGTGATGCACCCATCATGCAGAGTGGCCACTGTGCAGGCCTCTGGAGGCAGTGTTAGGATATGGGGTTGGTTTAATTGGGCAGGTCTAGGCTCAGCAACGTTATGTTTAAATAAGATTAAGTCTATATGAATGTACTGAATGACCAGTTTATCACACAGTGATTCTTTTTAATTCCCTGATTGCAAATAGGTAATATTCCAGGACATAAATTGCAAAAAAAAAAAAGTAGCTCCGGGAGTAGTCATTTTCACAAATGAATTTGCACCCACTATGGTCACTTAAAACAAATCTAAAGGGGGTTTGTACAAAATATTTTTGATTAGTTATAATTTTTTATTAGTTGTTGCAAAGTTTTTAAAATATTATGAAGTCTAGTTTTCTTAACTTCAGCCAACAACCTCATATTTAGTTATTTTCTACATCTTTAAGAGGGCCATAGGTTTGATGTATACAGTTTAATATGCATAACCTTGATTCCAGAAGCATAGCTTAAAAAGAATTTGCATTATCCTGTAGTAGTGTCCTTCTGTCACCACCAAAATACCAACCAGCTATAGAGCTGGGATTTCCCCATTTTTCATTTGATGGCTAAAATCGAATGTATTCATGTTCAGAAAAATCTAAAATCTTGTCACCATTACCTAACCCATCTTGCAATTTGCCAAGGAACAAGGAAGTGGGTAGTTATTCTGTATTCTGGTCAGGGGGCAGGCAGCTATAAAACAACCTTTTATAGAGATAGGCAGCCTGCATGACAAAGTCCCGGAATTTTAACAAGGGGGATCCAATAAAAAGTAGGCTGCGTTGGCATGGCTGTGCTGTCTCTTATCAGGGATGAGGCCACTATAAACTGCTCCATGTCGATATTTAATGAAATTACAGATTGGAGCCATATCTCTGCCAGTGAGTTATTTGAACCTGTGATCTTGGGTGTTATATTGATTATTGCCCCCTGTACACATGACCCTTTTTACTGAGTACTGAGTTGCTACCATGTCGTGCAGTGTTACCTAAGGGCGTTAGGTCAGTCATGAAACTGTCCCCTTAATAAATTAATTAGGGATCTTGCATTTGAAATAGATGCTGTACTGAAAATAACAAAGGCTCTATTTGTGTTGGCTAGGACTAAATGCTGCAGGCAGTGGGAATGGGGTATACTCTTAATCCTGTTTGATCAGGGCTTTTTCCTCACACTGTAATAAATCAATCCTGTCCTTTAAATAATTTAGTCCTGTCAGTGAGCCACTTTATTATACCGTCCCATGGGTTTGTATGGTGTCTCCCTGTGCGTGCCAGTATGTAGGTTACAGTGAGTTTGCATACGTGTAAGATTTAGACGGTAGGAATGCGTGTTTATGGGTTTCAGGGCAACAGTGTCTGTATATGGGTGTTTATGTGTGGTTTTGTGTGTGTATGTGTTTGACTGTGGGTCTGTGTTTTTGTGTTTATATACACGTGTGTGTGTGTGTGTGTGTGTGTGTGTGTCGCGCGCGCGTGTCTGTGCGTGTGTTTGTACAGTAAGCCTCCACAGTTCCGGGCTTCCCAGCCACAGTAGTTTATTTAGCTGTACTCTGCCCTGGTCAGAAACAAAGGGGGTGTGGGGGGATATAATATGGGTAAAGGAGATTGTAGAGGTCTTTCTGACATAAGACCTTGCACTTCATCTCACAACATAGCCCTTTTATTTGTGGGAATCTGTCTCAATTTCACAGTGTGTCACTACCTGTTGGGCACAAACTGTCCCTCCTTCGCATATTCTTGACTAAATATTTTAGACAAATTGAGTTGTCTCAAATGACAACCAATGCTTTTAATCTTTAGATTTAACTGAAATCCCATTTCACATTACTAACTTCAATTACAGATTCTAAATTCTAAAATGGTTATGTATTTTATGGAAATTGATGTGTATATGCGTTGACTTGATTTCTGATCTTCTTGTTTCAGTGGAGCAATCTCATATCAGCCCCTATAAATCTGCATTTTACTATGCGATAAAATATCACCCCTTGTCAAACTGCTTTAGGAGTATCCAAGCTCAAACAGTGAACACTGAGTACTTCTCATTGCCTCACAGAGAAATTAGAGATAAAGATTCTAGCTTTATGGCTCTCGTCCCCAGATGACCCGGTGCCTCCTGGGAGCAAACATATGTTGCAAGATCAACAACGAAACCTTCATTATTCTCTAAAAGGGTCTGATTAGAGAAGATAGGTTAGAGCTTCTTATTATTTAATGAAAGTAGGATGTATGAAAAAGCAGTGATTAAAAACATTTGCATTCACTTTAGTTAAACATTTATGAAAGTTTCCTCCCATTGTAATTGTATAGATCCCTCTTTGTAGTTTTATAAAAAAAATTTGGTATTGTAATTAAACATTAACTATGTTACATTTACATTTAGGCATTTGGCAGATGCTCTGGATAAGAGCGTCTGCCAAATGCCTAAATGTAAATGTAAACTATTATCAAGGGTCTATTATATGTTATTATGGTTAGATGCATTATTGTACTAACTTAAATAATTAAACAGGTTTAATCTAGACCTTTATGAATAAACTACAATGATAATAAAAAAAAAAAGTCAAGGTACTATATCACAATGTAACTGGGTTTTCTAAAACAAAAAACACTGATATTTTTATAGTTTCATCAGTCAATTGAGAAGTTCAGCAAGTTTTGGTTAAAAATTATTTATTTAATTAATGGTACCTGCTGTACCTATTGCAACTACGGTGCAAAAATTTACTATTTATTGTTTAGCATTCATCAGACATTGATTGATTGTAAATCAAATTCTTTGACACTAAATTGTCTTTCTATGATTTTTTTTTTTTTAGACAGGACAAGCTCAAGGTTCACATGCGGAAGCACACAGGAGAGAAGCCTTACCTGTGCACACAGTGTGGTGCCGCCTTTGCTCACAACTATGACCTGAAGAATCACATGCGTGTACACACAGGCTTACGACCCTATCAGTGCTCCAGCTGCTTTAAGACCTTTGTGCGCTCAGATCATCTCCATCGCCACTTGAAGAAGGATGGCTGCAATGGCATCCCGTCTCGCCGTGGGCGTAAGCCTCGAGTACGAGAACCAGATGTGCTTGAAGCTCCTTTGGAGGCGACCGGTGCAGGGCCAAGATCAGCCAGGGGCCAACTGCATCCAGAGGATGAGGATGAGGATGATGAAGATGGTATCGGTGTGGTGGTTATGGAGGACGCTCCAGAAAGCCGCACACACAGCCCACTGGCTGACAAAGAGGCTAGAGGAGACGCAACTGCAAGGCAAAGAGACGCCACAATGCCATAAAATACACACTGCTGGTGCTGGTGTTGCACAGAAATCAGAGAAAAAAGAAAATCAGTTGAGAGAAAAAAAAAGCTACAACTCCATGCTTCTCTTTAAAAACCAAATCAGGGTGTCCCAAAAATTTTATCTCTTAATTTACAAATTTCTATTTTTTTTCCCCCTTTAACATTCAGCATAGAGACCTATTGAAAGAGTGAAGAGCACTTGACATCACTCACCTGTGCTGTCTCTGTCTTTCTGGGTGTTTATTTTTTATTTTGTGTTTTTAATTTAACTTTGGCTAATCGCTTGTCCATATGCATACGAGACAATGGAGCTACTATGCAGTTAAAACAGGTTCCTCATCTCTGGGTTGTGTCCACAGGGCTTTGTCTTAAACAAGTGAGGTGTCAAACACCTGGCTGACCATGGCTGCTAACGCAACAGGTAAACAAAGAGTGATCCAAGATGTGGGAGAAGCAACAAATGAATTTTTTTTTCTAATGCAGTGAAAAATATGTATATATAATGTAAAGAAAAGGTTCTATTGTCTCAGATCAATATGGCAATATTATGCAATTCTGATGCAGCACCTTCTTTATAAATGTTCCAGAAAGAATCAGACAGGGGTTTGATTTTAAGTGTTACTTTCTCTATAAAAAATACAAGGTTATATCTTTTTAAAAGATTAACATTTTGAGTCAAATCATATTAGGCCATGGGAGGAAGAGATGGGATGAGGTTTGGTGTTTCTGAAGCACTACCGTCATCAGTCTGCCACTGAGCAAAACCATGTTGAATCTTTTACCTCTCACAAGCCTGTTTTTCCTTCTTTTAGAATTCTTGGGTTTCTTTTTATTCTCGTCTTATTTTTTATCATTGTTGATGTTTTCATTTGAATTGGCTGTTTTTTGGGGTACTTGACACTTTACATTGTAAACATGTGTGTATATATTAGGTGATAATGACATTGGTCCCTAAACGTTTATTACAGATTGTTAGGGCTATATCTTCCTTCAGCTTCACTCCAGGTTAGACCCTATGTGAAGCTTACAAAGGGTGAAAGGCTGTTTGAATGTACGAGAACATTTGAGGAACCCATTTTGAACTAAACTCAGCACTTAACCATAAAGTTCCATCCCAATGCATGAACCATGATATGTGTGTGTGTGTGTATGTAAGTGCGTGAGAGAGAAAGATAGAGAAAGGGAGAGAGAGAGCAACGTTGCGTGAATCTGCCAAGGTTTGCCAGCTCAGTGATAGAGAGGGCGCTGTTTTACAGCCAGCTGGTGCACAAAGGCTGAGAATGTTTTCTCCTTTCATGCATGGGAAGAAAGGAAAGAGAGATGAGCACCTTTTATGCATTTGCACAGCTTTACTAAAGATTTAATCCCAATGGAGAAAGAACGAGAGAGATTTCCATTTAAGAGAGAGAAGGGAAGCTAGAAGTACTTGTTCTAACATTCTGCCCAAGGGACCACAAATCCATGAGATGAGTTGAGCAATAAATACTTGTTTGGGTTAGGAGGCCAAATTGGGAGAGAAAGGGGGTCGACGTTTCATTAATTTTGTGAGTGTTGAATTCTAGAAGTGTGCAACTCTTTGGACACGTCCTAAGCCACGTGACTCAATCCCCGGGGCTGGGAGCGTCAGCATGTCAGGTTTGTGGGCACGTCCAAACATGCTTCACTCTAAAATCTGGCATTGTGACTGCAGTTACGGTTGCCTCAATGTTTATTAGAGAGAGGGGTTATCATAACTAAATTTTATTATTCCAAAAGTGCTTGATGGACTTTACAGACCTCACATAGAGTTGCCTCATTTGGAGGAAAATCTTGGTGTAATTGCTGGTGGCAGTGACTAGAAAATAAAGTTTTTAATACAGTTTGCGAGGCAGATATCATCACCCATTTTGCCATTTCTGCAGCTGCAGCACTGTGCCCAACATTTCAGTCCTTTGCACCTTAATGGGAGCAGCAGGTTTTGATTGCACTTTGTTACTGAGAAGGGCACTTTTTTGTCAAAATAAACGGGTACTTTGAAACAAGAGAGATTGTGCTAAAAAAGACAACCATCGATGTCACGATGCTTAGTTTGGTTCTTTGTTGTGGTTTTAGTTTTTGATGACTGGCTGCCAAAATACAGTACAGTCTGTACAGTTAAATGTTGCAGGGTTATCATGTTGAGTTTCCGAAATGGTGCGTGACCTTGGTTAGAAAACAAGCAGACTTTTAAAAAAGACACCCTAAAAAGAAGATATTGCCCTTATATCTGATTGCACTTGAAGTTTTCATTTGTTGTACAAATTGTTTCTTTATATATGTCTTAATGCAGAATGGGGTCATTGAGGGGGTGGCTACATGCTTGTGTGTATGAGTGTGCAAATGTGTGTGAAAGGGAGAGAATGTGTGTTTGAGTGCCTGCATTTCTGCACGGGTCTTCCAGTAATTCTTAATACATATATTCCACTTTTGTCAGTTGACCAGTTTGTTAATCTGGTTTATGTCATTATGTGCAGAGAACAGTCTGCCTGTTATAATCTAACTCCAATTTTCACTCAAGGACAACCTGTGTAGGGTTTGTAATAAAAGGGATGTTTGGTTAACGTTGCTATTGCAAGGCCACACCCTAAGCAGTGCTCACTCCAAAGTGAGCTTAGTTTGTCCTGACCCACATTATGTGACCAGCCTGCCCAGAAATTCCAACTTTGGGTTGATTACGGGGAGCATGGCTTCTGGCTGTCCATGAACCTAACCCTACACTAAAACATTTTGTGACTCAACTTGCAGCTGGTCAATCAATAGTTAGAGTGAAGTTGCGTGTAAAGAAAATTAGCCACAGCCCAAAACCATGCCCCCTTAGTACTTAAGCAAGTTAAGTAGAAATCATTTAGAAAAGGACATTTACTTGAGTTATTTCTTTAATTATAACTGTCCTTTTTGTAATCTGTTGCTGCCTGTCTACTAGAAGAAATTAGCCTTTTCTTTTTACCCTGCAAGGGTTTTTGCTACACTTACCTTTAAGTTAATGGCTCTTGTTTTGAGTTGATGTGTGTGTAGGGCAGAGAGGGGTTTTGAACGTATATTGTGGAGATAGATGATTGTTTTTGGTGGCTCAGCTGGGGGTAATATGTAGCCTGATAGCACTGGATATGGTGCTTTAGCTGAAACAGCAAGACTTTTTGCACTAAAAGTCCTTAAGAAGGACTGGTTAACTGGTCAAGGCCTTTGAGTTTCCATGAACGCAGAGTTTAAGCCTAGTTTAAGCCTGCTTCACCTCCCTTTTTTACCTTCCTTATTATTAATGTTATTATTATTTTTAATTATTATAAATCCAAAGGGGGTAAACGCCTGGATTACTTGAAATTTTAACTCATATCTGAATAAGCTTGCTGTCTCTTTCTTACTTAATCGAATGATTGCATTAGATAAAATTCCCAAATAACGGCAATGTTATTGAGCAATATGAGTTGTTTAAAAAGTAATGTGGTTAAAAAAAATCCAAAGCACATTTTAGATGTCAGCAAACCACAACACAAGACACACAAGACATGATGGTAGAGCACTTATGTAATTGTTATGTAACTTTAAACACATACTGTTAACTGGATAAAACTCTAAATACCTGATTCACATCTGTCTCACTAAGCAGTGACACGTCTGTAGATTCATAGCAGCTCACTGGCCTTGTCTGGGGCGTAAACATTCAATAAAAGGGTCCACAAGGAGTCTGGGGGATGCTGTGTGTAAACATGACTAAGCGGAGAGGGAGCTGTGCCTTAACATAGGGAGATATCAAGACCATTCTTGTTCATTTCTGTAAACAGCCACACCAGAACATGTGAAGCTGTTCATATGAGGCAACACTAGGATAGCGCTTATGAAAAGTAGGGTTGGGTGATATGATCATATAACATAAATACTGGGAAAAATTACATTAACTACAAATAGGCACTTTTATGAGATATCCCAGACATTGTCAGTATTTATAACACTGACTAATTCTATTGTTACACACAGTACCATCTAGCTGATCGGTTGTTAAAATGATTTGTTTTGGTTTATTTTTCTTCATTAAATCATTGTGTGTCAAGATATAAAATAAATTTATTAATTTAAGCCATGTTTAATGTAGGCTTTTAAATGTGGCATACTTGTTTTGCTGGCAAAGCCTAAATACCACAATATATGTATAAAAATCTCCAAAATTATTGTGATATATTTTTTGGCATTTCACCCAGTCTTAGTAAAAAGCTCTGGTATTCACTCATTTTCATATGAGGTTAATTCTCAGCTCCCTTTTATGACTCCTTAGATAGATTCTACACTAAGTTTGTGTATCTATTTGAAAGAAATTGTAACTTTTAATATCCAAATAGTAATTTGTGTTTGTTTTATTTATTTGGCTAGTTCTGGACAAGCATTAAAAAAAGCACGTAATGACAGTGATTACTGTAACAATCATAGAATGACAGGTGATAACTGAGGGTAAAAAATGGTCACATCTGAGCTATAAATCAGCATCCCAAGGGTTGCTTTCTGGCTAGGTATGCAAGCTACAGAAACATGTTTGTTGTAGATCTGTGCGTCCATGAAGAGACTGCTGTCTGTTGTTTACAGGCACTTTGCACTAGGAGTCCTTTGTGGGTGTGGGAACTGGTGGTTTGCACAGAACAGGGAGGGCGGGTATCATTTTGTACAAAGACAGGTAATTTTTGGTTTATGTTCAGGAATTAATGATGCCTCCTTAAGCGTGTGACAGCTTCACATGTCCTTTACCAGTCATTGAAATGATGCTGAGTAGCAGGGCATGGTGTGCTTGTATGTGTGTCATTGTGTGGTAGAACACAAGTCACTGCTGTGGAGATTATGGGTAATCATCTATTTTTTAAGTCAGTTGCTTCTCAGGTTGAAAAACACTGCAGACCATTGGTTTGGTACCACCCCATAGTTTTTGCCTAGCATCTAATCAAAGCTTTATTGTACAATTTCTGTCCATGTCAAGATTTTATGTGTCAAATAGACCTATGCACCCACAGTCCTTCTCAATACTCTGCCCATCATGTACATTCTAAGGTTCTCAAATAAAAGAGAATCAAGTAGTAAGTTTATTAGACAAAAACATCAAACTGCAGGGTTACCATCTTCTTTCCCTGAGTTTACAGTTTGAGCTGGCTACATTCCAGCCTCTGGGCCACAGAATATCCAGAGTAGAGAATGTAGTTTGTGTCAGAGAGACTATTTGTTGATTTTTTATTTTATTTAAGTTAACAATTAATCAAGGATGCATTCCGAAACTACAAAATTCCAACTTTTTCCGATAAACAATGGCTGGAGAGTAATCATATTTAGGGTTGAGGGAAGGGAAGAAATGTGTTTCTTTCCTTTTGATTTCCTTCCATCGTGAGTTTAGAAAGTAGGCAGCAAGGTGGGCTTCTCAAAGCCATCATGCTGTTTGCAGTTTGGCGATTGTAAAAAGAAGAAAGAAAAAAAAAGCACTTTCATGTGCTTTCTCCATTGGTTTTTACTGTTAACGTTTTCATTGCTGTTTTCTTCTCTTTTGTTAATGTGTTGGTTTTTTTTATATCTTGTTGTGGATATGATGATTTATTTAAATGCAACAAAAAAAAAACTACATGGAAAGAAAAACTTGAACGTGCTAATATTTGGGTTGAAGTCCTCTTGAACTGCCGCCCCACAAAACAACATGCATTTTTTAGACAGACACAACAAAGCAAGGAACAACAGCAGCAGTATGTTAAACAGGACATGCTTTCTAATGCAAAAATCTTGATGGGAAAGATAAGACTGTAAATATGTTTAAAGGACTTTGCAGAATTCACATTTACACCTCAAAAAGCTGCAGTTAAGAATGGTACTGTGGTGGCCTTGGTCCCCTCAAACCCATCCAGGGTCTAGTTGCACATAATCATCTTCAACAGTGTCAATCTTCCATGCACATATGAGGCCACGTATGACCTCTCTTTATTTTCCTACTCTAATGCTAGTTTGTACAAGCACACTATAGTAGATTTCAATCACTTGTTAAAACAAAGTTCAGTGGTTAGAGGGACAAATAAATTATCCTTAGAAATGTATACAATATTTTTGTCAAATCCATACAGAGATTATATAGTGTATATAATTATATGAAAATCAGACAGGCAAGAAAAACATAACCAGTAATTCAGCAATAGAATGTTGGTGTACACCCTGATCTAAGCATTAGGGCACATTTTAACAGTTCACTTAGGCAAACTTTGGGGCGGCAGAAAATTTCCCAGTATCTCAGGCTTGGACGGTAGTGATCCTGTCCTTTTCTGCTTAAATTAAGTCCTATTCCTTTAAATTGTCAGTGTCTGTTGAAGCTATGGAGGGATGAGCGAGTTTGGGAGAATTTGCACTTTTGCCGATGAAAAGAATTTGTATTGTATATGAGACCACTAAATGTGCATCGTCTAAATCATGTAATTCCATTTTTTCCAGTTTTTGGTTCCATTTTATTCTGTTGGGCTTAATTTTTGTTTCGTTTGTTCATTTTTATGAAATATATCCAAAAATGTCTGGTGTCCTGGTTTAAGAAATAAGATCTTTCTATTAAAAAAAAGAAATGTTTATGATTTCTCTGTCTCTGTATATTTTATGGTGATAACATTATTCATTCTTCACTTTATTAGGGGCATGTGTTCATGTGCATGTTCACGCATTTTCTCTAATCGTCCAATCATGTGGGGTAGTATAATGCAAAAAAAAAAACATGCATGTATAGTGAAACTCAGAAAAGAGGAAAAATTAAAGAGCTGGTCTTAATATATAAGCAATTGCTGTCATCTCCTGGGATTTTCACTTACAACAATTATTAGGATTGACACAATATGGTGTGTAAAAAAAAAAACTGAGTGAGGAACAGATCTGCTAATGGAAACACCTTGTTCATAAGAGAGGTCAGAAAAAATGACCAGAATGGTTTGAGTTCTCAGGTAAATAAATAAACTATCAAAATAAACTAACGATTATTTTGATAATCAATTAGTTGGTCAATTATTTTTTTTCGATTAATCGGATAAACCTAAGCGCTTTAATTTGATGTTTTGCTTACCTATATAAAACCATACATCAGGGTATTATTTATGTATAAAAGTAAACTTTCAAAGATGCAACAGCCACATAGAGTTTAATGACCTTTAATTTTGACATTTAAACCTTATTTTATGTAAATCGCGCTTTTTCCTGCAAACGCTTCTGTAACCTCCATTGCGCGAGCGACTGTGTATCTGTGTGTGTCTTTGTGTATTTGTGCATCTTGTAACGTGAGCAGCCCAACTAATCGATAACGGCATTCGTTGACAACGAATTCCATTATCGATAATTATCGATTTTATCGCTTAGTTGTTGCAGCCCTACTCCTCATATGCATAATCTTTTCAACCATGGTGAGCAGAAAAGCATGAAAGCTTGAGATGTATAGACTTCAAAAGTGGAAGACACTCCTGTCAGTCAATAAACAGGAATTTGTGGCTATCATGGGCACAACCTCGTCAAAACAGGAGAGTTGAAGATGGAAAAAACACACACAGGATGTTTTTTGTTTTTCTGACCAATCTATGTAAACTCTATTAACTGCTATGTGACGGGTAAAAAACAGGAGCTCAGTCATTTATGAAATACTCAAACCAGATCATTTCGTGGCAACAGCAATGCCACAGTTAAAGTCACATAGACCACATTCTTCCCCTTTTTCATCTTTGATGTAAACATTAACGGAAGCTCTTGACCTGCATTTGCACAAACTTTTTGCAGTTACATAACTGCATTGATGTGCAACTGAACAGGTGTTCCTTATGAAGTGGAGATTAAGTTCACAAGTCATTAAAGTGTAAACAGATTAATCAAGCAGGTTCTATCTAAAAATATTCAATAAGTAAACACTGAAATATAATACGTGATAAGGCAGGATGGTTTCAGAGTCCCTGATTTAAGCCAGAACGTGGGTTACTGTCTGTGCCTGATGTAAGTTTTGCATGTTTTCCCATGGAAGGGAAATTAGACAATATAGCCAAAAGGTGTTGATACCCGACAATCACCTCCACAAATTGCCACAAATTTAGATCCATGCAAATGTATAGAATGTCTTTGTATGCTGTAGCATTTATTTTATATCTTCACTGGAACTAAGGAGCCCAAACATGGTAAAGTATGGAACAATGTGAGCTCCAAGAAGACATGGTTTGCAATGCCTTGGAGTGAAACAATTTGAGTGGCCTGCACAAAGCCCTGATCTCACTACACACCTGGGGATGAACTGGAACACAAACTGCACCGCAGACCTCCTTGCCCAAACTCACTAATTCTCTTGAGGCTAAACTGTTAAATCCCCACAGCCACCCATCACAATACAATTGGATGCCTACGAGGAATTGTGCTGGTTTTTATAACAGCAATGGGTGATTACATCTGGAAAGGGATGTCCAAAACCCACACACAGACCTCTCTGGTCTTCCCCTCTCTAGAACAGCCAAGCCAATCCTTAGGGTTTTTTTTGCCATACAGTGAAGACATTTGGGTTTGAGATCAAAAGATGAATGGGATGATAGCCCAGAATATTCCTGATATTTACATTTTGGAGACCACCAAAATTTAGGTGAGCAAACAAGAACAGACTTAAAGTAAATTAAAGTAAATACCACTTAATATTTGATTGCATATCCCTTGCTTGAAATTGCTGAATCAACCCGTCCACCCGCTGATGTAACCAAAATGTTGCATTCTTCTTTTGTGGTGCTTTCCAGGCTTGTATACTGCAGTTCCTGGTAGTATTTTGTTTAGGGGATCCTTCCTTCTGTCTGCTCTTCAGTAGGTGAAATGCTGATAATTTAAGTTCTAATGGCTGAACTTCCCACCTTTATCCCACTGATGTTCCTCCCAATCAAATTGGATGATTGGATTTTTTTGTAAACTAGTATACAGAATATGTCTGTAGACTTCTGAACTCTTCTTTCTTCCCATGTTGGCCTTTTCATCACTTTCACAGAAGTAAATTTTTGTGTGTATGTATTTATTTGTAAATTCCAATCTGGTGCTCTGAATCTCACTGGAGATGACTGGTAAAGCGGTTTGCACTTTTAGTTGTTATTGTTCTGTCAGCCGCTCTCATAAAAGGGTTGCCACAGTGGACCATACTATCCACACATTTTGACTTGGCGCAGATTTTATGCCAGATGGTCTTTATATGGCTGCTCTCAAAGTCTTCTTCGACAGGTGAACTGTGATACCATTACCCCTGCCCTGTGGAGGTTGTTTGTCATATCACTGACTGACTGCTTTTTCGTTTTTCCTTACAGTTTTCATGATCTTTCTGTCATCAACTACTGTTATTTTTCTTTGCCAACCTTTTTTATGTTGGTTCTGTTATTTTCAGGACATTCCATTTTTTTTTACAGACTATACCCAATTCTTTTGCAACAAGCTCTTCACAATTTTCTCCCACATACAGCTCTATGGCTTTCATTTTGGTTGATTTATTTTGGTTTATTTTTTTTAACAACAAATGCAGTCCTCACAGTTGATACCCAGGGCTCAAACCAGACATTTCGGGTTATTAATTGTTTAAACCTGGGCAACAAGAAACACCTGTAATTCACACGACAGTATTTTTGTTCATTTAAAAGATGGGTGTGTTTAAACCAAATGTGTCATGGTAACTTGTTTAACACATCTAGATATAAATATGAGGAAAATTTAATCTGAAATTCCTAACTAGTGTCTCGTTCATCGTGTATAGTATTCAGTGTATAGCAAATAAAAAGAACTGGGTTTGTTATTCCAATACTTTTGGAGGAGACTGTATGGGTGGCTGCACAGTGTATGTGTGTGCGTGATGTACTGCGATGAACTGGCATCCCATGCAGGGTGTATTACTGCCTCACAACCAGTGAGCACAGGATTGGCTCAAAATCCACTGTAACCGAGATCAGGATGGAGCAGTTACAGGAGACTGAAGATGAAAAGTAAGAACACAGGTTGATACTCAATACACATCTTCTGTCACAAGATGGCGCCAAGCATCAAATTAAGCCCCACTATATACTTTAAAGAAGGTCTAAATGCTTACAAGTTGAAATATACACAGATCAGCCACCAGACTAATTTTGAGTAGTTCCCCCTTTTGACGCTAAAACAGTAATAACCTCCGTGTTCTGACACCTTTACATTAATTAGCATTAATCTTTTCCTCAATTTGAGCTACAGTAGCTCTTCTATTGGATCTGACTACATGGGCCAGACTTCACTCCCCACGTGCAACAATAAGCCTTGGTTGTCCATGACCCTGTCACCAGTTCACTGGTTTTCCTTCCTTGGAGTACTTTTAGTATGTCTTGATCACTGCAGACCAGGAACATTCCGCAAGAGCTGCAATTTTGGAGATGTTCTGACCTAGTTGTCTAGCCATTACAATTTGGCCCTTCTCACAGTAGCTACATGTTCAATATCTACAGTTACAATGGTGTCTGGGAGTGGGTGGGATATGTTAGGCAGCAAGTTAAGCTTTTTTCCTTAATGTAATGTGTTGGAAGCAGAAAAAATGGACAAACATAAGGATTTTAGTGACTTTACTAATGGCTAGAAGATTTGAGTGACTTTGACGCGGGCAGGGTTAGAGCAACTCCAAAACTGCAGCTCTTGTTGGAATGTTCCCAGTCTGCAGTGGTCAGGACCTAGCAAAGTAATCCACGCAAGGAAAACCGGTGAACGGGCGACAAGTCGGCCAAGGCTCACTGATGCACATGGGAAGTAAAGGTTGGCCGTGTAGTCTGACCCAATAGAAGCACTAACGTAAATCAAATTGATGAAAAGGTTAATGCTGGTTCCTATAGAAAGGTCATTACTGGTTTGGTGTCAATGGTGTTTTCTGAATGAGTTATGCTGTAATTAAGTTCCAGTCAAATTTTTACATTATTAAAAGTGTCTAAAATCAATAATTTTCGTATATAGTTGCCTAAAAAAACAAATCTCTAACAAATAAAAATGGTTAAATTATATGTCGTTAAGCAGTAAGTTTAGTGTCCTAATCCCACAACACACGCAAAATGCAGGGGGAATGATCTAGGGCACATAGCTAACCAAACGAACATGAAGTGTGTTCTACAATGGATTTTAAAAAGTTTTTGAGGGCTCGGTATTTAATGAAGTATGTAATGTCTTGTAGGTAATTCTGACTTATCAGACTGGGGTAATAAAGTACCACAGCATTTCTCTGAGATGTTTCTGGTCCTCTTTGCTAACGGCACGGGAAAGTAGGGTTTGTACTGGAAATTACAAGTGAGAAATTGATTCCTTTAATAATAATATTCATTATTATTATTATTAGGTGTTCTTTATAAACGTATTGCTATCCCTACAAAATTGCTTTACCTCTCTGAGACGACAGTGTCGGAATGTTCCAGTCCATCTCAGCCTGTGTCCAGAATGTTCTCTACTAAAAGTACAAACGGCTGCTTCGTACCAGGTATCATTCATCATTTTCACACGACTCGTTCGCAAAGCATTGTGGGAATTTCATTAGTACATAGTCTCTATGAATAACACTATTCTCTACATAGTGCTTTTTTTGTGCTCTAGCACAGTGAAGAATGTCCGGTTCAGTCCTCAACACCCAAAACACCATAAAAAAAACTAACCCTACGTGTTCAGCTTTTGTCCCAAACGTATTTAGTATCCTTAATTAAAATGGTCAGAACTGGTAAGTGAATTAAAAGATTACAGGAAGGAGTTAGTGACTGTTATTCCACTAGGAGGCACAATAGAGCAATAGACTAGGAGCCATAATCTCGCACACAAAATGTGCTAAATGATAATTATTTTTTAAAAATCATTTTAAAAATCTTGTAAAATATTCAGTGATAGCAAAACGTTCAATGTTTTAATGATATTTACATTTATTTTTAAAAATCTATATAATAACAATAATTTGTTATTTTATGCAATGTAATTGTTATACAACAATCAATATTTAGTATGGAGTACTTTATTCTTCAAAACCTGCTTTAGGCGGCTGGGCATAGAGTCAGAAAGATAGCTGCTGTACTCTGGTGTCACTCATTCAACTCATGCCTGCTTGATTGCTTCCTGAACATCGTGCAGACGGTTTCTCGATTACTTCCTGACTTCTTCACTGTTGTCCAATTTTCTGCTGTGGTTTTAGGTCTTGAGATGACCCAGGCCACAGCTCCAGAAGCTGAATACCATCATGTATTTCTGTTCTATTTCTATGACTGTTTTTCACTAGTTTTTCAGTTTATTAGCCCGGTTCTTCAGTTAGATAGGATGGAACTAATTAGTGAAATCAACTGTTTAGTGTAGAGGGAGAACTATAATACACTCTAGCTATAATATGTATTAATATTATATTAATAACCCACACAGGTCTATTTTTCAATAGTACACTTTGTATTTAATCTCAGTTAAGGCAATTAGAAGATTCATCTTTCTAGGTTAAAGACGCATATTAAAGGTACAAGGATGGTACCACCCCAGTAACACAAAAAAGTACAGGTTTAGTACCCTATTTTTAATAGCGGCCCTAGCAAAAAACATCATCTAGATCATTTTTCAAATAATGGGTGTTGGTTGTATAAATTAAGAGCACATTTTGGACAGGGTGCATATTCTTGCTATAAAAAAAAGTCTTAAATAGTAACTTTCCTGATCCTCTTGTTTGATGAGAAAAGCTGTAAGCAAAATGGGAATTGAGTGGAAATTAATCATTCAACAGAACAGACCAGTCACTGGTTTTATTCATGTTTTTTTACAAATATATTGCAATAACAAAGCACTACAAAACAGTTGTTTGGTCTTCTTATTCTTTTTTTAGGGTATTAAAGTGTGTCTGTGTGTTTGTGAGGAAAGAGTATAAAAGAGATTTTTTGCAATGACGGAAGCTGTAAGGACTCCTGCTGCCTTTTTAACAATGACCACCAGGATCGTTTTTGTTGTTTTTTTTTTCAACATAGAAGAATGTATCTTAATTATACTCATTGAAAGGCTGTAATTTAAAATGGGTAAAACATGATAATCATTTTTATTTGGAATTTGAATTATTTTAACCAATAACATCACAGAAAGAAGCACTATCCTTGCAGTGTGTCTGAGCCTGAGCCAGAATCTGTTGCTAATGATTCCATATGACAATAATTTGCTGATGCTGAAGACAGATCTTTCTTTCATATGTTGATTAGGGACCTTGGCCCTTAACCCCTGTGTCGTAAGTGCACCTAACAGCAGTTCACCCACACTGTGCTGTTAGAGACTACAGGCCTGAAACATGGCCTACGGGCATCACTTACTCCCCAGAGAACCAGTCTGAGGTGCCTTTAAAACATTGCGGCAAAAAAGCCACACCAAAACTCTGCAGTCATTAATATGCAAAAATGCAAATGAGTGGGTAATTAAGAGCCAGTGCTCTCTGGAGGCTCTTTGATTGCTAATGAATTCTAATCTGCAAAGAAGAGGGGGAGGGGAGAGAGAGGAAATAGATAAAAGAAAAGAGGACAAAAACGAGAAATATTATGACAGGCATCCTGATCATGTTTCCTTCGGTATGAGCCAATGACATTAATTTGGACCCTAACATTAGACATGAATAGGATTAAAGGGCATTCATAGAATGGCCGGTTGAACAATTTCTTTAATTCTAGACTGCTAGAGTATTATAAAAATGTTTGGGGATTGGCACACAGACATAACAGTTATCAATCTGTAATCGTAGAACCTTTGCATATACCATGAGTGAAGGCACTCAAGTAAAGAAAACAAACTGAGAGGAAAGAAATGGAATACCAGCTAGACATAGCTGCATGTCTACGGCAGCAACAGCTGCATTGTACACAGACATCATTTCATCACTTTTACAAAGCAATAATCCCCCCACTCCATCCTGTGTTACACACGTGCGTGCACATACACACACACACACACACATGCACACCGACACGATTCTCTTATTGTTAAGCAAGAACTCTCACAACACCCACAATATTCTCAAAAACCATCCTCCCTACACTCATTGATCTCTCTCTTTCTGTCCTGCCTTTCTTGCTCACATACGGCATTTCTCTAGTGTCACATTGTTAATTGTTAAGAGAGCGTAAGTTATGTAATTCAAATATTTTTCACAGTTGAGGTTATAGAGCTTCTCAGCTCATCTGAAATCTACATACACATAATTGTAAAATTATATATTATTGGTAGTTCATTGCTTCAGGTGTTTTATCTATGCTTCTTCACACAGGTTTGTGCATCAGAGCAGAAGATCTTATGATTTGTAAACAGGAAACATATACCCTATTCACGTTCCCCAATGCATGTGTGACAGAAAAAGAGCTGCTCTAGAAAACCACACAAACTGGGATTCTGTATAGGCAGGTGTGTTGGTATCAGTGTGGGTTGTTTTTGTCCAAGGAATTTTATGCTTGTGCTAATGAATTCATGCAAGGAAGTCAAATGTAGTAAGTGCGCTTTCAGTTGCATTATTTTTTTAGCTGCCTTCATTAATGTTTATGTATTCTTGCCTGAATGTATGATTTAAAAAGAGCTTTAAAAAGAAATTACCAGAAAAGAATCCAGTATATGATGTCCACAGACAACCAGATAGGAGTAATAAATGGTCCCTTTCTAAGGCAGTGGGGGGTTGTTAAGGTGAATGTCTCAACTTCGATGTCCTTATACTGGCCTCCGATCAAGCAAGCTCAGCGGGGGTCAGTTTACTGTCAGCCATGCGAGCAAAACAGATAGATTCCTCTCTCTCACCCCCTCTCTCCCACCTTCTGCGTAGATACACCCTGAACATGGGCAGTGGGCCAGAGCCATCAATCTAACCCTGGCTACCAGCAGGCATACTGTGAAGCAAAGCTTTTATTTCTTTTTTTAACTTAATTAATATATAGCAGCTTAGAAAATGAATATAAAGCAGCAAAAGAGATTTGGAGTAGATATAAAAAAAATTGGAATAAAGCCTTAATCTTAAACAAAAGATTGAAACATGCCTGAGCCAGTCAGTGTATGAAGTGATGGGAATGGATGGGGGATGGTGGAGGTTTTGGGGCTCATGGAGTAGGCTGGCCTACTTTTGTGTCTAATCAGTACCGTATGCATCTCAGATCTCAACCTTCACTGCAGGTAGTCGACGAGTGCAGTGCAGTGCGTGCATGTTGAACATCTGGCCGGATCACTAAATGCAGGGAAGTAGCATATATATATATATATATATATATATATATATATATATATATATATACTTGCTTTCCAGGCATATATAAAATTATAATTACAGGCTAATTTCTATACAGAATCATATATAACCAAGCATAATATTCTGATAAATAAATACAGTTTACAATATTTATTTCAATCATAGGCAGTATATATATATATATATATATGTGTGTGTATATTTAATATATACACATATATATATATATATATATATATATATATATATATATATATATATATACACACACACATATATATATATATATATATATATATATATTTTTTTTTTTATTATAAATAAATAAATATTTTATATGTTTACACAAGTATACAAAACATATGCTAATTTTACTTGTACATCTGGTGTTAATTAAGGACAGAGGGTGGGGAATAGCTAGGAGGAAGTGCGAAGGGCTCAACAGAGTCACTCGTTCAGATAATGAGTCCTACCATGCATATGAAAATCTCCAGAAATTACCTCTGCCTAGTCAGTATAAAAAGCTTGTGCAAAATCTGGCATATTTCCAATTTTCATTTTAAGGCACATGCTAATAGAGTCTGAAACACACACGATCCTTTGTGTCATTTATCATATTGGCTGTAATTCACTTTAACTCCATTCTCATGCTCTTTTGTTTTTCTTTTTGTCCATTGCTACCCTCCCTTCTTCCATCTCGTTGCCCTAGTGCCTGCTCTCCATGTCAGGCCCAGCTGTTACTACAAACTACTTGGAGCATTTACAAGCTCTGTAGTGAACCTTGCTGTTCTTACATGGGTCGAACTACACTGCAAACACAAGTACACTACAATTATCAGCCGTTCTTTATTTTAGGAAAATACCACATTATAACATATATATTTTTTATCTGACTAAAGAACATTTTCTTTATTCAGTAGAAACAGTAAGGGTATGTTTAACAGCTATACACACTGCATACACCATACACACACCAAACAACACCCTAGGGGTTAATTATTACGATTTACTGAAGCTCTTTCCTCATGGGAAATTCATGTTATTATTTACCAATTTCTTAGTTTCACTTTTCCCCAGTGACCACCATCACCACAATTAAATTTAAGTTCATTATAAATTCATTACATATATGTCATGACTGTACACTTCCTGAAAATAAAGGTACCAAACTGTACTCCTCCTTGACACTAGCATGGTCCCATGCATGGTTTCTTCTTTTGGATCTTTGGTATCAACCATTAGATGCATTAAAAATTAATAGGTAAATAAATATAAATAAATAAATAGTGCACATAATTCGACTGAAAGACCATTGAGGTCATTAAAGCTTTACTTAAAAGTAATTAAAGGTCCCTATTCTGCACTGCACAGGTCAAAATATAAATACTAAAGGTACAGTAAAATATTTTGATAATACCTTTAATTATATCTATCGAGCAACTAATTACATTTTTGATAAGGTATCATTATTTCTTTAAATCAACTCAGTGTACATTTTACATTTAATTTCTTAGCATTGTTTTATGATTGTCATTATTATTAATAATAGTATTATTGAACTTCTGATATTTTTTCTCCTGAATGGGATACTTTTGAAATCATCATGAGCGTTACATAAACAGTAGTTACACAGTTCTCTATCTGAGGCCACTCTCATGCGCCGTCCCAAACCGGACACTACTACACTAAACACCGTGGTACAACGACACGCCACCAGTCGCTCCACCGGGCTGTGTCCTATTTAGTACTGTAGTGCGCGGTTTGGGATGGAGCCTCTCTTGGTTTCTGTGGCCAGTCCACCCCTCCCCCACTCTGTGTGACGATCCCAGACTCCTATCTGGACCCCCCCCCCCCACCTCGCTTCCCTTCCCTCCACATACCCTGGGAAGCTTTATGAATCACACAGGGAGGGAAAGAGCAGGCCACTTCCCTGGCCGTGGTCAGGTTTAGCTACGAAATAAACAATCGTGAGAAAAAGTCCATCATGCGCACGAGTTAATGTTGTGCACCATTCTAACACTGTGCTTAACGTACTACTGGTATTGTGAGTTGCTATATCTTGTGCAATTCCCTGTTTGTAGTCTCGGAGTTCACTCAAATCTGACAGGCAAAGTGTTATCCAAAGGTTTAAATAAAGGCGTGCAAAATGCATGACTGTGATTGTGCATCACTAATAAATGTAACAAAAAATGTTTTAATTCCTATTCGTGTCTTCTGCACCCTTTTTTCACCCCATGCTGAAATTCCAGCGCAGGCGGCGACGTTAACCAGAACAACAAAAACCCTATCTCAAGCCCCTTTACACAGCCTCACTGGATCGAGCACACCGCGGGCGTCATGAAAAAGGGGCGGGGTTTAACAGAAAAAAAGCTTTTTTATTGGATATCTTAGCCGTCCATTACTTCTCTTCGTTCTAGTATAGGTTAATCGCTTTCGGGTTTATCTCTCCATCGCGTGCTGCTCCTGTAGCATCACGGCTTATTATCCTATCATCTACGTCCGCCCGGATATATAGTTCGCACTGGTATTTTTTCCTACTTTACTCTAAGTGTTCGGTGTTTTTTGCGCTGTATGCACGACTTAAAACGCTCAATTCGCGCTTTCTGTCTGGTATATTTATGTATCGCTTTTTAAAAAAAACAAGCGCCACTATTGTTTTCTCCTCTGGGCATTTTGAAACTGGACACCGCTGGCGCTGAGGCCCCCTCTTTTCCATGCGGAGGAATACGTTGTTGCTGCTGACAATGTGGATGGAGGAGCTTTAAGATGTCTACGAGAAGAATGAATCCATCTCAATTGTAGCAACAACAATAATAATAATAAAAAAGGGGGAAGTCGTGTGGCTGTCTGACAGCGAGCGAGCGGCGGTGTGGATCCCGACCGGGTTACTTTGTACACTTTGTATTCACGACGCGGATTGCTTCACCGAAGGATGAAGTGCAAATAAGAGACGGGTTTATGGTGATCCAACGCTTTTCATGCACCGAGCTTCAAAGCGTGCTCAAGTTCTTTTTCCTCCTTCAGGGTTTCTTTGTATACGCTGGATGTGAAGCATCTCCCAAAGAGAGGTAGCGTGCTGCATTTTACTCTCATTTGTCGAGTGCGAGCGAGCGAGTGTGTGTTGGTCATGAAGTCACTTATTGTTGTGTTGAACTTCCATTTCCTCTCTAATGGCTCTGTTAGTGATGATACAGTGTGAACAGAGAGCCTATGGGGGGAAAACCGAGCTGAAAGTTTTGTCTGATGTAATGCGACTCCTAATCAAACTGTTAGTTTTTAGGGGTGAACTTTGTTTAACTCGGACCCGACTTGCTGAACTGGGGCTGTGCATGCAAATCATTAGTTAGCGTTTTCAACATGCTTAATTTGTCGAGTAAACCAAGTTCAATTGGGCTGAACGCTCTCTCTCTCTCACACACACACACACACACACACACACACACACACACATACATTCCCTGTGCTCACAAACACTTTTCAAACTGCAGTGGTGGAATAACTCGGGCTGTAGTCGCACGTTTGGCAGGAAATTCCTCATGTGCCCCCCCACCCCCACTACAACAGCCCGAGTAATTTAACCACCAGCCCTCTCTCTCTCTGTCTCTCTCTCTCTCTCTGTCTGTACTCACTCTCACTCCATCAGAGACATTTCTCCCAGCAAAAGTTCACATTTTCCTTTTAGTTAAATCTTTTAAACTCTGGTATGAATTACACACAAAAAAGGCCAACCTGGATTGTTTCATCTCATTCAGTTAGTATTTATTATTAATAATAATGATAAATGTTAAATAATCAGTTTCTCTGAGTGTTGACAATTTCACAATGTATTGGAAGATCCGGGATGTCATGCTGAAACGGGACAGAATTTTTACCTCTGTCCTGTTGGAAATGGTGTCTTTATGATGAGCTTATTATCTGTTATAAATGTTTGTATTCTTATAAAAATAGTCTGGGAAATATTACTAGGTTAAAAAAAATATCTTCATAATAACATACAGCTCTTGTATGGGACACAAGTTTTATAACCCGACTTTGTTGTTGTTTTTTCATGTTTTCTGTCGGCTTGTTTTTTCCTCCCTAATCCTCCTCACTTCCCAGCCATAGGTAGGTTTTTGAGCCGTGTCCCAAATCTCCTTCTACATAATAGACACGCGACCACAGGTTGCACACTAAAGCCCTCAGCACCATGTCAACACAATGCACCACAACAGGTTGGACATCCTGCTAATGTGTGCTGGAGAGAACAACAGAAATGGTCGCATACTACCATGCCATGTAGTGACTCGTGTACAGGTTATTGTGTGTGGCTTTAATTTTCTGATGTGTAAATAAGACAATCGAGGAATTGAAACCTATATTTAAGAAGACCTTAAATTCTCAAGCCTGACTGTCAGGAGAAATTTAATTACTTTTTTTGTTTGTTCCTTTGTGCTTTTCTTTAGTTCTGGGGGGAGGGGGGGGAATTTAGTTGTATCTAGCGCAGTTTCAGAAAAAAGATAGAACATTTGTATGTTGAAACAGTGATTAATTACTACACAAAGAATGTGCTGTTTTTTGTAAAAGTAAACATAGAGTTACAGGAGGCCTCGCTTGAACATTAAGGAAATACCAGAGTGGAGAAAACACTGTCATTTGAAAGACTTCTCTTGGTGGGTGTAACTTTATTATGACTTGACTGCTCATTGTGGAACAGAAGCAACACAGACATTATAAATCAAATATGTACTTCAGTGTTTCTTCGGAATATTGCTTTGCCACAGCACAGGAGTTTATGTTGACCCTGGGCCTAATTTAAATGTTAAATTGTTAACTAAGTAGTACTAAGTTTTTATTCCAACACATGGCCAAAGTTGTCATCCTGAAGATGAGATTGCATCAGGGTGGGGCAAGAATGTTCTGCACTTCTTGTGTGCGTTAATTTCTTATGTTAATAGTTACATTAAATATACTGCTAATTTTATTATTTTGTCTAAGATACTTTTCTGGCCTCTTCCTGGGTTGACATGTTTGCACTTCAGCAGCAGGAGTTTTTATTTTCGTTTTCCCCCCCATGTCAGTTTAAACTTTCTCTTGCAGGTCTCTTTAAAGACAGCGGGGCATGAACGAGCAGCAGGGCCACAGAATGGCGGTCGAAACAGATAAGGAACTCAGCGACCTCTTGGATTTTAGTGCGGTAAGAAAAAGAGTGAACATGTCTGTGTGGGGGTGGGGCCACTGGGGGATTGGGGGTTGAGACGATGTGGAGTTTAGCTTGGTTGAGGAAGCACTTGAGAAGTTCATTACCTGCTTGTGATCTTTTGTTGAAATGTGCAGTGATGTGTGAATGTGATCTACATTTTGGAGTTTTAAAGGTTTCCATGCAAGTGAATTGTCCATGTAGTGAGAAAAGTGTCACATTGTGATGGATCCTTTGATTTTACTTCTGAGTCCATGTCTACACTGATCACATTTTTGTACAGAACATGCATCCTAGGTCCACTTACCCAACGAAATTGGAGCAAATGGTGCAAATATTCTGTCGACGCTGCTGTAATTTTAGGAGGCATCTGTGCATTATGAGAAGAATGCAACAAACACTTGTGTTACGTAATTGCCAAGCAACAGTTTGTCATTTCAAAGTCAGTTTGATTTCCCACTTCATAGTTAGAAAGACGAACTGTTGCAGCTTAAACATTTTATATTTCATTAGAATTAGAAATAGTGTTTAGCTGTCAGTTGGTATGGAGGATGTCAAAAACTAACCACTAAAAATACAATTTAATTCTGTGTTTTATTTATTTAAGAGAGCTGTCTCTTGTGATCAGCTCAAACCCTGCTATATTGACACGATAACTTAAAATAATGAATTCCCCTAAACAATGTCCAAAATCTTAGGTTTACACGTTTTACAATCCTTGTCATTTTGCGCTGTGTAGGGCTGATGCAAATATTTTTTTTCCAGTAGGGGGAAAAAAAGTTTAAGGATGCCATGACTAGGTCGCCCGGTTGCTGTTTTCAGAAACTTGGATTTTAGTTGACTTGCTTAAAGGTGCTATGTCTATGATCACAAAGTGAAACTTCTGAAATAAATACACGTGAAGCTCTGCTGGAGTCTGTTTAAATTCTGGTGTAGAAGTTACCCATTCTTTAAAACCATTTTTCACCAGAGATTTTAACTGGTGTGTTAAAAGTGTAAAATGCTATTCTTTTACTGAGTATTTATTTGACATGTGGGGGATTACACGTTGAGTGTAAAGATAGAGGTGTTTAGACCCTTAAAATTATGTGGTTTTCTTATAAAATATTGTTGATCATAGACGAAGGCTGTGTCAGTGATTGCATAAATTTATTCTAATGATATCTTAGATCCATGATTATAACTCATTATAACTATAGTTAAAAACTGTTAAACTTGTAATACATCGCAATCAGCATTTATTGTTTTGTTAACAATTATTTTTCTACTACAAGGCTGGTTTCTTGATTATTTGTATTTTTTGGAATTGAGCTATGTTTAGTCCTTAGTACATTACTGCCTTATTCTCATGTTTTTTTAATGTTGCACCTTCACTCTAGATGTTTGCGCCCCCTGTGGCCAATGGGAAGACTCGACCAACCACGCTTGCCAGCAGTCAGTTTGGTGGCTCGGGTAAGTTTCTCTTATTTCCAGTGTGAATACATTCACTTTCTGGTATAATGTTACTGGAGCCTCGTTCCTCCGGCACAACCCTTCATGCTTTGATCTCCAAAATAATGCAACATTAAAATGTCAAGTTAAGATTACTTGATTTTTGTTTGCCCAACTTTACTTTCCACATTCTGTGTTAATTCTTGACATACGGTAATGTTATATCATTCAGTCCCTTTACAGCTTTGATAATAGCTTGAGGTGTCCTTGCATTTCTCTCAGATTTTTTTTTTCTTCTCAGGCCTGTGTTCTTTTCTCCCCATCGACACACCAAATATCTCACTCAATGAGAACAATCTGAGAACAAAGGGTTAAATAGAGGTCTCTAAACGATTCCCCCACCTCACAGCATAAAACACTCCTCCCCCTGAACAACAGAGCACTTTCTCTCCCGTCGACTTGCAGGAAACGGCTCTGCACTGAAACAAAGCTTCATCCATGCCCCCTACCATCTCAAGAGCTCCACAGCAGCCCAGCATGAAGATTGCGAAGAACATGCTGAGCAAGATCAGTGACATCTTTCTCAGTTTTGCACAGCTCTCATATCAAAATTAGAAAACGAGTCCTCTAGTCCATGATCCGGTCAGTAACCTGTTGAAATAACTTGACCACACAAATATGTCCAGGCTTGACAAGGTGACTTTTGGCGACCTGGGACTAGGGGGCTTGGAGTGCTGTTTTTGGGACCATTTTGTTTGATGTCCATGTAGACATCCGATCTTCTCGTTTGATGATATGTTTAACTTCATTTTAATTCATTGAACTTAGCAGGAGAGGATATAACATTTTTGTAGAAATACTCAGTAGCTCAGGGCTTTTTGAACTAACACTCAAGTGTAACAGGTACAGCTGGAAGAATTTAACCATCCTGAATGAAGCAAAGGCTATCCGTGCTGTGTCTGTTTCTAAAGACAAAAGTGCTCAGAAGGGTGCTAATTGCATTAAATCCCAGCTGAACACCCCCAACACTCAACTCAGTTTCCTGGTGTGTATCTGGACACCCGTGTTTACCAGAGAGATCTTCCCAAGTGGGCTCCTGCGGCCGTCCTCTCGCTCACCTCCACAGCTGCCTGTCTCGTCAGCCAGTATGCTGACAGGACACAGCCCATTTCCCTCTTCCTCACACCTTTCCAGCCTAACACACGCTCAACTTAAATCAAAGCCTCAACTGTTCTGCGTGGATGGTTTTGCATTTAGAGTATGATTTATGTTTAGAATCCTCTGCCTTAAAATCTGGGATTTAATATCTCTTGATTGCTTGGGTAGAATATTTTGGCCGTGTGTGTTTCTCTGATTGTAACTCCCTCCACATGCTGTTACCAAACCTATTAAGATAACCAGGAAGGATGTGAACCTATTTACAGCTTATTGAAACTGGAACTGAAAACGACTGCACTTCATTTAAATTCATTCATTTAAAGTCTGTATTGCAGGAGTGTGAAAACTGCAAGCATCGTGAAGTACACTGTACCAACACAGGTTTTGAAACTTCATTGGAGGTCTATAGAGCTGTCAAGGAGATATCGTAGATGCATGTGAAAGCTTAAATCAAGCCCCTGCAATGATCAGCCTACATGTAGCACCTCTCACTCCCTCTGAATGACTTATCCTTCTTTCATGTTCCCACCCAACTATTTTATACCCTGTATTCTTCCACATGGCCGGTTGGTGCCCACTTCATTTGCCATGCCGCCTGCGTAGGCTTCATAGATCACGTCTGTCAGCGTGGATGTCGCTATTTGCACTGCTTTGTTAGCTTCATCACTCATGCTCAGCCTTCAGCCGCTGCGATCGCCGAAGCCCCCTCTTCCCTCAAAAGGGGAATATGAATATTCATAGAGTGACTGCATTAATATGCACAATTATGCAAATCAGCACGCAATTAAGCCGTGTGTCTCCGGAGAGCTTAGCGAGCATTAAGGCATAAAACAGGGAGAGAAAGGAGAGGGTTAGATGAAAATTAGGTTCTGTATGCTTTCATAAATTCTTTCATAGTGGTTTTGAAAACAGATGCTGTATATGTCGTCTTCTATTTGAAGCAGGCTGCAGTTGCACAACCTACATCCCCAACCCCAAAAAAAAAAACAATGCATAGCTGTTAGCATGCACAAAAATGGCTTCTTTATTCTTACCATTATGTTGCTTTGATCTGTTGGTCTTCTTTCCCCATTTTACTCACTCGAATCGCTCACCGTCTATACCGCTTAATCCTGTATACAGGGTCGAGGGGCCTGGAGCCTATCCCAGGACGCTTTTGGCATGGGGTGTCAATCCATCACAGTCCCCATTCTACATATTTTTTATTATAACGAGCTGCTAATGAATGAACAATCTCTACATAGTTCTGGATATTAATCCTTGCTGAATGACATTAGTTAGCCCATTAGGCCTGTGTGATTTCCCAGGATGAGATCCATAGCTTTAGCCTTTGAGGTGGCAGCTCCTGTAATCAGAGATTCACAAACCAAATGTCAATAAAAGCCCATGTGAATAAGCACAGAAGGAACTAAATGTTTTCCTCGACTTGAATCTGAGCTTTTTCTTACCGTCTGTCACTAACTTTCCTCGCATCCTGTGTATCTCAGGATTGGATGAACGTAGTGGTTCCAGTCCCTGGGCTGCTGGGGAGCAGGGTAGCCCTTCATTTAACCATGGACGGGTATGTAAGAGACGGTCATCTGTGTAAATTAAGGCAACAAATATACTGTGATGTGCGGGAGGAGAAATTAGGAATTAACTTGTATGTTTTTTTTACATAGAGTTACAGCGAGGGCTCTCACTACAGCGAGCATGATGGGCTGTCCTCCCCATTCCTCAACTCCGGGATTGGTGGTGGGTTTTCTTTTTTTAAATAAAAAAAAATATATTTTTTTCTTTTGAGTGTCTTTGTGTATTTTACTGCGTGTGTGTGTCCGTCTGTGAAGCAGAAATTCTCCTTTAATTTGGAACAACAGTGCTTCTTTGTAGCTGAGGCCCCTACTTTTGGGGGAGGGCCTGACTTGTAACTTTCATCTACTGATATTGGATTTTTATTTTTAATTTTTTGCTGTTTTTAATCCAAAATCTAAGGCTTTATTTAGTTTACTAATGTCTTATAAAATATTATAACTTAATAATATAATTAAACAAATGATTAGCCATGTGTTTTACCCAGTCCATTGCATGGCCATTAACAAAGTACTTTTTTTCATGCAGGAAAGAACGAAAGGGGACCTTATTCTTCATTCGGTGCCCAGGTAAGATGAATGGATAAAAAAAACTCACTGACACTTGAGTGATCTCTGATCATAACTTTGCTTTTACATAGTTGACCAAGAGCAGAGTAAATATTTCTTGGTGGTATGTTCTGTCTGTGTAGCAAGGGTTCCTGCCTTCAGACATCGTGATGTCCAATGCTGATGCCATGTCTCCCTCAAGCCTAAAGTCTGGCTCTCAGTTTTACCCTGCGTTCTCCAACAATCCTCGGAGACGTCCGCCAGATGGAAACATCGGTAAGAAAACTTTAATGCAGCAAAACTGTAAACTGTCAGATATGTAGCCCTGTGTGAGACTCTGGCTGACACCTTTTCAACCTTACTTCTCTTTTCAGACACTCAGCCCAAAAAGATTAGGAAGCCACCAGGTCTGCCATCTTCTGTAAGTACAAGCATGAGTGCTGCCTTCAGACCCCCCCCCCCCCCCCCCTTAAGGTCTTAGAAAGCAGGTTAAGCATCAGTAGTTTTGTGACAGGAGTCATGCACTTGCACTGTAACAAAGATTTGAAGTCCACAGTAAAAAAATTTTTATGGTGTTGTATGGCTACAACTCTCTTGTCTTTGTGGAGTCTGAATCTTTGAATATGTGCACGAAATAGCAGGGCCGTCACACACCTGTGCTCCATAAGCTGTGAACATGCTTCAGCTAATTTGGGAAATGCCGAGGGGGGTGGGGGGTGGGTGTAACACCAGGTCCAGGTGACTGGGGAATGAGTGCTGTATTAATATTATAAAGTCTAAATCTTTCTAGGATTCCCATAACTCGTCTGCTTTGACGTATATGTTGGCCAAGATTAGTAAATACGATTTTTGCCAGAGACTGCTGGCACACTCGGGGTGGAAAACGTCCATGTTGTGAAGAAACATATTTAAACAAAGTCATTGCTATAGAAATACACATCCAACAGTTTTTGGACATGTTACTCAAACAGGAAACGGTGGAAGGTCTGAGAGATAAACTCGTAAAAAGATATTTGGCCAATGATTTTCTTGATGCAACTTTACTAAGGGCCAAATGTTTATAAGGCTTAAGCCTTTGATAATGTTTGCTAATAATGTTAGGCTTGCGGTGAATTCAAAGGGTAATTGTTTTGTGTTGGTCCGAAGCCAAATGAGCTTACCACGTGCCCTCCAGACGCTTGTAACACACACACACCCTCCCCCACCCCTTACACTCGCCTCCCATCGACCCAAGTCTGACCACACACACCAGTGTCCTTCTCTCTGCACGCTGGCACCAGAAGTGAATCCCCCTTCTGTGCCCCTTTATTTGTTCCATTCATTTTCTTCTCATTCTCTTTTTTTTTTTCTTTCCTTCCCTCCACGAACATGTCTTCATTCAGATTAATAGCTAGTGATGATCCTGAGTTGTACCCCCTTTTTTTTCTTTTTTTTTCTTTTTGTAGAGCTGCTTTTCTGCAGCAGTAATGCTCGATCTGCTAGGTAACTTCCTGTTGCCCCACACCCACTCTTCCAGCAAAATGGGCCACTCCGGTCGACTTTCCTACCCTAAATCATGCACTGACTTTCCAGTGCTCTTACTAAATACATCGCTCAAGAACAATACATCAAAATGGCTTAAAAGTCTTTAAATATAAATCAAAAAAGTTTTATATTTAAAGACTTTAAAGTCATTTTGATGTATTGTTCTTTCTTATATGGTATAGTGTTTTATTTTATTTTTTATTTTTTTGTGTGCTTGCAGTAAAGTCAAAGGCTTAATTAGTTTGATTTGTGTTAGATGTCAGACTTAAACATTGTTTTCTAATAACACCAAAGTACTATGAGTTTTTTTTTTTTTTTTTTTTTTTTTGAGCAAAGGCTGCATCTCATTTTGTCTTTGCAGGTTTTGGTCTGTAGCTACCATGTGACCAGTCTATTTTTTTCCACTACCCCCCCCTTCTGCAAGACCTCTCCCCTTGTCACTTCTCACCACCTCCCCCCCCTTACTCCTGTCTTCTCCCTCCCTCCTCCTCCTCTCTCTCTCTCTCTCTCTCTCTCTCTCTCTCTCTCTCTCTCTCTCTCTCTCTCTCTCCCCCCCCTTCCTCCCTCTCTTCTCTTCAGCCCAGCTGCCTGTGGAGTTGGACAGGCTCCAGGAGCAGGCAGATGGCTCTGTAATTAGAAGTGCATCTCTCCGTTCCCTTCCCACTTCTCCCGGTTAAATCAAATTACAGGAAAAAGAGAAATATCAGTTTGCTGGATTTGACAATTCTCCACTGGGCTCCAAACTGCTTTCCCCCGGTATTCTTGTGTGTACAGAGATTCATAGGAATCGTACATGACACAAGTATATAGTGGTCTGTTATGTAGGAGTGTGTGATATGTGGCAGCATGTGGTTGTTTGTGCGAGGTGTACTCAAGAAATACAGATCAGCATCTTGAGCCGGAAAATTAGTCCGTAAATGTCTTTCTCCAAACTGCCAGAGCTTTTGGGTTCTGCTACATTAATTCATGATTCTTTTATTTGTTATTTCAGCATAGTCAATCTGGTCAATTGAAGAAAAAAAATATACCTCTTTAAATCGGTGCTCTAGACACAGAGAGTGCTTTTGCTTGATCCTGTGGAGCAATACATCCCGAGGGTGCTTGACTTGATCTGGATAAGGCTTTTAGAGATGCCCTTTTGTACGTGCCCACCCTCGCCTGCTTTTGGCTCATGGGAGAGAGCAAGAGGATGCACAGACTGTGCCGCGACATGGCTGTGGCACCTTTCCCAGCATGCTGTGTTCCCAGTCCCTGTCACTTCATTTGAGGGAGCACTGTGGAAACACTTGCACACGTCATTTGCCCAGTATATAAATTAATAAAGAAAATAAACAGATTTGAGAGCACTCGACAAACTCTTTGGGCCCTTCTTCAGTTCTCTGGAGTGCTGAATAGCTGAAGCATGCACAGCTGTGCAGATATTGCTGTTTAGGTCATTATTCGATTGTTCCCTTAAGCACAGATGCAGTTTTGTTGCTTCAGTATGTGGTTTTATTTTCGGCCAGGTGTATGCCTCCACGTCCGGTGACGAGTATCCTCGAGACGGCGCTGGATATCCAGGCTCCAAATCGGGTGCTGTATACCCCGGATCTTTTTACATGCAAGGTGTGTCAATTTTAGCAACCTGGACTGGGTTGATGGAGTCTTAATTTTTTTCTAAAATTAATTTTAAATATTTTCTTGAAAAGTTATAATGCATTAAGAGATTATCTTCTGCGTTTTTAATGTCAATAGAGGGTCTGCACCCTTCCTCTGACCCCTGGGCATCTTCCGGGCCTTTGGGCCAGTCAGGATTTTCCGCCATGCTGGGCAACTCGCCCCACATCAGCCAGCCAGGCTCCTTCACTGCCATCAATCCACAGGACAGGATGGTGAGCCCTCACTGGTCCATTACCCTGCTCAGCCTGAGCCATTAAAGCGAGCGATTTTGTTTCATGCTTTTGTTCTGTGATTGCTGGCTGAATTAACTCTGCTCTTTAAGTTCTGCTGTCATGAACATTTGCATGTTCCAAGAGAATTTGGATAATACATACTAGTTAAAGCTATAATTCTTCCAATATATACTAGTTTTCTAGAAAACAGCCTCTTTTCCAGTGTGGTACTTTTTACCTTACGCATTACATTGTTTCTGTTTGATGCTGTGGTGTTGGAGATGAACAAGCTGAGTGACCCCATATAATAAACGTGATGCAATCATGTTGTTTCAGAAGCGCCAGCCGCTGCCTCTCTCACCACAAAACTACCCTCTTCATGGCGCTGACGTCAATGGCTTCCATTCAGGCTCCGGAGCCTACAACCACACGTCGTCCATTAACGGAGCAGACAGCATTATGGGTGTGAAATCATTCATACGTCTTGGGTTTAAGTCACACATTTTACTGTCTTTTTGACCTGCCTAAAGATTCCTATTTGACATATGAAGCTGTCATGCAGGTGTAAGACTATTTGAGTCTCGGTTTATTAAAGACCAGAGGATGGCATTTAAATGGTTTTGTTTTAGTTTGAGTTCTCTTGAACAATGGAGAGGAAATAAATGGTTTATTATATATTTATTGCCCTAAACACTTGTCAAATATGCTTTTAGTTCATCTCGAACATTAGCTAGGTTGGGAGGTTCTGTAGCTAAAATGTTTTTAAATGTTCCTCTCTTGAATTTCCTTTGAGCTCTATATGTCCGTCCATCCATCCAGTTGGCATGGAGATTGCTTAGTTTGTGATTTATTTAGAGTCAGCTCTTTAGAGCAAAGCTAAGTTTGTTTGAAAGGAAAAAAAAGGTGAATTAAGCAGTGTTGATGAACTAATATCAGTGATTATAATACGAGCTATCCTATATTTACATCAAGGCGCACTTAAAAAAATTATTTAATGTATTTTTGTGGTGTTTTTCAGAGATTACTAATTCTTTTTCCCCCCTTACTTCTTTCTCTTACAGTCAGTAGAAGTTCAGCTACAGGCAGCTCAGGTGATGAGATTGGAAAAGCCCTAGCCTCGGTGAGTGTGTGGACTCATTATTTTTTGCCCATCAAGCTGTGTTTAAAACTCATTGGGTTTACTGCTAGAGTGTTTAAAATATACTTGCTGTGTTGGCGACTGCTAGAGACGCTTGTTGCTCATGCTCGTTTTTTTTTTTACCTATACAACTGGATATCATATTTGTGGCTTAATGACAATAACTGACAATAATTTATTTATCACAGATCTACCCTTCAGACCACAACAGCAACAATTTCCCCTCCACACCCTCTACGCCAGTCGGCTCGCCCCAGGGCATTGCAGGTATGTCATATGCAACGTGTTCGTAAACTCTGCCGGCATTGGAGCTGCATACTGGGGAGGCTTTCTGTTTATTAATTTTTTTTAAATAACATTTTAAAATTAAAGTAACAATCTTGTTTTAGTACATGTAAACATGTTGGTGTAAAACTGTAAAGTGACGTTTGTTTGAGGAAAGGCTGATGAACAGATCTCAGCTGTGGACTTTGTGATCACGTGCTTGGACTGTAAATGAGCTTACATTATCAAATATGTACTATGAGCGCCCTCTGCTGTTCTTAATGGGGTATTACAAGACATTGCTTAGATATTTCTTGCTAGATTTATGTTGACGTTTTAATTGGCAGGTGCTTCTCAGTGGCCAAGGTCTGCTAGCCAGACAGCCCTTTCACCTAGCTATGAAGGTGGACTACATGCACTTGTAAGTATTAACAACCTTTCTTGAGGTTGAGGTTAACAAACCGTATGTTAAACTGCAAATAGTCACAAACATTGTATATATTTTATTTTGTTTAGTGTTATGGTTGTGCTTATCTTCTGCTTTATTTTAGCAGAATAAAATGGAGGATCATCTAGAGGAGGCCATCCATGTGTTGCGCAGTCATGCAGTGGGTCAAGGCCCAGGTTCAGGCCTTGGTGGCGCACACTCAGAGGTTCACAGTCTGCTGAGTGCTGTGTCCTCTTCTGTTCATAATGGAGCCCTGGGAAGCCTTGGCCAGGGCTTTCCTGGTGCTGGGATGGCTCTGGCCAACAGACATCCCACTATGGTGAGTTCACCAATCACCTTTTAGTATGGGGTTCATCTCTTGTATAGTGTTTTGTGCAGGTAACACCAAGTTTTGAGAAACTTATTACAAATGTCAGTGGAGTTTGGAAAAATTATTAACTCATTGCTATTATTTCAATAATTATTTCAATAATAACGTGGATTTAAAAGTCAGTCTCCTAAAAGATTCTTGTTGCATGTTACAAGCATTATACTTTTATTTTAGTTTTAATTACAAAATAAGATTGTTTGTTTGGAATCTCACATCTTGTTTCCAAATTAGTAAAGGAACAAAGAGTTAACTGAATAGAAATCTCTGTGACAATCTAACTAGAGAAATATTTGTGATAAGAGAAATATTGGCTGGTATATTGTAACTGCTTTGGCTATTGACTAATTTTATAGTTTATACCATATGAAATAGTTTGTGGCTTCATGACCCACCATTATGAACATGTTTATTATTGAGTTCTAATAGGTCTTTTGCTGTTTGCATTTACAAACCTGCTCATTGGATAGGCAACTTTCCCAAACAGGCTTTGCCACAGAGTATGAAGTTGACAAATGGCACTTAGAAATGCATGCATTTAGTAACTTTCCTCTGCATTGACCTGTGTTTGTCAGGGTGGAAGTCACCATGATGACCCTGCGTGCCTCCCTCCCAACAGCAGCCTATTACCAACATCCCACGCCTCAGGCACTCCGCACCCTGCGGGAGCACCAGAGAGCTTCACTAGTCAGTATCAACCAGCTCTCCCTAGAACCAAGTGATCCTCAAAATTGAAATGCGATTTATGGTGGTTGTTGTTTGCGTTTTAATGCTCGATCTCTGACTACAGATTTGCCAGGAGGCGTAGCTACACACTCCTCAAACAGCAGCACCGATATTAAAAGGGAAGACAAAGATGATGATGAGAACTCGTCCATTGCAGATAAGTCTGAAGAAGAAAAGAAGGACTCCAAAGCATCTCGCAACAGAACAAGGTACGGGCTCCCTTCTGTGGTGGTCCAATATTAAAGATTTGAGAATGAAATATTGGGTATGTAGGGCTGGGCGATATGGCAAAAAAGTAATCTCAATAATTTTTCCCCATATTGAACGATAACGATATATATTTCGATATAAGCTGTTAATGCTGCCAGCTTTAAAAGAGTATCCCAACAATGACTGAAGCCACAAAAATTAAAGGGTTCATTAAATTACATTTATAGTTTATTAACAAAAACAGATGACAGATTTGGCCTTAAAAATGAAGATACTTATAGGCACATGCTCAGAATCTTTACAAGGCAAAGATTTTTATTAAAAAAAAAACTTGTTTGTGATGATAAAAAGTATCTTGTGATGATAAATTACAATGTTTTGAGATTTTTAAACAATAATGAGAAACAACATTTAGACCACACACACTAGGGCTGACTTTTTAATCCCACAATTCAGAGTTAAATGAAGGCTATTTCACACTGCACCAATAAACTGACATAATGTAACATGTTTAATATATATATATGCATATTTATTAAATAGCGGTCTAGACGATCATTTATTTATTTATATCTAGCCTTAAATGCTGTGAAATCGTAGAATGTTATAAATCCTCATAAGCTGTTTTAGCACTGAAAACTTTAATAGATGCTTAACTTACCAATGGCTAGATGCAGCTATCAATCTGGGTCAGGACAATTTCACTTTTACTATATAGTTGGGTACCTGCTAGGTGTTGTATAGTTCATATTTGCTTGGCCAGAATGGTTTAAGCCACCAAATTAACGTTTTATTGATAAACCGCGCAGCTTTCGCCAGCGTGAACACTCCCGTTAGTAACGAGGCGAATAAGGAGCTAAACTTCAGCCACAGAATGAGACGCTACGCAATAAGAAGCCAAACGAATCGGAAGCTGCGAATAAGGAGCTAACTTCAGCCTCGTGTGCTTAGGGGCATCAGATCTTTCGCTAGAAAGTTAGAAACAGCCCTGATTATATCCTTGCTCCTTTTGGACACCTTTCATAAGGTGTAATGGCCAGGAAAGACGACACGATCGATATCTGCTTTGGTACAGCCCCACTGCTAGCCCTGCTAGTTGACGGAGTAGCATCGGCCCGCATTTTCATGCTTTCAGTGTGGTCGTTTGGGTGATGCGTTCATATAACGGAGTTCGTGCTACCTGTTTTGTCAATTTCAACATCTTTGGATAATAACTCGAGGTTAGATTCACTTTCGTCGCTGCTTCCACTCACACAAAAAATGTCTAGAGCTTATCATCGTTATTAAAATCAAATAAATCGTGATTCGATATAATATCTTTTATCGGCCCAGCCCTATGGGTATGTGTTTCAAATCTTGCATGACTGGAAATGTGGCGGTTTAAATCACATGTTAAACCTCCAGTGAACTGTGTGTAATGCTGTATTTGCGTGTTAATGTGTTCATGATCTTGAACAAAGTGCCAAGTCTGTTTTCAAAGTGTCGGGGCTTATCCCAGGCACCCTGCTCTCTCTCATGGTCTTCTCCCTCCCCTCCCCAACTCTCACATTGTTTTCAGAAAGGAGGCATTTTCCCTCCAGATCCATTCAAGTGTTTCAGACCAGGGAGAAGAGTAAGTCTGTCTCCCACCATAGAATGCACTGCTGAGAAGCCTCAAAATTCAATTAAATTTTATTTGTATAGCGCATTTAACAATTGACATTGTGTAAAGCTGTTTTGAGACAATCAAAATAATTATTTAAGTTTGTATGGAATGTGTATGGAAAATCAAACAGTCATCATTGTATATCTTGCTATACATCTTTCATGTATCAAACATTTGTACACGCTTCCTAGTAAACCCATTCAGACACATTTGACAATTAACCAGTGGTGAATAATTTATGCCGTTGCTGTGTTAACTGCTGTATGATTAAACGAAATGTCGTTATTTTTAAATGTAGTCAGTGATGCCCATTATTGCAGAAGTATATAGAATCAGTCAAGGTGCAGTGCAATCTTTCTCTTTGTTGGACAAAGTTTTAAAAGTGGTATGAATGCATATATTTTAATGGTTGTAGCAGGTTTTGTTATAAATTCTGATTTACGGAACTATTTATGCACAGAAAGCACTATTGAGCAAAACCTAGTTTTTAGAATCAAATCTTATAGATTTAACTTTTTCATTTGTTTTCAGTATTAGCCTTACAGCTCCTAATAGTACAGACGTACATTTTGTGTCTTGTGTAATTAACTTGAATAAAATAAAGTACTAGACTTTTTATAAAAATAATTTAAAAAAAACTTTTTTTAACTTTGCCTCCTTCCCCCCCCTTTATAGTAAAGATGATGATGAGGATGATGAAGATTTGCCAGCTGAGGTAAAGATAGAACGGGAGAAAGAGCGACGTGTAGCCAACAATGCGCGTGAGAGATTGCGTGTGCGAGACATCAACGAGGCCTTTAAAGAGCTGGGCCGCATGTGTCAACTGCACCTAAGCACAGACAAACCACAGACCAAACTGCTTATCCTTCACCAAGCAGTCAATGTCATCCTCAATCTGGAGCAACAAGTGCGGGGTCAGTGCAGTAAAACTAAATTCTAATCACCACTCACTTGGCATTATTGAATGATTTTATACCTGCAAATTCTTGTCCTTTTGTTATCTATGAGCTGTGTGTGTGTGTACAGTGGTGTTATACACCACAACACTGACGCAGCAAGAGCAGCAGCGGGAAACAATTTGGTTGGTTGTATACTTCTTAGGAGACTTAAGGAATTGGGTTTACCTGCATGAGATGTGTAGAAAAACAAGAATCAAGTCCTTTAAAGCTGCCCAAATGTCACTTGGAGATTTATTGCTTTAGATTATTAATGCAAACTAGAACATGCTGTGTAATGGGTCATTAATCTGTTACTGATTTATGGTTTGTAAAGCAAAGAAGTAAGCTTATTCAGAGTGTTTGAGATCTGTCAGAACATTGTTAGAATGCATATTGGCATACTGTAGGCTAATGTTACAATCACAGTTGACAACAAGCTCTTATATTGATTGTATTTTTCTCATTCATTTGCCTTCTGTGTGTACCTTTCTTTTTATTGTCTTTCAGAGCGCAATCTAAATCCGAAGGCAGCATGCCTGAAACGGCGGGAGGAAGAAAAGGTATCCGGAGTGGTGGGTGACTCTCCAATGCAGTTGCCTGGATCTCATCCTGCTCTTGGAGGAGATGGACACAGTTCTGTCGGGCATATATGATGGTAGGTCTATAGAGATTTAAGTTGGTTATTGAACAGATTATTTTAGTAATGTTACATTATCTTTACATTCAAAGTATGCTGCCTGGCTAGAAAAAAAAATATGGGACACAATAATATTTCATTGGACCACCTTTTGCTTTGGCTTGGGCTATCATATGCAGTGTTACAATATATATATATATTTTTTTTAATGTTAATTTCTCTCCAAGATCTTGTATTGATGATGGGAGTGTCGGACCGCTGTGTAAAGCCTTCTCCAGAACATTCCCACAGATTTTTAATTGGTGAATTGACTGGTGGCCAATCCATGTGTCAGAATGAACCAATCTTGCTTCCTGAACCAATCTTTCACAATTGGAGCCTGTTGATCTTGGAATATGTCCGTGCCATCAGGGAAGGGCAAAAAAAAAAAAATTTTTTTTTTTTTTTTTTTTAAATCATTCATTTAGTATATTCATTTTGTCAGCCAACCTCATTTTTTGGGCACACAACGTCGCTGAACATAGACCTGACCAACAGAAGCATCCCCAGATCCACTGCCTAGACAGGCTTATGTGATAGGAGAGGCAGATGAAGTAATGCCTCTCACCTGATGTTCTCATCACTCTGGAACAGGGTAAATCTGGACTCATTAGACCCCATGTCTCTTTTTCAGTGATCCATTAGTTTTTTTTCCCTTGGAAATTAAAGCATTTTTTTCCCCCCAATTATCACTGATGAGTGCTTTCCTTAAGGCTTCACAGCTGTTTAGTCCCAATCCCTTGAGTTTGCATCATATTGTGCGAGTAGAAAAGCTTTTACTATTAAGCACTACTGTGAGATTTAGATTTAATTTCACAAGTGTTTAAGTGATCTTCCATTACGCTTCCTCAGAGATGATGGTTCACAACTATCCTTCCAGGACTTTAAAAATCTTTCTCAACGAGTAAGATCTTTTCCATGACCACTGGATATGTGTTCTGACATTGATGCAATGAGTAGCTTCTCATTTCTTAAACATCTGAGTTAGAGTTGTTTCCAGCTGAATCATTAACTACTGCAGTAATTATACAAATCCAGGTGTTTTATTTATTTATTAATTTATTTATTCATATGTATTTTTCTATTTTCTTTGTCTAATTCAATGTGATCATGATTTGTTTTGCAGATCTTAGGCTCATGGAAGAAGTGGCCTTTTTATCTCTTCCTTCATCCTCTTCAAATTCTGTGTGCGTGTGTGCGTTTTCACACATGTTGACTTGGAAAGTGTATCATCCATGAAATGTAAGAGGTGCATCTTCACACGTCCAGAAACACAAATGTACGGCCAAACTGACAACCCATTTTGCTGCACTCCTGATTGTGATGACCAGCGTAAATGTGAAGAACTCTGTATTTAATTTTGCTTTTTTTTTTTTTTTTTTCGTTTCTTTTTTTCATTTTTATAATAATTTTTCTTTCTGTTTCTATGAACTGATGGAACACAGGGATAGATATGTTATATCTACCATGGACTGTTTACCCCACAGCTGAGAGTAGGAGGGGAACATCTTGCAAAATTAAATCAAGGATTTGTGCCTAAATAATTGTTACGTTTTTATATGTGACACTGAAGCAAACTGCTTACTCGTGCGGAACAAATCTGTTTGGGGGTTGCTTGTAAATGAGCAATGTTCTTGTGTAGCTTGGCATTCCCTGCTTAAAGGTACAGTCTTACATATGTTGTGTAACCAAACCCATGTGAAGTGGGAGAGAACCTGTGGTGCTTTTTGGGGATTTCATATCCCAACATGCCCTAGTTCCTCCAGACTTGGGTCTTATATTTAAAAGGAGAAAACTCACAGACCAGCTAAAATCATCACTCTTCTGAAACTAATGGTTTCAGTCAATGCTGAGATTTTTCATGTTTGAAAAACATTTTAGATTTTTTTTTAAACGTCAGACTGTGTCCACTCGCTGTTCTGCCAGTCAGAGCAAATGCAGAGCTTATGAGAGCGCTCAAAAGGTGTCCATGTTAACTTGAGGCACCAGTTGGAAGTACGTGGTAGGTTTTTTTAAAGCAAATTAACCAGCGTGTGGTGTCATCCTCAGCATTCCTGCTTGTTTCCAATTTTCTTGTCTCCTGTATAAACCCAGAGTGAAGCCCTCATGCCCAGCATTGTGAGCGTTACATTATTATTTCAGGGCTATCCCGTTGACAGCTCAGTAAGTCTGGTACAGCTGAAGATACTCTGACTTGCAGAGAGTAAAACTCCAGCACATCTCTCATTGTTCTCGTGTCTTTCCTAACACACTGGTTCAGAGCATTTTCTAAAAAAATAAATGAAAATAAAAGAGGCATACTTGCTCTTGACGACTGTTGTTGCCAAAACACTGAAACCTCATTATGTCCACCTCATACATGCATAAAGGATATTATTTCAACTTGAGCAAAATGTAAGAACATATATATATATATATATATATATATAAAATATATATTTTGTTAGTATATACATTGTAGATTTATAAATAAATAAAAAAAATCACTATTAAATTGAAGCGTAGAAATCTATATTGTTCAAGTGAGAGAGCAGGGCATGGTATGATTAAATGACTGGAGAAGTTCATTACCAGTATGGCCCCAAATTATTTGCCTAATGTCCATTTTTGGTCTGTTCTGTTCAGCTGTGTCCCACTGACCTAGAACAGCTTCTGTAAGTGAAAACGTTACTGTATAATTTGTTTAGGCTTCATTTAGCCCTGACACAGACACAGGAAAATTATTGGATTGAGTTTGAGAGATCATGGAAGCCTGTTGTATCAAAACATTGTTACTGATGGATGAAAATCTTTCCATTTATTAGGGAAGTTATTTTGCTATCTGTAATTACGATTTCCTTCACAATATGTTTTTTTAACGAAATGAAATCTAGTTATTAGACAACTATTGCCCAGCTTTCATCTCAGTTTTGAACGCATTATGCAACTGGTTTTGAATGTGCACTCAAATATAGATTATACTCCTCATTTGCTGTACGTCCGAATACTGCCACTTCAGTTCTGTTATTTCATTTGACAGTATATAATCCATCCATTTCTGATTAAAAAAAAATTCTTTATCTTGTGTGATCACGTGGATGATGTAATGTATGAAAGATAATACAGTGTTAATTCTTAACCCATCTACAGTCTTGTCTGTGTGGACACTGTTAGATACTGATATTTGCTTTCAAAGAGAGATTATAGGATTTCATATTGATTACTGAGGGTGGGATTCATAATTGACCTTTTGAATATTTTTAATGTGGCCTTCTCATTCTCAAGGCAGTCATATTTGGTGCCTTATTAGTGCCTAAATTTATTTTTCTTCTGAAATATTCATGTATCTTTAGTATGTTCTGAAGTGCTCAAAATAAGTGTATGACTAAAAAGTCTCTCGACTGACATTTCATTTTCAGGAGAGAAAAAAAATTTAACTGTTCCATGAAGTTATAAATTTCTGATTAGGTATGTGTGATTTGTCAGTAATCTGATGCTTGTGCTTGAACTCACTTTTTATTTGTGTGACATTTTTTTTTCTTTTCCCATTTCTTTCTGTTGGTGTCTTTTTCCAAATACCTGTGATTTGGAAAGCATGTCAAACTGTGGGAGAAGGATCTTCCATTTTGAGGGAGACTGTTAGCAGTATTTTTCACCACCAGCCAAATTTATAAACATGTTAGAAATGCCTTATTAAAGGCCTCTAACAGTGAGAACCCAAATCAGCTTCTGGGTTGACAGTTGTCTGAATTTTATAAAATGACAAATGGGCTTATTTTATTTAATTTTGCATATGTCATCAACATTAGCTTATTGAAAACCATATTGTTTTTTTCCTTTTCTTTTTTTATTGTATGCTGGTTTAGTTACACAAGTATGACATTACAGTCTGGTGGAGAAAGTTCTTTGCAAAGGGGCTGCATTTTGTGATGCCTAGTGATTTTCTTCATTTTACATTAGTTTGCAATTACTATGAATGTTTCACACACAACTCAATTTCAGAGTTTTCCAAGTCTTGTAAAGCATGAACATGCATGTCATTTGCCAGTTTATATTTTTATGGGATATGTTCCAGCTTTCCAACATACAGCATTAATACAAACTGCTGTTTGGTTTGAAGCAAAATGTCCTACCCAACGTTTCTATCCTAATACACCACTGTTACTCTAGAGGGGACAAGAACAATACAGAATACTGCTGTTGTGGCTTCGAGAGTGCCTCCTTGCGTGTGTGTGCGTGTCCGCGCGCATGTGTTCTCATGTGCGTGTTTTCTGTCTCTTATTTCTGTCTTTTGTTTTTATAAATATATATATAAGTAGGTATTAAGATTCTGTCCTGTATATAACAGTAATGTAGCAATAAATGTGCCATTTTTAATTACAAAATTATACATTTTTTCAATGTCTGGATTTGAATCTTGTATACCTTTAAAAGTTAAATAAATAAAAACATGTAATAGAAAGCTTTCATTATTTTGACCGCCCCAGTTGTCTCACTGTCAGAAGAATCCTTTTCAGATTTTTACACATCCATTTTTTTTTTCTGTTTTTAACACATCAGTTTTGCCCTTCACAATTATTGGCACCCCCTGGTTAAGATGTGTTCTTAGGCTTCTAATAAATAATTTTTTAATTAAATTGTAGGAGAATCAAACTTTTTAAATCAAGTGAGTAAAAAAATCCATGCTTATTTTTTCTTTCTTTTTTTAATAAAATCACTTGTGCCACCCCTAACAATTCCAAAAAAATAAATGTAATTGAACATTTTTGTATATTTTTTTTTTATTGTAGTTTTTAAAGTTAATCAGTGTATGGGCATGTTATTCCACAAGTTCTGACGCGTATCTTTCTTATTGAACATGATTTTCCTTTTCCATGACATTCCTTTTGTTTCTTTGTTCATTTTCAACATCAAAAGTTCAACACTTCTTACAGTTTTCTTACATTCATCCACTATGGTTACAACAACTTATTTGCCATATCTCGAATTATGCTTTCAGTCATTACCGTTTTAGATTACGGTCAAAAGCTTGTGTTCTCCAAACTTCCGCATCTTAACTTCTATCGTGCGCAATAATCATGCTATGCAATTATGGAATGACGTCACACAACAACTTACGATTATCATAAATGAGTGCTTAACTAATATCATTTAAATAAACAAAATGACAGAATCATGAAAATTAAATATGGCTCTTACATTTCCAGCCCCTAATCGGCAGGCAGGGAGATGTGACAATTACATTTTTCCCTTTTTTTTTTTTTTTTTAACAATAGAGCCATGTAGTTTTACAATTCACATTAATCATCGCATTAAACCTTAACCTTTTAAAAACCTTTTTAAACCTTTTAAATGTATACTATTTGCCTTAAAGTGTTCGTATCTTTGCATACCAAACAAACCGTAATAACTAATTATGACATAATTAACAGTCCATTTCACATATGAGGCACAACTTGTCAATGGGTCTTTCCAGAGTATTGGTCTTAGCTGTAACCAACACAGGTCTCACAAGTCCTTTTTTATCAGGGAACACTTTCGTGATTCGTCCGACAACCCATGGATTTCTTGAAGAGGACTCATCAATTATTAGAACTACATCTCCAATCAAAAGTTTTTTTCTCACTTGAAACCAATTTTGACGCTCCTGAAGCAAGAGCAAATATTCACGCACCCATCGGTTCCAGAATAGGTCAGCAAGGTACTGAATTTGCTTCCACTTGCAACATGAATAAATGTTCACTTTTTTTTGAAGAGTCCAGGAGGCAAGTTTGGCTGTCTTTTCATCAACAGCAGGTGGTTGGGTGTCAAGGGTTCCAGATCTGTGGGATCGTCCGTAACAGTGGTAAGGGGTCGGTCATTCATTATTGCTTCCACTTCACATAGGAATGTATGTAAGCTCTCATCATTTAGTGTTTGTTCTTTCAGTACAGATCTTAAGATCTTTCTTGACTGATCTTATCTGCCTTTCCCATATTCCACCGAAATGAGACCCAGAAGGTGGGTTGAATATCCACTGTATCCCTTTTTGCATGAGAACGCCTTAAATTTTTGACTGATTCCACTGTTGGATAGCTATACGTAAATTCAACCTCAGCACCTGTAAAGTTTGTTCCATTGTCACTTCTCATGATTGACACATGACCTCTCCTGCACACAAAGAGTCGAATGGCATTCAAACAGGAGACTGTGTCCAGTGACTGCGCAACTTCAATGTGCACAGCTCTTGTTGTCAAACAAGTAAACAATACGCCATATCTTTTAAAATTACTCCTACCTCGTCTGCCATCGAAGGGTCCAAAATAGTCTACTCCTATGTTAGTGAAGGGAGGGTGATCTGGTGTTATTCTGTCACATGGTAGTTCTGACATCTTCTGTTCACCAGTCTTTGCTCTGATCTTTCTACATGTCACACAACTGGAAAGAAACTTTCTCACAAGGGAGTTAGCAGTCGTAATCCAGTATTTTTGCCGCAATTTTGAAAGCATATAATTTCTTCCACAGTGTCCAACCCTTTCATGAATGTCTCTTAAGATTAAAGTTGTGATATGTGAATCTTTAGGTATAATGACTGGGTGTTTTACATGCTCAGGCATTGCAGACCTACCAAGGCGTCCTCCAGCTCTCAGCACTCCATCCTGCAATACTGGATCCAGTTTGGAGAGGCAACTATTCCTTTTTACAGATGCATTACCTTTTTGCAACATGGAAATTTTTGGCTTTGAATGAACTTGATGACTTCGTTTTCTGCTCTTGTTAAGTCCTGAATTGTTAGAGACTTGTGGTTTTCTGTCATTGGGTCATCTACACGTCTTTTAACCTTTTTTGTTCTCTGTTAAACATGTCCTTGATATGAAGAATCCAGGCAACCGATCTTTTCAACTTGTACCAGATCTTGTGTCAGAGTGATAGTTGATCAGTTTGCTCACGGCATCTGTGCTCTCTGTAGTACTCACGAGATTCGCTGAAGCTGAATGTTTAATCTCATTGTCATCCTCTTTTATCGACAGGTCATGAATGTTCTCAGGCCATCTACACTCTGGTTCTTTGAGAAAAGAGGGACCATTGATCCAGTTGACATTTTTTTATGAATTTGTCGCAAGAAACTCCCCTGGATGCAGAATCAGCTGGATTTTTTGAAGTATTGACATACCTCCACTGCTGTGGCTTGGTGGACTCTCTTATAATGACAATTCTATTGGCAACAAAAGTTTTGAAACAAAGTTTTTCGTTGTCAATATACAGTGGTGTGAAAAACTATTTGCCCCCTTCCTGATTTCTTATTCTTTTGCATGTTTGTCACACTTAAATGTTTCTGGTCATCAAAAACCGTTAACTATTAGTCAAAGATAACATAATTGAACACAAAATGCAGTTTTTAAATGAAGGTTTACGTTATTAAGGGAGAAAAAAAACCTCCAAATCTACATGGCCCTGTGTGAAAAAGTGATTGCCCCCCTTGTTAAAAAATAACTTAACTGTGGTTTATCACACCTGAGTTCAATTTCTGTAGTCACCCCCAGGCCTGATTACTGCCACACCTGTTTCAATCAAGAAATCACTTAAATAGGAGCTACCTGACACAGAGAAGTAGACCAAAAGCACCTCAAAAGCTAGACATCATGCCAAGATCCAAAGAAATTCAGGAACAAATGAGAACAAAAGTAATTGAGATCTATCAGTCTGGTAAAGGTTATAAAGCCATTTCTAAAGCTTTGGGACGCCAGCGAACCACAGTGAGAGCCATTATCCACAAATGGCAAAAACATGGAACAGTGGTGAACCTTCCCAGGAGTGGCCGGCCGACCAAAATTACCCCAAGAGCGCAGAGACAACTCATCCGAGAGGCCACAAAAGACCCCAGGACAACATCTAAAGAACTGCAGGCCTCACTTGCCACAATTAAGGTCAGTGTTCACGACTCCACCATAAGAAAGAGACTGGGCAAAAACGGCCTGCATGGCAGATTTCCAAGGCGCAAACCACTTTTAAGCAAAAAGACCATTAAGGCTCGTCTCAATTTTGCTAAAAAACATTTCAATGATTGCCAAGACTTTTGGGAAAATATCTTGTGGACCGACGAGACAAAAGTTGAACTTTTTGGAAGGTGCGTGTCCCGTTACATCTGGCGTAAAAGTAACACAGGATTTCAGAAAAAGAACATCATACCAACAGTAAAATATGGTGGTGGTAGTGTGATGGTCTGGGGTTGTTTTGCTGCTTCAGGACCTGGAAGGCTTGCTGTGATAGATGGAACCATGAATTCTACTGTCTACCAAAAAATCCTGAAGGAGAATGTCCAGCCATCTGTTCGTCAACTCAAGCTGAAGCGATCTTGGGTGCTGCAGCAGGACAATGACCCAAAACACACCAGCAAATCCACCTCTGAATGGCTGAAGAAAAACAAAATGAAGACTTTGGAGTGGCCTAGTCAAAGTCCTGACCTGAATCCTATTGAGATGTTGTGGCATGACCTTAAAAAGGCAGTTCATGCTAGAAAACCCTCAAATAAAGCTGAATTACAACAATTCTGCAAAGATGAGTGGGCCAAAATTCCTCCAGAGTGCTGTAAAAGACTCGTTGCAAGTTATTGCAAACGCTTGTTTGCAGTTATTGCTGCTAAGGGGTGGCCCAACCAGTTATTAGGTTCAGGGGGCAATTACTTTTTCACACAGGGCCATGTAGGTTTGGATTTTTTTTCTCCCTAAATAATAAAACCCCTCATTTAAAAACTGCATTTTGTGTTTACTTGTGTTATCTTTGACTAATAGTTAAATGTGTTTGATGATCAGAAACATTTTGTGTGACAAACATGCAAAAGAATAAGAAATCAGGAGGGGGGCAAATAGTTTTTCACACCACTGTATCTCAAAACAGTTTTACTGTCAGTCCAAAATATGGAGTCCAGCGACTCCATTTCCAGTTGACCTTTCAACATCTTGTCAGTGTTCACAGCAACTACTGCTGCAGTCAATTCCATTCGCGGAATACTGGTTTGTTTCAGAGGTGCTACACGAGAATTCCCCATCATAAAAGCACAATGTGTGAGTCCATCTGAATTGATGGATGGGTCAGTGAGCACATAGCTTTCTATTTGTTTCTTCGAGTTCATGGTGCTTAACATCATGTCAGCTTTTCTGCCTTGAACGTTTAACCGCCTTGCTAATGACTCCGTACAAAAAGTAGCAGAACTACCTGGGTCCATAAATGCATACACTTCTACTTTATTTTAACAGGTACTATGGCGAGAATGCAATTGTCTCCAGCCCCAGTACAGGCACTTGTTTCATGACTCACTGTCGCAGGCAAGGTATTAACTGTTTCAGTTTCATCAACTTTTACCATTACCTTTGCATGAGCTGTGTCTTGTGCAATGTGTAGCATGCGAAGATGTTTCTTTGAGCACAACTGACATGTGATTCTTCTTGTGCAGTCTTTGCTTAAGTGTCCTTTTACTGAGCATCCAAAGCAAAATCCATTCTTTCTCAAAAAGTCCAATTTGTCTTTATATGCCTTATCGTTTAAATGGTAGCATTCATCTAAGGTATGACTTTTCTCACAGAATGTACAAGGTTTCGTGAAAGCACTGCTAACTGATGAACCATTACTCTTTGCTGTAATCAAGTCTTTATGATTTTCACCAACCTGTTTTATACCAGTTACAAAGCTGCTACCTCTTTTTCCTTCCTTTTTCAGCTTGGATCCTTGAAGAGATTTGTTACAGTGTTTCTTATCACTAGCCAAAACATCCAGATCTCCAAAGAGTGGGATTGATATTATTTTGCTTGTCGGTCAACGAATTTGGCTCTGCACGAACTTGGCTCTTTTCTGACTGTGCTCCTCGTACTCGTATGTATGGACCCTCCATCTTTCACGCAATTTGTAGATCAGTTTTGAGATAAAAATCCTCATGTTGGTAGGATTATGTAACATGTATTCAATGTCTTCCATAACATTGCGGCAAACAGGGAGAAAGCACTTAATGACTTTCCATCCTCTGACTTTATTTCAGGCAATTTGAAAGCCTTTTGCCTCAGCGCTGTTGCAATTTTTAGCTCATTTCCAAACCTGTTGTGTAAGTTTCATTGCTTCTGCATAACCACGATGATCTGGCATATTCTGGCTGCTCTTCACAAGATCTCTAGGATCTCCTCTAGTATACTGCTCGAGAAAGTATAACTTATCGGTATTACTATCAGCTCTAGATTCAACAGCGTGTTCAAACGACTTCATAAAAGACCTGAACTCAAGCTGGTCTCCATGAAACAAGAGAACATCACGCTGAGGTAGAGAAGGCTGCCTTTGACTCTTCGCAAGCATTTCTGTGATATCTGTCTGACGTTGCATCACTCTCTGAAGCCCTACTGTATCAATATTATGGCATGAAGACTCATTGTCTTGGGTAGACCATTCCTTTAAAGTACTTGTCTTCTTAGGTCTGACGCTTACGGGCGCACATGAATGGGCTGCCTCACGACGTGATGACATTCTGCCATATTTTGATGACGCACTATACTCGTCATGTTCATTATGTTCCAATTTGGGAACATATGCACCACTCGATTCGGTGACCACACACTGTCTTGCATAATGTTGTCGTTCTTCACAATCCTGATACACTTTTATTTTAGCATCGGAGATCGCAAGCGCCGTTTCGATTTCCAGCTTTTCCATTTTAGCATTTAATCGTGCCTTTAATTGTGCTTCCTTCATTTTTAACGCCTGCCATTCTTTCAAGGTTGCTGCCTTAGCCAACAAAGCTCTGTTAGCTTCTTCCTTAAGACGAGCTGAGGATGCTGTAGATGTTGAGGACCTTTTGGATACTGCCATCACTACACTTCCATACTTATTAGAAGCAAGTGTCTTAGATGCCACCATCGACACACTGTCCATTGGCGAAACTTCATTGTCGAATATTTGAGACATTTTAAAGCTGTTCTTAGTTTCCTCGAATCACAACTCCACTTTTGCCATGAATTTTGTGCAGCACAGCAATTTAGACTAATATGTTTGTGTTCTTCTTCTTTTAAGTACAATAGCACAGCCGCATTGCTTTCAACAAACTCTTCTAACAGCCTTTTGTAGTTTTTGCAATACTTAATTTGAACATCATTCATGTTGCAAGCATTTTCCATAAGCGACTCTATTTCGTTGGATTTCGCAGTTAATTGCCTCAACTTGCTTCTTCTGGCGGTTATGGCTTTTTGAAGCTTCTCTTCCAAACCTTTGTCGGTGAGCGCCCTCGTACATTCAGACTCGGTAATGGCAGCATTGTCATCGTCGTCTGCCATAGTGAACTTCAAGGCAAGCAAATCCTCTTGTGGTTTCAATTACTTACCAACACCCACTGCTTGTTCTTCCGAGATCATGCGCGTTCTTCCGTCCACTTTCACATGCAGGTAAAGTGCACTCTTAAGTCACTTATTTTCGCTTGAACGACAGACAAAGCTTTTGACTTTACATGTATGGGCATGTTATTCCACAAGTTCTGACGTGTATCTTTCTTATTGAACTCGTTTACTCACGACTCGGACGTCTATGAATTAATTTTGTTTCTTCGTTTATTTTTAACATCAAAACTGTTAAAAAGTTCAACACTTCTTACAGTTTTCTTGCATAAATCCACTATGGTTACAACAACTTATTTGCTATATCTCGAGGAATTATGCTTCCAGTCATTACCGTTTTAGATTACGGTCAAAAGCTTGTGTTCTCCAAACTTCCGCATCTTAACAACTTCTATCGTGCGCAATAATCATGCAACTACGCAATTATGGAATGGCGTCACACAACTTACGATTATCATAAATAAGTGCTTAAGTAATAAAATTTAAATAAACACAACGACAGAATCATGAAAATGAAATATGGCTCTTACAATAAGTATTTAGAAACTTTTTAATTAATAATTCCTGACCTCCTCTTTCCTTGTGATATAAATATGACATGACCAAGGCCTATTTCTCTTATCCACTTTTTAACGTGGGAAAGATGAGATAACACCGGATTCAAGTAAGGCTGATGTGTGTCGACCTTCATACGTCCAGCAATGGCTTCAGGAAAATAGTCACTTGCCATTATCTACAGTCAAAGGAACAAAAAACAATTAAATTTTCCCATTAAAACAATGGGAAAAGTGACAATGCTGTTTATCTTGCCCCCATGCACAGTGAGGAGTAAGAGAAGTTAAAAAAAAAAAACTCCAAAGCTGTTCGAGAACTGTATCAAAAAGTGCCATCTTGGGGTCACAAAGTCTCCATAATAACCATCAGATGTTAACTACATGCCAATAAGCTGTTTGGGAGGCATGCAAGGAAAAAGCTTTTTCTTACCTACAAACATAAGCGTCTGAAGTTTGCTAAGCAGTACTGGGACTGTGTGCTGTGATCAGGTGAGACTAAGATAGAGCTTTTTGGCAACAAACACAGTGGGTGTGTGGATCTGTTGTAAAACAAAAGATGCATTTGTGGAAAAGCGCCTCATGCCCACTGTAAATTATGGTGGCGGACATGTGATGCTGTGGGCCAGTTTCTCTTCCAAAGTAGAAAAATTCTGCTGCTTTGAAGGTCCCAATATGCACAGTGGCCTCCATCATCCATAAGTGGAAGAAGTTCGAAACCACCAGGACTCTTCCTAAAGCTGGCCGGCCATCTAAGCTGAGCGATCGGGGGTGAAGGGGCTTAGTCAGGGAGGTGACCAACGACCCGATGGTCACTCTGTCAAAGCTCCAGAGGTCCTCTGTGGAGAGAGGAGAACCTTCCAGAAGAACAACCATGTCTGCAGCAATCCACCAATCAGGCCTATATGGTAGAGTGGCCAGAGAGTCTCATCATACCATGAGAAACAAAATTCCTTCAGTCCTTCAGGTGCCTTTTGGCAAACCCCAGTCTACAGACAATTCCTTTGACTTCATGCTTAGTTTGTTCTCTGACATGAACTGTCAACTGTGGGACCTAATATAGACAGGTGTGTGCCTTTCCAAATCATGTCCAATCAACTGAATTTACCACAGGTGGACTCCAATTAAACATCTCAAGCATGATCTGGGGAAACAGGATGCAATTTTGAGCTTCAGGGCAAAGGCTGTGAATACTTCATGCCATTATGGGGTGTTGTGTGTAGAATTCTGAGGAAAAAAATTTAATTTAATCCATTTTTTAATAAGTCATAAGTCATTTTAAGACATAAAATGTGGAAAAAGTGATGCGCTGTGAATACTTTCTGGATTCACTGTATTTCCTCACTATAACCCCAACTTAAAGTAAATACAGTTGTTCAGTATAATCATCTTCAGCAAAATGCTTGAGTAAAATTTCATACTGAAGCAAATTTACATAAAAGAGAGTCGAGTGCCAAATATCATCACATTGTGATATTTGAATGTGGTTTGAATAAGTTTGACTTTGTAGTTTTTGAGTCTGAGTTTTGGCAGGTAGCTGCTCTCCCCTCTTTTGAGTAAAGCTGACAGTACTGACCTGCTTTCACCCTTGATAGTGACCGACAGTTAGTGTAATTAACTATTGTTAGAACACGTGTGATGCAACTGATGAAGTAAAATTTCCCAGTCCTGTTACCATCTATTATCACCACTTGTGGAATGCCTCTTATTCAATAAGATTATTCAGTCAGAACTGTATAATGTCATATAATCACAGACAATCTGCCTATTACTATTTCAGATATATCTCCAATCCCAGTAGGCAGCTAGAAATGCAGGTTGGGGAAACATTTTTAGCATCAGAGGTTATAATTTTGTGTAATTCTTGGGCATTAATTTGATGTTACATTTCTGCCAAGACCTTTAAAGTGCTACAGCTGAAGTGGCCTACTGAGCTGCATGCACTATGCCTTTGATCTATTTCAGTCATCAGTGTCTTAATCAGAATGATGCATCCCACAAACATTTCAAAATTGATTAGAAATTGATCTGTACAATATACATATTGGTTGCATTAGGCAGTATGTATTTATTTTTTTAGGTAAAGATGGCATAAGTGGATGAGAGGTAATTAAAAGGTAACATAATTACTTTTACATAATGTACATTTTCTATGAGATGTAATGTCATATAATTCATGAATAACCATTGAATATCCCCTAAGCAATATATGACACCAAAGAATTTAGCTGTGCCACAGACCCTGAATTGATCAATTAATGGATTTACTTCTTTAAAAAGTGATCAAATAAACCTCCACGTTCAGCTTCGATTCCTGTCTCGGGTCTGTGTGCATAGAGTTTTCATGTTCTTCCCATGCTTGCTGGGTTTCCTCCAGTTTCCTCCCATAGTTTAAAGACATGCAGATTAGGCTAATTGGTGTTCAAAAATTGCCCATAGTGTGTGTATGTGTTTACGCCCTGCGATGGATTGTCACTCCGTCCCCGTGCCCTAACTCGTGCCCTAAGTCTCCTGGGATAGGCTCCAGGCGTGTGAACAAGCATACACACATACAAAACCATTCAGTGTGAAAACACTAATGAGTCTAAGATGCATGTCTTTGGAGTCAATCTACAAAGCACAGGAAGAACATGCAAACTCTGTACACATAAATTATAAAGTGGAAATTGAGCCCAAATTCTGGAGTTGCAAAGCAACCATGATAACTAAGCCACTGTACCCCAAAAGCAGATTGCTGTGCAAATAAAATAAATTTGCCATACTAAAAAGGAATCAAAATATCACCCATGAATGAAAGATCTCACCCCTAAACCCCAATGCAACCTCTAAGTTTATGATGTGCTTTGTTAAAGAGGGTAGGTTAATTGCACCACTCTTATTTTCACTATAATCAAACTTGTAGACAAATGTGTTGGTGTAATGGGTAATCGAGGGGATTTCCAGTGCTTGCACAGGTCCAGAGAGAGAGAGAGAGAGTGATTGTCCCTGCA
>CM060119.1:20220658-20408158 GCA_030522415.1 Channallabes apus | reverse complement strand
CCCCACTTTGCAGTTATTTATTTGTAAAAAATGTTTGGAATCATGTATGATTTTCGTTCCACTTCTCACGTGTACACCACTTTGTATTGGTCTTTCACGTGGAATTCCAATGAAATTGATTCATGTTTGTGGCTGTAATGTGACAAAATGTGGAAAAGTTCAAGGGGGCCGAATACTTTTGCAGGCCACTGTATATATATATATATATATATATATATATATATATATATATACACACACTACCGTTCAAAAGTTTGGGGTCACTTTCTAACTCCATGATGGTTCCTGATTGTTATTTCTTTCTACATTGTAAAGGAATCCTGAAGGCGTCCAAAAAATGCATTAATCTCGTTTGAACAGTTGATATTGAGATGTTTCTGCTACTTCTGCTCTGTAAAGACTTCATAACGCCTCTAATCTGAGGTGCTGTTAATTGGTCATTTTTCAGGCTGATAATTCTAAATTAACTTCTCGTCTGCAGCAGAGGTAGGTCTTGGTCTCGGCCTCCTGGGACGGCCTTCATGAGAGCCAGTTTCATTATGGTGCTTGACGGATTTTGTAAATGCACTTGACAATACTGTTCTTGCATGAACTATTACAGAAAGGCTGACCTCTGTGTCTTAAAATAACAACTAACTTTTGTTTTTCTTGTTGTTATGTAATTAACTAATCCCATATGTGTTATTTTATAGTTTTGAAATCCCCAGTATTGTTGTAGAATGTAGAAAATAAATCACTAAACAAAAACAAAGAAATTTGCAAGTGACCCCAAACTTTTGAACGGTAGTGTGTATATATGTATGTATGTATGTATGTATGTATGTATGTATGTATGTATGTATGTATGTATACATGTAGTATATATATACTGTATATACACTACATATATACATACACACAATTTTTTAAAATTCTTTTTCTTTTTGCATAACTATGATTACGTTGGCAATAAAACGCCCTCAAAGACAGTGGTGATTACATCTCATTCCTTTGTCTATATTGCAGAGAGACAACCAGAAGCAAAGGCACTTGTGCAGACTTCACAGACTTTTAGCTCAAACTCCACAGATGACTGGGAACAACTCCAACAGAATGGAGGCTTTCCTCAGCAATCCACCTGGACAGGACTGGTAGACCTGGATAAGGAAGAGTTTCATTCCATTGCAGGCAACGAGTCCTCTGAGATATCAGGAGAGCATGTGGTAATCCATCTCAGGTCTAGAGAGAAGCCAGTAAACCAGGAAATACATGTGCCCAAAGATCAATTTCCACCTTTCCTCGATCTCCACGGGGGTTCAGCAAGAGAGGAACCTGACGAAAGAGAAGCAACGGAGGACCACAGATTGTCTCTTGAGCCATCACTGACCACACAACCCTTATCCACACAATCTCAGACCAGTAACAGCATACTCTTTAACTTTGTTGACTCCATTGTGAGGCCATGGAAATACTGGAATAGCAATGCTGAGACAGAGGCCCCTTCGACAGTGTCAAGTCTATTGCAGGAGACCTCAGAGGAAGTCCCGGCAGCCAAGGTGAAGCCAGTGAGTGGTGAGCATAGAGGTAATAAAGGAAGTATTAATAATGCTATCTCAGAGCCTGAGAGAATGGAGCCTTCAATTAAACCCTCCACACCATATTCAGAGGAAGGACTTTTCGAGCAGGAGAAAGAGGCAGTTCTGCTGGTACCAGTAAACGAGCTGAAGAATTCCAGTGAAGTCCAAACGGAACCTTCAGTTTCACAACCAACAACATTCCGAGGTAAGAAGACTCTACGGTGTATTTGCTGCAAGGTAGGAGGAGTATGTCATGCTTGTGTTATGGACTTAGTGTAGTCATGTTAGTGTACATAATTCTATTTAATTAATTTGTAATACATAATTTTTTTTGCAGTTTCTTCCCATTTCATACCTAAATTCCCTCGGCTAATGCCCACACACCAGTCAGTACCTCCTATTATGCAACAGCCTTAATGGGTGAAGGCTAACGCATACATCTTTTCAAACCACAGCAGCATAACACACTTACTGTAAGTCCTATTCACACGGGATTAGTATTATCTGGGGACCTTTTTCATGTAATATATTCTAAATATTACTTATTATACAAATGAAGCCCTATTTGCAGTTTTCTCTTTTCTGCACATTGTATTGTTATATGGTATATACCGCCATTCTTCGGGAGAGGAATGGATAAAGAGGGACACAGAAAAATTATATACAACCCCGCCAAATACTGACCACATCTCACACACGCCGATTCGCACGGAATTAATATTATCACAAGATCTCGGTGTTCGGTGAAAGTCATTTCCCAGGGAATTTTTACTTGAAAAATTATAAACATGGCCGATTCGCACAGGATTAAGATCACAGACAACGTCCGCAATTATTACAAACCACAGAAGGTCTCCAGGTAATACTAATCCCTTGCGAATAGGACTGTACCCGCCCTCTACCAAACACCAGCGATTGTTTAGTGTCACAGTGAGGGCGAGAGTGGAGTTTGTCATTCCTCTGACCCAGAGATCACAGCCAATCTTTGCACACTTGCACTCCCCTTCACAGATGGCTGTGTTGTAATCAATTCGAACTTGTGAACTCCAGAGATAGGTGGAATGCTTTTCAGTTGTGCCACTTGTGAGCCCTAAGAATGTCTTACTTTCTGCTTACCTGCTTAAGTTTTTGCAACAAAATGTGAAATCCATTTCAGGTATAAATAGTCTGTTTAAATACATCACACAAACCTAGTAAGCCATTATACAGTACAGTAGGTTCTGATACATGTACAACATTTAGCGGTTTGCAATTAGAGACATGGTCTTTTTTCTTTTCCCAATACTGGGTCTTTCCAGATTCCTTTTTAGGTTGTTTAGCTGATCGAACCAGTGCAGAAAAGAAATGGAATTGAGCAAAGCAAGCAAATGATGCTCTCAGGAGAGCATATATACACACACATACACAAACACACACAAGCACACACACATACACACACACGGACGCACATCATATCTCATTTTTCAACTTTTCCTCAACATTTCCACAACTTCTGCTCATCTGCTTAGTTATTTTCCTCTCATCTGCCATGGTTATATTTTGTGCACACGGCCAAACAAACCATTTAAATTCCAAGCAGGAGTCGTAGCTGGAGACTGGAAGGCAGTGCACTATTGTTGCATCCCTAAACATACACTTTGTGTGTACAGTATTAATGCTTCTGATTTATTTTTGGATGACAGATTCATGCTATGACCCCCATTTAGCATGGAGACGTATACTATACATAGGCACAGATTGTACCTGCTGGCAGTCAGATGTATTCTTCGATGTACAGTATATTTACAGTACATGCACATTTTCACCTTCTGTCTGAGGTGTTTGGATTTTAAGTTCTCAAACCTTTTGAAATAAGTTTCAATCTGTAACACTAATTATGTTTAGCATCTATAAACTGCACATGGTCCAGCGAGTGTAGAGGTTATTCCTCAGACAGACTTTCAGAATAGAGTGGGAGAGAAGAGGAAGGGGTAAGCTGTTGTAGAGGTCATGTTACTGAGATTTACTGCAATTCTTTTTCTCTTTCTTTTTCTTTTTCTTTTCATAATACCCCCCCCCCCCCCCTCAAAATCTTGTGTCATGAAAACTAATGGCACGTTAATACCTCCAGCATTAAATTGTGATTACAATATTTTGGAACAGTTTTGCCAAGTGAGGCAGCATCAATACAGTTATCTATCTCCCGCAAGCCATGTTCTATGGGGAACGTTAAAATTTAATTCTGGGTAAGAATTTAGCTTTAGTCAGCATGAATTATTTACACTGAATCTAATTACTGCACCATAGCCAAGCCATCAGTTCAGCCAGAGCATCCTAGGTCTCTTGCAGTTAAAGTGTGCATCATGTGTCTTTATATTTGCATGTGTGTGTGTGTGTGTGTGTGTGTGTGTGTACATAAATACATATACACTGAGTGCCAGAAATAGTCTGAAATGATGCTGGCAGAGAGAAAGCTGCTTCAGTTTTGTTTTCTCTCAGGCAGGGACCATTTAAGTAAATTGGGCTTTGGTGGCTATTTCATCCTTCACTGGGCCTGACTTTCATCTTTTGTCTTGTTTTGCATTTGAGTGGATAGAAGCTGTGGAGAACTTAAATGTCACATACTGAGACTGAGCTACATATTATGTGTTAGATCTGTCTTTGGGTCTAAATAAATAGGTCTTAAGAACAGAAAGTTATTAGAATAAGAGACATTTTACATTACCATTCTATATAAAGACGCACACTTTAAATCTCAAATATGTTCAACTACGGGCTGTGGTGGCTCAAACGATTAAAGCCCAGGGTTACTAATCAGAAGGTCGGGTTTCAAGCCCCAGGACAACCTAGCTGCCACCGATGGGGGGAAGAAACTGTGACCACACACATGTTATAGATGTGACAAGCAGAAAATGATGCACATGATAGACGCCCGTTCGTAGCCAAAGATAAACTGTAATACAAAAAGGAAAACTAGATGAATTATCTAAAACCAGGAAAATTCATTCATTCATTCATTCATTCGTTCATCTTCTATACCGCTTTATCCTATATGATCAGGGTCGCAGGGGGCCTGGAGCCTATCCCAGGAGGCTTCGGGCACAAGGCAGGGTACAGCCTGGACAGGGTAAACCAGGAAAATAATAAATTATAACACAGAAGATAAAATCGATTAAGTAGCTTTTATTTCTTTTCAACCATTTACAGCTCAAACAGTCTGAAACCAGACAGTGTTTCTCCAGGACCGGGGAGCTTCATCAAATACCGGACTTTGTACTACAACAAATAACTAATTAGACTGCACAGGACTGCATAGTGCACATGTGGAAACAGTACAAGACAGCATGATTACTACCAAAACAGTGCAAGATGGTATAGTTACCAAAAAATATGATAAATGCAGTTCTTTTTTGAATAAAGTGCAAACATGAAATTACAGTATAATTATGATAATAAATGCAGTACAGTATATATAAAGATAATAAGCTGGTTAGTAACCATGCAAGTGTTCAGAACAGTACAGTATGTTTGTAACATTGTGTTAGCATCAATTTAAGAGAAAATTGCCGTGAATGTGATGCTGTTCGGTTGAGTATGAGTGTGTTTCAGTCTAGTCTCTGGATATTCAGCAGTCTGATGGCTTGGGGGAAGAAACTGTCTGCCTGTGAGGGCCAGAATGCAGTGGGACCTTTTTCCAGAATGCAAGAGGTTGAAGAGTTTGTGTGTGTGTGTGTGTGTGTGTGTGTGTGTGTGTGTGTGTGTGTGTGTGTGTGTGTATGTGTGTGTGTGTGTGTGTGTGTGTGTGTGTGTGTGTGTGTGTGTGTGTTTGTGTGTGTGTGTGGTCATCCAGAATGCTGGTGGCCTTTCAGATTCAGGGATGGTGTAAATGTATATGATGGAGAGAAGAGAGACTCTGATCATCATCTCAGCTGTCCTCACTATCCACTGAAGGTTGCTGTGATCTGAGACAGTGCAATTCCCAGGATGCTCTTTGTAGTCCCTCTGTAGAAAGTGGTGAGGACTGGGGAGAGAGATGGGCTTTACAAATTCTTCACAAAGAATTCGTCCCTGATGGCACAGGCATATTCCAAGACTCGAATTGTAAAAGAGTGGTTGCACAGGGAGCACGGAGAATCATTTTCACATGTTACATAATCAAAGCAAAGAAAAGAGTTATTGGGAAGTCTAATGATTTGCAATGTTTGCAATGTTTAGTACACACACAGTATGATGTTCATATGCTAGGCTTTCTGTGCTGTGGTTCCTGTACTGTGTGGGTACACTGATGTGAGTAAGTCATTATTCACATCATCACATTATGGGTTGATTTCCTCCATTCTTTTCCCCACTTGATCATGTGACTGTTTTAGGAGTCAGCTTAACGTATAATCTCCCTTCGACCGAAGTTGTTAATTAATTATTCAAATCATTAATTAGACAGCTACTTGGCTATGTAAATTGCTCTACAATTATGTGATGCTGTAAACGCTGAGCACTGAATAATTCATTATTGATTAAATATTTCATCATGATCACTGAATATGTGGTCCGCAAATATCTCTTAATGAGGTGTTCCCACGACATGTTGCCCTAAGGGCAGCTCATGTTACCTGTGTGCCAAATTATCCATGCAGACTTAATTTCTAGTAAATAATTGGTCTATTATATGAAACATGTATTAATTAATTAATTTATTTATTTGTTAAATTTTTTCTCCTTTTTTTTTCATTTGAACAATGGTTTGGTCAGGTTTTAGCACAGAGAGACACAGAAAAAAAATGGCACAAATCAACCCGTAGTCCTGCATGACTTACGGCCTGTTAACAGCCAACTGCGATAGTATTAAATCCTGCTTTATGGAGTCTGTAAAAGAAAAACATACCCCTAGTACATATTTATTCATATTTATTTAATGTTTTGTAATGAAGGATTACTTTATGCACTGTTGTTGAAGAAATATTTCAATGATAAGGTACTTATATAGCATCATTATTTTTTAAGGTTGTCACACGGTTAAACACACACACACACACACACACACACACACAGAGTGCAATAGTGGCTGACATGCTCTTGGCCGATATGCTCTTGATTAAAGAGAGAAATGTTTTAAATATATTGCATGCTGTATTACTGTGGCCAAAACTTCAAATTGGTGCAATGGTATTGCTATTTTAATGACAGGCGAGGCTTATGAATGATGCCAGTGTATTGTTTATGCACAACAGGAGATCCTAAAGTAGATGCTGTATAAGTGTCAGCATGTCTGAAAGGATCTGATGGATAGATAATGAGTGTAGTGTTCAAGGCTGCATACATTAAAGTTAATAGCTGCAGTTTTGGTGGTGCAGCATGTTTGGGTTGCTAATTAAACATGCATTTAAAGCAATCTCCTCCCCCTAACAATGTTAATTGCAGTATGGTGTTGTTCCTGCAGGACTAATTGCATCAGAACGGATGGAGGTGATGAATCCCACAGCTGCAGCGAGTCCCTTGGGTCCCACGAGCAGTTTTGGCTCCATGCCAGCGCTGGGCAGCCAGCAGGAACGGGCGCTTCAGTCTCTGAGAGGATACGCTACCACAAACAGTAATGGGATCCTTTCGACCCAGACCAGTGAACCTGTAGAGATCAAACAAGAAGCAATAGAGATCATGAGAATTCCGGTCTTCGGGGACAACCATGAGAACTATTCTGGGGAAGGTAAGGATCATATCGAAGACAGTTACTCACTGCCGAAGGTGTCTGCATCACAGTCCTCTCCACAAAGAGGGATTTCAGAAGAGGAGAGTGATACAGACGGGAGTGGAGGAAACGATTTATTTATAAGCAGCAGCCGTCAGACGAAGCCGGGTACTCCGGAGGCCTCAGAAGAGCAGAATGTTCTCATACAAACAACAGTGCAATGGCAGCTCCTAGGTCTTCCAACTGGCCGACCGTCTCACAGTGCCAGTGTCCCCAGACACACCATGGCTCCTGAAGAGGCCAGGGGGGAGGTCCTGTATATCCATCATCTCACAGAAAGATCTGGGAACACTTCTTTTACCAAAGTGCCTCTGGTTGAGGAGGAGTCAAGAACACATGCAGCCAGTGTGTCTGAGATCGAGACTCCTTATGTGGCCACCACTTCAGAACTCACCCTAAAAGCTTCAAGCACGACTGACCAGGCGCCAAGCACCAACACTAACACCATGACACCAACACATAGCAGTCAAATTCAAATTACAGATGCAACCACTGATGGAGATACTGTGTCCTCGTCAGATCCTGTTATACCAGTTACTTGGTTACCAGTGGTTCAGGAAGAAACTGAAGAGCCACAGACACATGCATTTACTGAAGTGACTAGTGTAAGACTTGAGACTACAAGGGACACAGTTCAACTGACCACACCGTACGCGAAGGAAGCACCCGAGCAGGCAGAGACCGAATCACAGACCCAACCAGCTCTTACTACAGGAAGCACAAGTGGAGACAACACAAGCAAACCAACAGTCGACTATGAAAATGACTCATCGGCTTCGTCAGGTGAGTTTCTTTCTGCGCTGTCATCTGCATCGTCTACTCAAACTTGTGCAACACTGTTATGACTATCTTGTTCCTTGTTCAGCAATATGGTTTTTATTAAGTGGCCTGAACCTGGAGAGAGAAAGCCTTGTTTGTCATGCCTCACCTGGTCCCTGTACTTACCTTCTTAGCAATATCACGGATAAATGTAAACAAAGAAGGAGCATGACAATGGATTGAAGCAGCACTTGCAATCTAATTAGAAGGTCAGGAGCAGTGGAATTAGGGCGGCTGGCTAAGGCAAAGATCTTAGGCCTGAACAAATTAATGATGACAGAAACCAGCGGATGTGTGCAGTAATTGACTGTAGTCACGTTCTCTTTCACTTCTCAATACTTTTTCTCTTTCTTTTTACATACATTTTGGACATGCATACATACTTTTTTTTACACATAATTCAGGTTCTTTAGATTTTCTAAGATTTTGAATTTGTATATTAAATTAAAATATTCAATCAAATTTATTTTAATAAATTAATACAAATAAAAAAGGGATTGTTCATGAGTTTTAGTATAAAACAGTATACTACTACTACTACTACTACTACTAATAATAATAATAATAATAATATTAAAAGCAGTAAATATTCCAAGGTCTTTTTCAGTACAGTATGCACACAGTTAGGAATGTTGCATAATGCAAAGATTTAAAAATTTGTATTTTTAAGGGTTTTTTATTTTATTTACTTTTTTTCAACGGTGTCTGGCACAATAACAGTCTTACATTTTTGTGTTTGATTGTTTCTGAATTTACTGCATGTAAATTGAGCACATTTTGGCAGGGACAATCTATGGGGCTACAGGAGTTTACATTATTTTACAGTAAGGCTTTACTGTAATCCGGAGATTTGGATGTGATTTACAGCTTACATGAGGGTAGACAATATGTATTGAAGGGTTAGGACCTTTTTCTTAAATTCTCAAAATTTCCTCATAATATTGTTAAACTATAATGGACATACTAGTCAAATTCATCTTGCGTGATGACATTATTTTCCGCACAGCAGCCAGCTGAAAAACAATCCTTGTCCTCCTCTATTCAATCATTGTCCTCTTTCTCCTGGCTCTACTTTAGAGAAAGCAGCTGACACTTCATGACTGAAAAAGGACCTGACAAGTAAGGGAATAAATGAAAAGAGCCAGATGCTTTGAGTAAAATAGCAAGAGTCTGGACCGGCTCCTTTTTCCCCACAGCGCAGGTGGAAGTTCATCGGCTTTTTTAATCAATGATCTGTTACTGGAGAGGCTTATGCTATCTGCTTTTCCCAAAAGGCCTGTTAGGCATCACAGAAGGGCATTTTGAAAAATGGCTGCTTTCATGACAGTCAAAAACAGCAGTACGGTACTTGCCGGCTCTTAATTGGAAATAGGCATCATTGTGTGATAGGATAAAAAGATACTGTGTCACATATGGTGCTACGGTTCTGTCAGTCCCCTTAATGCAACTGGGAGCTAGGTGAACATTTACAAAGGTCAATCAATATTCATAAGGAGGCACACATGTCATGTGGAGATTCACAGCCCTGTACATGCACACTTGGTAGAGTGTACTGTCACACTAAACATATCAATGAGGATCACAAATGAAAAGTGTATAGGCTTGAATAATAAGCTGTGTTTACAAAAGGTTGTTTTACACATACACGAACACAAACATTTATCTTCTGCCTGTATGTTTGTGGATTGTTACACATGCCTTACACATGCATCATTTTTTTTTTTTGCAAATCAGCCTTTACATGTTACATAAACAATAAAAGTTCTGCTTCAGAACAACAATCCACATTAACATTAATAATTCAGCTCAATTGTTAATGTTACATTTAGTGTTATGATATGCATAAGGAAGTTTTGTTTCTGTTATCACTTAATAATACAGTAGCTGCAAACATTTGCTTCTTCACCAGCCTTTTTGTTTTTCACACATTGAAGGTAATAACAGAAAAAAACACAACTTTCCATGTTACCAACAGACCAGAACGTGCGCAGTGCTGGAGGCTCCAATGGTGGAAAACTTATTGACTGCTATAAAGCAGCTGAAAGGAGCTACTTCTATAAGTGTTCGATAATTAAGCAATTTCACACCCAAGCTTGTAATGTTGTACTCAATATCAGCATCACAGCCATGTATAACCTTAAGTGTGATATCGCTTTTTTACAATAGAAAAGTAATTGTCAAACAGATTATGCTTTGTTTATTTAACCAGTTATTTTGCTTCCGCAACTGTCTGAACTTTCATTGAGCTGGAGACCTAGAGTTAGAGTAATTGCTATAAAAGGGTGAAAGTTGTTTTCAATTTTTACCAGTACTGTGTAGCCAAAAGATGAGAAAAAAACATGGAGGTGATGGACAGTCCTGTAAAGTTTCGCTTTATATTGCCACATATTCTTTTAATTCAACTAACTGTTCAGGAATTGAATGGCAAATAGCATGAAAAGGAAAGCTAGGGCACTATATACAGTAGGTTGTACAATTCCTTTTCCCACACACCAAGTAATGCCTTTGTTTGGGGGTTAATGGTTATTGGAACACCTGTGAAGTGATGTGATCCCCAACATATGAACGAGTTCTGTTCCCCGAGAGCTTGCTCATTAGTCCAATTTGTTTGGAAATCCAACAAACATTGTCTTCACAGGTTTTCATGATCTTGTCCTTGGTCTACAGAATCGTGCCGATGGTTGAACGAGACATGTTAAAAGAACAAGCAATGTCTACCAACTTTTTCACCCTGCTCCATTCTCTCAGTTATTTTTACTTTTGTCTACTGTACATCGCTATTGCTTGGCGCTTCTTAGCAATACAAATCTTCATCGCCGCTTCTGGACATCCTGGGTTTGTACTGCACTACTGTACTCTATACAGTACAGTACTGTACACTACAGCACAACCACTTGACGGATATGTGACCTAACTTCCATGAATTAACATGCATGAACGCATTTTTATATCTTCGAAAGTTCATGTTACGTGTTAGATGTTGTTGGGGATGGTCTGTAACATTTAAGTGAGATGCATTGCCTCTGGGGCAAACCAATGAAGGAAAAATCCGTGAGGCAGGGGAAGAACAATAACAAAAGAGTTTATTTTTAACCAATTTTTCATAAAGTAAACAAGATAAAGTAAGGAGAACCGGAGATATGGAGTGACACCAAAAGAAAGAAAATATCAAAAGCAAAATGGGAGCTAACAGCTGAATCCCAACCCAAATAATCTAACCGCCAAACAAAAAATGTGGAAAACAAAACCGAAAGCTTCGGCGCATGCGGCACCCATACTAAGGCTACTCTTGGCTAATAACAAAATACATAGGGGGTTGTCACTCCCTAGCTACCCTTAACACCAGCAGGTTAACGTTACGCTACCAACACCTGTCTCCTTTCTCTGATTTACTTTGCCACTACTTCAGAATCGCGCTACATGAATCACAGCCATGCAGTGCTTAATGTTGGTTACAGACGTTCATTCCGTAATAGGTGCTTTACAGTTCGCAGATGTGTGCAAATTTACCAAAATGCAGACCCGATCAGACAAGTAGATACATCAACCAGACTTAAACAATCTACACCCAGCACAGCTTAACACACAAGTGTGTAGTCGACACAAAAAAAAGGACAGTCGCCCGCTAGCCGAAAAGCAAGACGACTGACGCAAGTCAAGGGAGCCCCGCCACTTTTATGACGACAGGTCCACCGTCATTGGAGGATTGGCGAACCCCGGACAACCAAACAGCTGATCCTGTGCTTCTTAAAAAAAAGAGAACAGAGACAGATACCATATGGGAAGAAACAAAATATCATAAAAACAAACAAATACACCAGGGGACATAACACCTCCCCCCTTAAGTGAAAAACAAAACAAACAAACACATTACAAGAAGTTTTTTTTTTTTTTCATTAATGATAACTTAGGTCATTGCCCAAGTTCTCGATAAAGCGTCAGCTATTATATTTTCTGACCCTTTTTTGTGGGTAATCACCAAATTGTAACTTTGTACAATTAATGACCAGCGCATTAACCGTTGGTTTTGGTTATACATTCGCGCTAGAAACACCAAAGGATTATGATCAGTGAACACCGATACAGACATGTTGCTTGAACTAATATATACATCAAAGTATTGTAAAGCCATCAGAAGGGCCAGTGTCTCTTTCTCAATAGTGGAGTAGTTTAACTGATGTTTGTTGAACTTAAGTGAGAAGAAACACACAGGATGTTCAATTCCACAGGCATCCTCCTGGATCAGTACAGCACCCGCACCTACCAAGCTTGCGTCAATCTCCAAAATAAAAGGTTTAGAACAGTCTGGAGCAATAAGAACAGGTGCATTGCATAACAATGCCTTCACATTGTCAAAAGCATTCTGACACGCATCATTCCATTTAAATGGACACGACGGACTAAGGAGAGATGTAAGCGGATTCACAACAGTTGAAAAATTTTTACAAAAATTTCGATAATAACCCGCCATTCCCAGGAACCGACGTAGTTCTTTGCGTGAAGCAGGAACAGGAAACTCGAATGTTCGTATGTAGGGGACTTACTGTATTTTAACTTCCCATTGCTGTTATACTCTATATCAGCCTAATAGAATGCCTTTTGTCCAATCAAATTGCTTAGTCAGAACTAACTGTTGCATAAACATCTCTTATCCGAGACCTTCAAGCTATCAATGTATTCATATATTTTCAATGACAAAATGGTTTCTTTATTTGTGTTTATTTGTAAGGCTTAGATTATATAGAACATCCAGCATGCTTCACGAGTCCTTGTGAATTATATGTTGCTACGGAAACAATAGTGTATTAGAACAAGCATATTAATATAAATCAGTGATTTAAATTACAGATGGAACTGCTGATATAAAAACTTAATCAACACACTTCGATTCAAGGTCTCAACATTGCTATTAAATAAATTGTTTGGAATCTAACTACATAGTACTAATAATAATATTTAATTCTGTTTCAGAGGAGTTCAGTCTCTCTCTTGCTCTCTCTCTCACACACACACACACATTCACTCACTCACTCACTCACTCACTCACTCACAGTACTCACTGGCATTCAACAAAAAATCTGCGCAGCTCAGGGAGAAATAACTATGATTAGTTAAAGGTAGCAATCATTTAAAACAGAGAGGAGGTAGCCTCACCGTTACTTAAATAAATAGTGCGAGTACAGTATGTCTAAACGAACCTTGCTCTTTACTGAACAACCTGATTTTTAAAATGTGTTATACCACTGAGGATGGATTCTTGAATCACAAAGTGTAAGTTTATAAATGATAGAAACCTTAACAGACATACGGATTATAACTTAAATGACAGTTTTAAATACATCAATGGGTTCTTATGAACGTTATCATTTATAGTATAATCTAAGCAAAGAAATCGGAACAATAAAAAACATATGGAAAATGTTGAAATAAGGAAAATGTGTAATCATTCATATGGGGAGGTTTTCTGTTTAGACACGTTAACAAAGAAAGTTTTATTCCCACAGGAATGTTTTAGTTTGTGGTGTTTCTCTGTAACATGACATGGTGCATTGTTTCTAGCTTCAATTAAAAAGCGATTACAATATCCATTAATAAATAAAATAAATGTTGGCCAGTCACAGTGGTATATATTTATTTCCACTTTGGCAAGGTAACAATATCACACCGTCCCAACATGCATTATTAACACGATAGCCTGTTCTGTGTTATTTATCCTGAAGTGCTCACCAGGACAGATTCTTACAGCCATGGATTAATTGTGGATGTTTGTTCATTGGTTTTCATAAGTGTACAATCATATCAATCCTTTTTTTTTTTTTTTTTAGAAAATATTTACTTCAATATTTTTTATAGTTCGTTCATTTACTTGTTTGTCTGATAAAATATTCACGACTCTAAATGCGCTTTCTATCAAAGGCTCGGGACAAGGTGTAGCTGATAGGTATCACTTTAATTTGCTGTCAGATGACAGAAACACAATAGCTTAATCAATCACAATAGCTGTGACTTTGTTTGGCCCTTACATGGATTTCTTTCTTTTTCTGAAGTAAAGATCATTTTTCCCGACAGCTCATGCACCTGCACCTGTTTGCTTTGCTTATGCACTAAATGTGATCTGCCCAATTACACTGCCCTCAAAACAAATGTGCTCTCCTTGAAGTGTGCACACACTTAACTTCACCCTAGCCATTTTATACTCCTGCACTGAGATTTCGTTCTAATTCCTGGATGTTAGCCAATGAAAATGTAAATAAGTTATAAGAGGCAGGAATTGTGAAATTTTGTAAATTCTCTATATTCTTAATGCAAGTGAAATCCAAAAAACAAAAATCTGGCCATTTTTCAAAATATTTTTGCATTGAAATCATTTATCTAGACTATAATACAAATGAAAGAAATACAAATGAAATAATGTGCCAGTCAATGTGAAATATTGGTTGTTTGACTGACATGTTGCTCAGCTTCATTCTAATTTCTCGATACAGTATGTACAATCACCAGATCCACCACTAATCTTTATTCGTCCCTTTCCAGCTTTATTGTTTTCATGCTTTCATCATTATCTTTTTTTCATACACATTTGATCCAGGGCTGTAGTGTAGGCTAAATGCATGTTTAACATTTTTTTTAAGTTATTCGTAGAACAGCATCTCAACAACTGAGTTTTTTCAGATCAAACCGTAGAGTATTATATATATTGTGCTCCTTAATCTCAATTACATTACCCTGGCTGTCTGCTGTCACCAATCACATCGTCTCTTGTGTCAGCCAGTTGATCAGTTAAAGTTTGACAACATTTTTTGAGGTGTGGAAATGGAAAGCCTCTTCCTGCCAATTCTTGCAAAAGACCTCGAACACGAAGCAAGAAGAAAATCAACATAAGGCTGCGTTGTGAATATTCTTTCATATTATTATAGGGCTAGCCAAGTAGTGATGTGATTTATAGTTTTTATAATATTAATCTTTTTTATCATTGAAATGCATGATGGATTGTTCAGTTTTTTGAATGGTGGGTGATGAAATTGTCCATATTGTAGTTCACTGTTTTATCCTCATAATGGTGATTAATAGGCTTTTTAGTGGACTGCAGCTATGTTTATTCCTCTTATGATGCTGTTTAACAACATGTTCAGCTTTAATGAATGCTTTTGCCCAAGAAATATTTCTAATATTTTTTACCGGTATGTTGTAGTGTGCCTTTAGGGCTGTAGCTATCGAATATTTTATTCAATTCAATTAAATTCAATTTTATTTATATAGCGTTTTAACAATGGTCATTGTCTCAAAGCAACTTCACAAAAATGAAAGAAATTTTTTTAAAAGAAAATTTTTGGAAGTGTGTATGTGTGAGAAAAATGTGTCTAGATAATATTGAGATGAATGAATGAATGATGAATGAAATGTCTCTGATGAGCAAGCCAAGGGTAACGGCGACAGTGGCAAGGAAAAATTCCCTGAGATGGCAATTGTAACAAACCTTGAAAGGAACCAGACTCAATCAGGGAACCCATCCTCATTTGGGTGATAACAGATAGAAATTATATAACGTCATGTGTGTTATGCAGCTGAAAGTTCAATATACCAGAAGTTCTTTAAATTAACATGAAGTCCAGTTCAGCATAGGGACGAGTCAGTAGGTGCAGAGGGCAGATGAGGTCTGGATCACTGGAAGCACAGGAGCAGCATGTGTAGCTCCAACCATCATAAAGCTGAATCCAGCTGGTCCTTCTCTGGATGCCTCAGGAACCTCGCAGGGTCGGCCTTTGTCTACTGAAGCTGGCACAATCTCCAAATGCATCGGGATGGGTAGAAAAATACAGAACAGATGGAGAGAATTAGCGTAGTTGCCATTCAGGATAGATGTACTGGAGAATGAGGTTATGGGATGAGTTACGCATATGCCTGGTTAAAGAGATGCGTCTTGAGTCTACTTTTAAACTTTAAAAATTTTAGTAATCGAGTATTCTACCAAAACTTCGATCAAAACTTAATCAAGTAATCGGATAAAATTTACTTTTGCTTACATAAACAGCAATGTAAAATATATAAGAGAAGCAAAGATTAATTGGTTTTCTTTTTAGAAAAATCTACTTTAAAAAAAAAAATACATACAGCATCAAAAATAAACATTGTCATTATTCACAATACAAGGAATAGCTTAAAGTTGACTTAGATGAATTAAGTGCATTACAGTGCCATGCATTCTTATTTTAAAGCCTTTTCTCAGATGCAAAAGCTAAAAAAAAAAAAGGAGTTCAAATGACTTTAAGTATCAAAAAAAACTAAGGCACACATTAAAATAAATAAATATAAAAAACACTAAGCTGTGCAACTTAACTTTCAGAACTAAAACTTTCAAAATTTACAGCTCAGACATAACATAAGCCTTTACTGACAATTTCTGTTGTTTTCTATTGCTGGATTCTTCATCTCTTGGTCCGCTGATATTTTTATCGCTCCGTTCCATTTTGCAGCCCGCAACAGAAAACTCCCTCAAATCAATACACAGCTAACTGTTTGCGTCTCCTTCCGGTTTGTGGGTGACGTAAGCGCTTCTTCTTTGTCGGTGTTTACTGGCGACTTGCATCTGGAAGCGCATTGTGTCACGCCAAACAAATAATTGCACAAAAACAGAACGGAAGCTTTTAAAATTCATTAAAAGAAGCTTTGAGGCAGAAGATTTTGCCTCGACCATTTTTTGTAATCAAGTTACTCGAGGAATTTTTTCAGCCCTACTTACCTTGATCACATAATTCATAGCTTACTCCCCCCCCCCTCTTTTTTACCACTACAGCCCTGATTTAGTGAGAGGTTGGATAAGATGAAAACACGGTTAGATGATTTTCTTCCATTTCCCTGTCTCATGGAAGGTACAAAATAATGTTGTGAGGGAAACTAAAAAGACGAAGGCCTACACGCCATCCGATTGGTCTAAGAAATTATTCAGTCATTTCACCTCAACAATTTGCCAAGTCATATGCATTTTGCATACAGTACATTTGATAAATTTTTGTTTTGCTTGTCGTCTTGTTCTTATCACACAGCTTGATACTAAGGTGAAACTAATTACATTCAGATATTTTTTAAGAATAAACAAATGTTTCTGTGTGGCACATAGCTCATTAGTGTCTGAATAAGAAAAGCAAATGCCTACAGATTGTGTAATATTGCTAACTTCTTGGGGCTTTTGTCTTGCTCATAAACGCCTGCCATCAGGAATATGGCGTGAGCAGCAGGCGGCTTCTCTTCGGTTTCCTTCACTAATGAGCTGATAAGTTTGATTAGAATAATTGGTGGATGACTCTTGTTGCAGTGAAAATGTAAGAGTAATGCATAAGAAATATAATGGAGCAGACATGAAGAAGTCAGCACGACACTCTGAGCATATTTTGCTTGGAAACAGCATCATTTCCATGCAGCTTCGTGCATGCTCCAAGCAAATCCGTGCAGGGGCAGGATACATTTGTGTCTGCACATATATTTTGGTCCAAAAGGAAAAGTAATTTGTGTGAAGTCAGAATCCCATGCTCTCGGCTTTGCCAGTAAAATTGATGCTGTAGACGGTAAAATGGAAGACCTTTGAGTTATAGCTTTCCAGCTAATCTTTAAGGCCACTCTGCCTACAAGGTAAAACACACTGAATATATGATCAGAGTGGTAAATCCAGTGAAAGGGGAAAATATGGCTCGACTTTACATCTCTCTCTCTCTCTCTCTCACTCTCTGTCTCTCTTGTCTATGAGTGCGTGTTTGTTTATTTTATCTACTTATTATTTTTATGCGTCTAGCCGCATACCAGACCCTCAATACAGTGTGAGGAGGCTATTGATTTCCTGCACCGTTTTCTTTATTACTACATCAAGCTCCTTCAGTTGAATGCTCGGAAATGCATTCTGCTTCCTATTTTTTCATCATTGTTATGTCTTGTTTTTTGGCAGGATTAATGAAGATACAGTATCTCTATTCACTTACGAAAGCAAACTTAGTCAAAGATCAGGCCTTGTGTCTTATTTCAGGAATATTATGTAATCGTGGTTTTAAAGGCAGTTCTTTGTATATGTATTCTTTTGTTTTTAAGAACTGTAACTGCTTGTGTTACATCAATAACACCAGATCAAATCTTATAAAATACACTCGCACTTTAATACTAGGCATCTGCTCTGGGGAGCAGGATAGCGTGGTATGATTCAAGAAAGCAGCATCTTTACTGTGAGGAACATTTATTTTGGCTGAGAATTTTGAGAATCTGTAAGTTTGTGTGTTGTGAATACTGTAAATTTTTTTAATAGGACTTAGCTTTTTTCCTCTTTTACATTTAAGTGGATTTGTTGTTGTTGTTGTGGTTCTTGAAATTCTAAACAAATAAGAGATTAATTTAAGTTTGATTGCAGAACTGGGCGTGGATTTTGTTTTGAGATTTCATGCAAAATTGGTTCAATCCTGGTTAAAACTGTCCCCTCAGGATAGGTGTCGGTAATAGCAATTAGACTTCCGTGAGAGAGATGGGCTTTTAAAAAATTGTATTATATTTTTATCAGGTTTTTCCCAAGCTATTCTTTGCTATTTCAGACCCACTAACTGCTTCTTACTATATTGCACAACAGCTATAAGTCTCTAAGGATAAAGGCTAACAGATTTTCTCCAACACAAGTAACGACGCCACATTATGCAAACTTCAACTTCCTGGTGTAGATCTGAATGCATTTGCAGCTGTAACTGCCCTCTTCTGTGAACTCAGAGAAACCTTGCAAATAGCTGGAATTACTCTGAAAAGTGAAGAGAAATGCAATGCAGACCATAAACCAAAGGCTGTATGGTTTTGTTCCATTCTTCTCTTCTCTGCTGTTGCTGTCCTCTATTGGATTCCATTCTGAACATTGATGTTCATAACAGATACGCATCCTATCTGGAACTGCCTACAAAAGTGTCTACTCAGTTTTCTGTGCCACTTGAAAAGAAAAATCATATCAGTGTCACATTAAAGCAGAAAATTTGATTTGTTTCACTTCAACCTGGTAACATGAACAAAGCTTTGAACTTCCAATCACTGATCTGTAATGTCCAGGTGGTAGGGATGGTCCTTAAAAACAGCTCTGCTACTCAGGAGCCCTAAGATTTTATATCGATCCTGTCAGTAGGTTAGGTCAGGGTGCTACAAAGGTGTGTGCTGTGTACTGGTTTAAATACCGCTCAAAATCCACACTGCTTTCGGAGCTGATGACTGCAGTTTAACTTGCTGCCCTTCTCCTAACCTCTGCTGGTTCAAAAATTGAGTAACAGAGCGGAGCAAGATTGAGCTTTTCTTGATGTGCAACAGCTTGCAGAGTCTATTGAGTTTTTCACACTGGCACTGAAAGCATGATTTAGGGGAGATAACGATCTCACCCAAGGTGTGAAAGTGAGTGTGAAGACTTGCGATGTTTTAGCCCCAATGTGAATTCCTACATTACATATGGTTTTTGAACATACTGTACTGTATGTTAGCATTGCACTTTCAGCTGTCAGATCCTCCGAGCTCTTCTCAATTCGACATCGTGACACCTTGTGATGGTTAATTGTTGTTCACTGCAGCACCACCTACACGATTCACTGTGTGGCTGACTAGTTACAGTCTGTGAGTGCTGTAGAATGTGCTTTAAATGTACGGATTTCCTAGCAGTCAATTTGCTCAATTTGCAGTTGCAGGCTAACAGACAGCCATCCATCACATTCAGCCATCTGCAGCCCGGAGTCAAGGACAGCGAAATTGGCCATGCTGTTTAGGTGGGGGGTACTCTCTTTGTTCTTGCAGTCAACCCTGGCCAATCAAATATTTTTGCATAGACGTGACTACCATGATGTCAGGCACAACAGTGGTTGGTGGAAGTACAGTCTGATATTATCTGATGCTTTTTATGCAGAAAAAGAGTAACCTAACAATAGACAGCTTCTGTTCAGCTGATTATTTTTATATGCAGTAAGTTGTGGTGGTTTTCGCAACTTATTCAGAAGAGAAAAAAGCATGTGAAAATGGATGGTCTGAAAGATATTAATTTGCAATCATATCATGTGTGTACTGCAATAGATTGGCACCGCATCCAGGGTGTACCTCATCTCGTGCCCTAAGTCTCCTGGGATAGTCTCCAGGCCCCCCGCGACCCTGTACATAGGACAAAAACCGGTTTAGAGGGTGACTGAGTGAGTGTTATCATTCTATTTATGCTCAACAGCTTTTAAATTATTTACTTCAAGAGTCCCCAAATAAGGTTTAATGCAATAAGTGTTTTGGTGAGAATGAGAATTGTAAATCATGATTTACTCATAAGTAGCTATGTTGTTTTTTATTTTTAGCATTTAAAGATGGTGGGTTAATGGGTAACTGCGGATGGCTAACCTACTGTAGCTTTCTTCAGCTTTGTTGTATTTATCTTTAACATCACTTAAACATTAAGGATATCATCATGAATTAGAAGCTCTTTTATATGTTGTTGTTGGTCCTTCGGCTGCTCCCGGCAAGGGGTCGCCACAGCGGAATATCCAGTCCGCACTACAACTTGGCACAGGTTTTACGCCGGATGCCCTTCCTGACGCAACCCTCCCATTTTATCCGGGCTTGGGACCGGCACTGTATCCAGGGTGTGGGCACTGGCTGGAATCGAACCCGGGCCTTCCGCATGGCAGGCGAAACACCTACCACTGAGCCACCAGTGCCCTTTATATGCACACAATAAATTGATTTCTGCTGTAAACTCCTCCCCCCCAACTCCCCCCACCCCCTGCTTTTTTTTTCATCAAAAGCCCCAGAATAACTGAATGTGGAAAATGCCTTATAATATCCCAAACTTGGGTGGGTTGAAATATGGCTGTATTTTTTCCTTTTTTTTTTTTTTTTTTGGTCTCTGCATTCTGACTGGCTGGAAAATACACTTCTGCAAAAGAGCATTCTGGACAGTTCATTTAAGCTACAGACAATGAAATAGTTGCAGTTGAAAAATGAGTGGAAGAAAAGGACATTGAAGCATGCCAGAATACATGATCTGAGTGGTTTTTCAGCTGGAAAATTAACAGACACATTTCAGCGACTTCTAAGAGTTGTTTTAAAAGGGGTATAATATGCGCGCTGTAATACATTTATAGCCGCCTTATTTTGCTATATTCCTTCTGAAAATTGTCTCCTTATTTGGAGAATCAGCAAAAATGGATATTTCACAATCTTGCATTCTTCATATTTAATATGAGCCTCTGACCACACTATAGTCTTTTAAGGTATGTGGAGTGTTTTCTTGTACCTTATTGTCCATGAGAATTCAGAAATGAGAAATGGGGAAATGATGATCTCTGTGACTTGCATGGTTATTGGTGCCAGATAAGTTCAGTTGATTGTTTTACAAACTGATGAGCTCTTGAGATTCTCGCAATATTCAAACCATGGTCACAGAGATCACTCATTTTCCTTATTCTTATGTTTTCTGTGAACAATAGCTGAAGCTCTTGACCTATCACTGCATGATTTATTGATTGATTGATTGATTAATTTATTTATAGCTTATTATTGAATGATTAGGTAAATAGATTAGCACAGGTATTGTTATAGTTTACTTTTTTTACATGGACATAGAGTGTGTGTAAGGAAACTTCACTTTAGCTCCCACTCTGCCCCCACAGCCCAGGCTCATTATCACTTGCACCTGTTCCTTGACCATGGACTCATTAAAACACACACATACCGTACAGTATACTCTGCAGTTTACTTTTATAATCTGGTTTATTTGTGCCAGCACTATGGAGCTCGTTTCCTACTGTAGATCTGGGATTCCTTTGAGGTCCTAGTATTTCCTTCTGTTTTCTCATTTATACTCATGATTAACTCTGCCTTGGTGTACACCACTTCTGAAGCTTCTTCCAATTTGCATTCTGCCATGTTACCTCCGTGTGTTATTACATTGTGGCAGAAGTGCACTTGATCTGAAGTCAGCTTACTCTGTTATGATTGGGCAGAGCAGCTGTGTTTCAAAGCACATTCCAACAAGACAGACAGCCTTTCACAGCACTCTCCAGACCTGAACCCACTTAAGACACTATTTTCTGGTAATTACCAGCCAGAGGGTGAAGCACTCAGAGCACATGGGAGGCTTTCACCCAGCGGAGGATGAGAGTGAAGGGAGGAGTGGAAGGGAGAGGTGAGGTGAAAGCACAGGCAGGGTAGCTTTTCTGCTATGCTTCAAGCAGCTGCTCCAAGACCTGCAACATAAAGCATTTTCCATTAACTAAACTGTCAAAGGCCTTCCAGATGCTAACAAAAGCAAACGTTGTGGATAAGAGCTGCTAACTTTTTATGCATTCAGCTCCAGTGCCAAGTGTGGAGATATGAAAACTGCAGCATGCCACTCAGAGCGGCCGAGAGAAGCTGTCTTATATCCTTCTATTAATAGTGCTGTTTCACTATTATCATAGGGTAATACATACTGTATGGAAGTTAGAATAATGAGAATCATATCATTACATGGCATTAAGGACTTAATAAGAATTCACAAGGGTGTGCTTTAGGGGGTTTATTTCAACAATTTCAATGCATTTCATGTAAAAGCACTTTAACACAGCTTGTGTGCAAATCTTTTTTATGGTTGTAGTGTATGCTGTGAAGCCTCGGTTTTATGCGGACTCATTTTGAGCTGTTTTACCGTTCGGATGACACAAAGATTAACAGACAGTAAAGCATATGTTTTATCATTGCCTGTCAATCTTCATTGGACTGATATAAAATTAAATGTTTAAGAATAAAGTTTACTTATACTGTATAACTTTTAGACATGCTGCCATTTTTATGTGCAGTCAGTTTATAATTTTCATCTGAATTCAGTCTTGTACAGACTATCCATAATTATCACCAATTTTATTCACTGGCATTGCCTTTTCACCCCTTGCTGTGCTTTGAAGTGAGTTCAATTTTCAAAATGTCTCAGCATAAAGTAGAGCGTTACGAGATAATAATGTAATTTTGCACTATATTAACGACAAATCTTTCAGATGAGGGATCTAATGAACTTTAATTATTTAATTAAAATTTTCCCACTTTTCAAACCTTAATAGGTCTGGTAGGATGTGGCAGCTGTCATGAATCACAGTGAACATCAGTCCATCATGTGTGCTCGAATAATTAGTGGATTAATAATATAACTGATGTTATATTGGTCTGAAGATACAATATTCTGCGAAAAAAAAATAAGGCCAAGGCCAAAAAAACTTTTGAACTCAGTTTTTCATAGCCCCATGTTATGATGTTACTACCTTTATCTCCTGGGTTAATGAGTTGGAATGTATGCTTTATTTCCATAAAATATCATTTTAAATATCAGTAGAAATTATGTTAGATTCTCAGGTCTACATGTACTCCTTACACTTATACTGTACACTTTATTAGTATTTTGTAATATTGTCTTAATACTGTAGCTTGCACTTGAATCAAACACATGTGGTAGACTTTCGTAAACACCTCACGATAATTTGCCCAAAAGTTTTTCCCTGTTCCTCCTGAAAGACGTGGTACAGCGCAGTCAGGTTTCTGGGCCTCATAGACACAATATAAATGTTTCAGTTCAGTCCTATGGCATTCATGTCAGGGCTTTGTGATGGACACTTTGTTGTCTCTGTTATGTTACAAATGTGCAACTTCTTTTCCAAATAAAAAAATACATTTTGAACCTCCACAAGTTCTCCCGTAGGAACATTTTCCAGACACAAGCATAGGGACGACCACTCACTCACTCATTGTCTATACTAATTTATGCTATAGGGGGGCCTGGAGCCTATCTCAGGAGACTTTGGGCATGAGGTGGGGTACACCCTGGACAGGGTGCCAATCCTTGGCATGGGCCACATACACTACGGGCAATTTGGGAACGCCTATTAACCTAATCTGCATTTTGACTGTGCGAGGAAACTGGAGTACCTGAAGGGAAACCCACCAAGCACAGGGAAAACATGCAAACTCTATGCACACAGATGTGGGAATCAAACCTGCTCGGGAATCGAACCCAGACCCTGGAGGTGCATGGTGACAGTGCTAACCCCTAAGCCACTGTGCTGCCAAGGGACAAACAAGTGGATGCAAATATAACAATCTTGAGACCACACTGACATTCATGAAAAATGCACACATTGAATAGTTGTTTGAATTTTCTCATGCTATCTATGGCAAAGATGTAGGCCATTTTACAGCCACAGGTGCCTTCCCAATCAATTAATAATGACGATTAGCTTCTAAAGTCATTATATGAATTTATGGAAATATTGCAGAAACATCTTATTTGGTGTGTACAGTAAAAAAGGTTTGACCTGCAGACATTCTAATATAGAGAATTCATCTTGAAAGACATATGTCTGTATCTCTGATGTGAAGGAGTAGGTGCTGTAACTAACATTGTACATAAACCTTTGACCTCAACTCAGTCTGATGCCAGCACATACAGTCAGATCTGTGGAATTCAGCAAGTCCTGTAGAGTTATTCGTTTTTCCTCAGGAAATCCTTGTCAAGTTGTATTTTTTGTTTTGCTAAGTAATCATGCTTTCCTGTGCAGTGATGCAAAAGGATGTTACAAGATGCGGTGCACCGCATCATACGTGACGAGCATTCACATTTATCAACCAGAAAGCCATTCAGGCTGAGAGGAGAAATGGGATCTGTCTGTAGAAAGAAGCTGTTTCGGGGTTTACCTGTGTGTAACTGTGTGATCAGTACCTAATGTCACGTCCCCAGAGTCCTAAACCACAACCACACACAATCCATTTGTTAAGAAGATGGAGAATGTCGAGGTTTGTGTTATAGGCATCTAAATGAATGGATGTCACTGAAGAGTGACACAGTATTTTTTGTTTTGTTTTGCTGTCAGTTCAAATCACAGATTTAGAGAAGACATCATTGTACTCTGTGAAGCGAGTTTATTTTAAGAACACTGTGGAGTTAATCAAAGGCAAATGCATATTTTCTATGTATTTCTGCCACATTTTCTCCTTTTACCTTTCCACCTTTATATTTCAATTTTCTATTCTTACCTGACACATACACTCAAAGGGGGCAAGTAACAGAGTAAGTAAGTAACAAATAATTTGTTACCTTATGTAAGTATTTTTTGTTTTACGTCTATCTTCTTTTCCTGAATATTTTCAGTATGTGATACCTTTTACTTCTACAGTTTGCCTGTGAAATTAACAGGGGTTACTTTCTTACACACTCATAAATTGTGGGAAAAAAATCATGAAATTGTGAAAAATTTTGAATGTGGTCAAAAAAGTGCCATAAATCGTTATTTTTATACAGTGGAACCTTGGATTATGAGCATAATTCGTTCCGGAAGCGGGCTCGTATTCCAAAACACTTTACCAAATTAAATCTTCCCATAGGAAATAATGGAAACTCAAATTATTCGTTCTACAGCCCCCCAAAAAAACATAAAAATAATTAACACAAATTATAAAGTAAAAATAAAACAAATTAAACTGCACTCACTTTACCTTTAAAAAAAAGTCAAAATTTATCCAGACAGATAAATGTTTCCGTTTGTGAGCGCAGACGCAGTTTGTGTGTGTGTGTGTGTGTGTGTGTGTGTGCACGCACATTACACACACACACACACACACATTAACGGAGAGACCGGTTTTAAAACCGTTTAAAAATTAGCAAGGAACATCGCTAGTCACACTCACGTGAGCACATACTAACGGAATCACTGCTGTAAAGTAAAACAACAATTTAGGCGATTACCTACAATTCCGCAGCAGAGAGAGGAAAACCATTGGCTCAGTTGTGATCACGTGACGCTCGGTGTCAAAGCAAGAAGCGCATGCGTGATACATGATACTCAGTGCTCGTAAACCAAGACAACGGTCGTTTTTCAAGTCAAAACTTAATCTTTGCTCGTCTTGCGGCACACTCGTAAACCGCGTTACTCGTAATCCGAGGTTCCAATGTATGTTTAAACCCTAAATATGCCCCCAAATATGCTCCCAAAGCATAAAAAAAATTTTTACTCAAACTTCGTATCAAAGTTCAATAAAAAAAGTATATATTTAAAAAAAAATTTTAATAATTAGGGCAAATACATTAATAATTCACCTTCCTAAGCCGCTTTTTCCTGTACGGTTACTTTGTACTCTCTACAGTACAAAAAAATATATACAGTCTTATATTTTATATGGAAATTCAACTGAATTTGCGTTAATATTTATGTTTACAAAATTATAAAATTATATTGTTCTGAATAGTTTAGCATTAAAGTGCATGAAAAATTATATATTGCCACAAAAAAGGCATAAAAACAACTGCAGAGGATATATGCGGTTCCCGCACAATTGTGGGGATTTCCGCAAACAATTATTAGTTACTGTAGGTTCTAAGGAAAAATCTGCAAAACAACTGCGGCCACGAACTCTGAACCACGGCTTTGCGGGGGTTGACTATACTCACTACATTTTTTGATGAAAACCTATACATAGACTTGTTACGTTTCAGATGACGATCACAAAAAAGAGCATTGATTCTCTAATCTAAACATAAGCATTTATGCTGTCGCTTAGATCCAGGAAAATGTTTATTGTGTAGTATTTGTACTTGGTATTAACATACAATTTAGAGCATGTACTGTACTTGTTATTATAATTTTTTTATTATTAAACGGTACTTCTACTTGTAGTGGTGGACATTTTTAGGCAAATACTTTTACTTGAGTACTGAGTTTGTGTACTTCTGCCACACCTGCATACATTACAGTACATCTTCTTTCTCTTCATCAACAAATAATCTACAGTATGTTTGAAACTGTGGTTCAGTCATAGTTAATTTTATTTCATGGTGTATAGTGAGCTAGTTTGCATTTTAATTAATGAAATATTGATCATGTGTGTATTTTACACATCATCCACTGCTTAGAGAACCGAACCCAATCTCATTTGTAAGCAATAAGTCATGACTAATTGTTTGAAAATTGAATCAATGTCTTATTCCTTTGCTGCTTGCACCGAGCCCTGCTTAATGTTGAGAGCAATCTGTCCACTTACAGAATTATCCATTTGACAGGATTTTGGTTAAAAGAAAAAAACAACACCACACAGTTAATTAGGTCATGAAGAGTTTATTTCATCATAACAGTGACAGGAAGACCTTGAACTCTGCCACTGTGGTCATGCTCTGCGAGAGGAATGATTATGTGTGTGAAGGAGTGTGTGATCAGGTCTGGGAAAGACTCATTAAATTGAGCAGCGAGATCCTGCAGCTTGGCTATACCCTGCTCTTAGAATACAAATTTGCCAGCTGCCTTTTGAGGAAATATCAATGCATTCTTCATAAAAGGAGTTGGTGCTTATTTCACTGAAGTCCCTAGGGCACCTCTGTGTCGCTAGCCGTGTGCTCATCTGTTAAATTTCGCTTATAATATTCTCATCCCCCAAAGAACATTTTGAAAATAAATGCCTCAACACCTTTTGCTGTGCAGATAGACTTTGTGAGTCAAAGTGATTTACTGAGAAATGGCCTATGATTGATTGATCAATACGACAAAAGCCCTAAAAGCCCTAAAGCAGTTCTGAATATTGTAATATAAATATTAGGATTTATAGAACTTTTATAGTTCTGGGGAGATGTGCTAAAGGCAACAAAATCCCTGTTAAAGAAAAACAGTCTGCAAAATATGTAGTGTGTATATGTAATATAGTGTAATAGTGTACTGTAGCGTATGCAATGTGGAACCGGCACAATTCAGTGATAAGTTTTCAGGACTGCCATATCTGGATTTACACTAACACATCACTTTTATAGCAATACCCGTCCATATTCATGTACCACCCATTCTCAGGCAATCATGTGCTAGCAGTACAATATATACAGTAAAATACAAGTCAGGAGGATACAGGTCAAGCTTCAGTTAACGCTGATTCAAGAAACATCTTAGCGACTTTGATTGTAACATGGCTGTTAGTGCCAGACAGGTTTCAGTATTTCATTAACTGCCGATTTCTATGTATTTTTCCGCACGACTACGCAGAGTTTATGTACAGGGTGGGTGAAAATAAACTATGTAATATTTTAATATTTAATGGTTATAGAACTTGTCATGATGAAAACCGTCTCTAAATAGACGATACTGAATATATTTTCCATATAGATAGTACAGGCATCGGCCGCAAGAGGCAGCACATCCAATGTAAAATAAAGATGGCCATGAGCAAGATAAGATCTCAGCACACTATGAAGTGTGGAATTTCATTGTTCTTGTGTAGAGGTGGCACAGTGAAAGGGAGGAATGCAACACTATGTCCGAAGACAATAAAAAATTGTCATGCACAGGCTTGATGAACGATGCAAGGAGTGCCTTTATTTTACTATGTGATAAAGTAGCCAACATAAATTTATAATAGAAATATGAAGTTTATTGCTAATTTTTAACACCTAGTTACTTTTTACCCACCCTGTAGAATGATGCAAATAATAATAATTAACTCCTATTTATGGCAAATTTCCAATCAGAAGCTTGTAAAACCCTTTCGTTACTGGTGTCTCCCTGTCAAAGACACATGTTTATAAGCCAGTTAGTTCTGGTCTGCTAATTTGATTGGTTGCACAGCTTCTAGAGCGTGCCTATAATTATCATACCTGCACTGTAATGTTTCACTATGTGCATCATTCTGCCTGTCTGTGTTTGCCTTCGTACATCAACATGGTTACAAGCGATATCATCAGTGGACATGGCAAACTATAATTTTCAGGAATATAACTTGTCAGATAAAGATGAAAAGGAAGAAGTGAAGCCAATTTCACCGGAAGCACCTTTAACGGGAATGTATAAATCAATATAAGCGAGCAAGCCGACGTGCTGTAAAATGAGTGTGGCTTCTTCAGGATCTATTTTCCTAGCAGGGAAATAATAAACAGAGCATTTGGTCATTTTGTTTGTGAAATGTCACTTACTCAATATTAGTTTCTTGTTTATAGACTTGTACTATATTCACTGCCTGGCCAAAAAAAAAAACATTGCTCACTCTAATATTTCATTCAGCCATCTTTAGCTTTGATTACAGTGTGCAGTGTGTGAAAATGATTCCTCATGCTCTCAGAAGCACTCTTTGATTTGAGTCCTGGAATATGCCTGTGTCATCAAAGGCAGAAAACCTCCATAGATCTGTTATCCTCCCTGGTGACTTCATTTTATTTGCCACATAATGTTACTGAGTCTAGACCTGACCAACTGTGGCATCCCCAGATCGTAACACTGCCTCCACTGTGCAAGATGTATGCATCGCCTTTACCGTATGTGCTCCTCTTACCCTTATGCGCCCATAACTCTTCAATAAATATGTAAATATGAACTCATCAGACCATGTCACCTTTTTCCATTGCACCAGTCTTAAAACTTAAAATCCTTTCCTTCTGATTATCTTCACTAGCAAGTATTTTTGTAAGGCCATGCAGTTGTTCAGTAGCAATCCTGAGAGTTCTCGTTACATAGTGTACTGTATGTGGAAATGCTCTTTACTGTACACTTTCAGTTGAACATAGCTGTGAGTTCTACTGTCAAATTGTTTTTCATACAGCTGTTGAGTTTTTCCAGATGTTGAAGCGATCTTCAATCATGGTGATTCTTGATTGCCCCCCCCCCCCCCCCCCCAACCGTGTTTCAGTTCATCGCTGTCCTTACTGGTTTTAATAATGTGTTGTACAGTTCTTAACTGAATTCCAGTAACTTCAGAGTTTTTTATTTTTTTTATTTTACAATTTGACCAGGCAGTGTATAATAATGCAGTATTGTAATCATCCAGGAATGTATTGCCACCTCCAGTATTTATCAGTTATTATTGCTCTTCAATTATTTGTGTATTGGTTGTGTATTTTTATATGTTGGTGGCACATGTTTAGTGTGAGCTTGTTAATGTTTGGCCTTGCTACTGTCTTTATCAGACTCCTTTTCAACCAGTCCATTACTGCACTGTCAGTAACCCCTGCCTGCCTGCAGTGCCAACTAATGGTGGTGGAAGGACACCATGTTAGACATTAGCTCTCAGGCTTCAATATATCACAAGTAAAGGTTAGGCTTCACAGTCATGGGTCCAAAACTCATAAAGACTAATAGAAGGTTTTTCATGTTCCGGGAGCTCCTTTCATGTCTTGTTTATGATTGCATTTTAGTTTCTCTTATAAATGTTAAAAATCCATCTACTTGATAATACATTTTTTTTCATAGTTTTATAGGTTACATCTTTAGAAAGTAGTGGGGGAGAGCACATTTTGCAGGATGTTCATAAACTCTTTACTCGAACAGGCTGAATGTCTCAGCTTGAGGCAAGACTTCACATGCTGCTGGTTTAGGTTTATGTAGAGGTTTATCCATCCAGCTGTATATCATTACATGAGACGTAAATTATATTGGAGGCTATGCAGTTTGTGATGTGATCATAGCTGTGAATGGATCAGGCAACAGCACTTTATCAAATTTCCAACCACCCCAGAGAGAGTGAAAGAGACATTCACTGCCTGTCTGTGCACAGATTTCTCCTGTTGCGACTGTAATTATAACAATTAATTTGTTAAATCTCTAAATTATTGTTGACCCTCAAAAGCACATATAGCAGGGATTTCACAGAGTTACATGAGACGTGAGAATACTTCAGAATTGGCAGCATAAAAACAGACAGCAGTGTGTGGCACCACAAGGCGATGAGTGGATAATTTATGAGAGCTGAGCACATCAGTGAAGTGGGAAGAGCTGGATCACATTGTCCTTCCCCAGGGAGCATCCATCTTGATAAGCAGGGTGCCGACAACAAATTCATGCCAATCTGTCATCGTGCTGAAAGTCATGTGCCTGGACTCCCCTCCGCCACCCCAGTGATGCCAGATAGAAAACAGATACATGAGCCTGACGTTCTTCTCCTGTAACTTTATTCTGGAGGGTTATACCTCAATTCTGCCTTTAAACATCAAGGCATTGATGTATTGAAACATCAAGTGGCAAACGCTTAGTTAATGTTGCTCTCTCTGACGGTCATGCTTTTTAATGGAACCCAGCAGAAACATGATGATAGATCAGTTCTTTGTTTTGGGAAGGGCTTTATTCTGAAACTGACAGCAATGACTTTCAAACAGTTACATCCAGTGTCTTGAATTATTTATGGATGTTAGAAAACATCAAAATGAGAGAAAGAATTATGGCAAAAGAGTAGCATGGCAATGGATGCTGATAAACTTTACACAAAATAAAAATGTTAGGGAAGTTACTGAGTATGATTCATGATAAACAGACTCCTGCTCATTTGAATTCACCCCTACCTCTTTCTAAACAGGTATATACTGTATACAGATTAATATTTATCATATATTACAGCAGTATTTACCTACAGAATTGGAGCACAAAACATACGCAGGACATACGATGGACAATAGCATTGAGACAAAAAGTTACATTTATATTTTATACAATGAAATCGCTATACAACAATAAGTATTTTATTTTGAAGTCCTTTATTCTTCTGGATCTGGCTGGACATAAAGTCAAATTGATTGCTTCTTGAAGTTTACAACTCAATAGAGAATTCATTAGTTTTAGCCATTTTTGTGCAGAGGTGGACACCCCGTCTTCAGAAACTAATAGTCCTGCCACATTTTTGTTCTTTATGTTAGCTAAACCAGCTGATTGTAATTAGCACAACTCTTCTGCCAGATAGATACGAACTAAATTAGCGACATCATCTGTTTTGTGCACAGGCAGAACTATAATACATGACATACAGTATGTACTGTATGTAACTATAGTACATCACATACAGTGTCATTGCATTAACACTTCTGCTGCCTTGATAGCTAACTTTAAACTTATCAAGGAACATCATTTCACACATTCGCCTTGCATGCATGACGTCAGTCAGCAATATATTATCAAGAACACAACAAATAAACTGGCTCTGGTCTTTGCTTATGGTGAGGGTCTTTAGTTATGGTGAGGGGTGGGCAGGTATTGATCAATTCCTGAAAATACTTCAGCGTTTCGAATTTCTTATTTCACATTATTGTCTTAGTAATGTTAACTTTTTCTATGTATTTTCTCTATAGCTGAGGAGGAGCCTTGCCAGACGAACCCATGTCTACATGGGGGAAGTTGTTTAAGGGAAGGCGAAGGGTACAGTTGCCTGTGCCCTCTGGGATACTACGGTGAGAGCTGTGAGATCGGTGAGTAAACAAATGAGTGCAAAGATTACAGCTCAAGGTTAAGGGTTGAGTGAAGGAAAAATGCCTCATGAAGAAAGGTGATTGACAGGCTTGTTCTGATGTTGCTGCTGGATACTGCTGAAGCTTGTGATTACACAGATGAGAGCTGTAAAGACAATGAAGCAGTGCTACCTTCAGGGGATAATGTAGCATGTAGTTTATTTTGTCCTTTCTTTGCTCTTGGCACCCTTGTAATTCTCTTGTTATATCAGGTGATTGATTATAACAACAAGGCCAATGTGTGACAAGGTAAGTGAGGACTTAAGTGGTGCGTAACGCTGCAAAAGTTAACACATTTTCATAAACTTTATCCTTCTCAGTGAACAAATTTAGCCTCTTTTGGCTTAGTGAAGATCATAAGCCCCAAAGTGACTACAATGACATATACAGCAGTTTTGTGTCTCTGTGACTAAGAACAGCTGTGCAGAGCTTAGAAACGCCGGTGAAATCTCTACACACACATAAGAGAAAGAGCACACACACTCGGAAAGAGCAGGATATAGATTGATCTTCTATGGTAATCTCCAAGCTGTCATTAGAGAGAACTCGGCCCTGGTTCCAATTTAACAGGACTTATGAGTTCTGATCAATTGATCTTATGTCTCTTGTCATTTCATGGATAAACTAATTGAAAACCAAATTTACCCCTAGCACCAAGTGCACAATTGAAGATCATATATTGATTATAAATATCACTATACGATATCTGTTATTTTGTACCGTGAGTGCAGCAAAAGATTTGATTTAAATGGACTACTCCAAATATAATTCTTAATGTATGATTACTTCCTGATTTCCCATAAAATTGGGCCAGGAATGAAACATAACCCTAAAGTTGGTCAGTAATAATAGAGATTGGATAAAACACTGAAATGAAAATCAGTACATTCAGTATAACACATTTACTTCTGTCAGTTGGTGTAATCTAGACTGAAACAGAGTCATAAGAGTGAAACATTTACACTTCATGCTGGTTGATGTTAGGTATTTTTCTGTCTCGTTCACGCATGGTTATGTACTAAAACGTTTACAAGATGTTTAGAGATATTGCATTTTGATGGTGGATTATGTAAATACAAGACCTGATATTGATGAAGTTTGCACAGTCTTGCTAGAGATATGAATGAGCAAGGTAAAACAAAAAGGTCAATTTTTATGTCGTATTTAATATGCTCTGGCTAAGAATGAATTCATGAATTTGAATGAGGAAGGGACACTTTTTTTGTAATTTCACACAAATAAAAGAAGAAAGTGTAGAGAAAAAGACTAACCTTGTTATAATGCTATAACCTGAGACACCTGTTATATAATTTCTTAAATTCTGCTAAATGTATTCATAGCAAAGCTAGAATATTAACAGTCCCATCTGAGGTATGCAGAAACATGGGCTATTATTGAAGTGGCTCTATATCAGCGAATCCGTAACATTTCAATACAAATTAAGCAAGAGAATCTGTCCACTCTTGATGTGTAATTGTGCACAGGCTTTGAGGTCAGAGGTTACAGTACGCCATTATGTCAAAAGTCACCAAAGCTTCATTATCATGGGTCATGATTATCAATCCCTCAACACGGGCGTTGCACAATCAGGACTTGAATTATGTTAACTAATAAAGGCCGAAGGGACAATCTGTCTATTAAACTGTACAGTATGTGTGCCAATAATTACTGGCATCTGCATGCTAACTGCTTCACAATGCAAATTACATTGTAAAAGTCAGGTGCTCATTATTGATATCTAGGGTTCAGATCACATTCTATTCATTCAAGCCTTGACTTTTGGTACCCCTAGGGTTCATTTCAGCTTTTAGCTGTAATTTATTTTAAGGAATAATGGGCGTAATCTACGAAAACTGATCAATCGTAACTTTAAAAATATTTTTTACGTCTCCCTTGTGTCATGGACACAGGTCTGACTCTTTAAGGCAAGGACTCAAAAAGAAGCTTGTGTCTGACACCAGGATGTAGTGTAAGAAACAGATCGCTCTAAGTCCTGTAAATTGTGAGGTGGGGCTGAGTTCATGGATTGAACTTGTTTGCCCAGCACATCCTACAGATTTTTTATCAGATCGAGATCTTGGGAATTTCAAGGTCTTGCAAACCATTCCTGAACAATTTTTGCAGTGGGAGAGCACATTATGCCGTTGAAATAGGTACGGGTATACTGTTTTCGTGAATTGATGTACTTGGTCTTCAACAATGTTTAGGTAAATAAAATCCACATGAATGGCAGGACTCCAGGTTTTCTTCCCATATGCCTATATGCCTTCTTCCCATAATCCGTCCTGGTGCCACCTCTTCCACCAGGAAATCGACACACATCTGGATGTAAAAGAAAAATGTGATTGTTCAGACCAGGCCACCCTTCTGATGTTCCATGTTCTAGTTCTGATGCTTACATGCCCATTGTAGGTGCTTTCACTGAGATGCCCTGTGTGTTCTAACACCTTTTTACTGTATCTGAACCAACATTAACATTTTTAGCTCTTCTGTGGGGTTGGACCAGACCAGGCTCGATTCCCCAAATGCATTGATCACCCATGACCTGGTCACCAGTTCACCGGTTGTACTTCCATGAAACACTTTTGATAAGTACAGTACTAACCACTGCTTATCAGGAACACCCCTGTTTTGGATATTTTCTGACCCAGCCATCTAGCCATCACAACTTGTCATGTCAGAGCCACTCAGATCCACATAGTTGCCCATTTTTCCTGCTTCCAACACATGGAGTTTGAGAACATACTGTTTACTTGCTGCCTAATACAGTATATCACACCTCTTGACAGGTGCCACTGTAACTGTAAGATAATCAATGTTATTCACTTCAATTCTCTTTTTATTTTAAGGCTTCTCAATATAAATATATGACAATATTATTTATTTCTGTTGTAATCTGTAATTATCTCTTCTTGAGTGTTTGGTAGAGTTCTTTTGTGAACCCTTTTTTTGTGTGTAGTATGAATAACTCATGAGGTTAAGTAGGTTAATTACATATTAGCACAGATGATTGACCAAATTTTCTGTGACTTTATACTGTTCATTCTAGTCAATCTATTTCTGAAAGAGGTAGGGGTGAATTCAAATGAGCAGGAGAACCTCTGTAATTTTATTCCACTTGCCTTGCTTTTGTTCTTTCTTCCTTATTTTATCACAGTTAAAAACACAAACTAGACATTCTATTCTCTAAGGATGTCCCTAAGTTTCCCTAAGTTGTGCTCAGCGATTATTTGAGAAGAGGTGTTTAGGATTTCTGCATAATGCATAGGCTACATTACTACCAGGCAGCTGAAATATTTATGAAGTAATCAAAGCATGTCCACAGGGACAGTGCCTGTTTCTCCGGGATCAGGCAGTCTGTAAAATGGTAAAATATTCCAGGATGGAAGCGCAGAGCTAATAGGAATATATCGGATTAGAAATCCTTAATGATGTGCTGAAGGTAAAGAATGAGCCATCAAAGTTAACAATGCCCCTTCCTCTTACTTTATTTGTTACTTTACAGAGGAAGCTACGTTAACCTGCAGTCACTATTTATTGAGCTCGGGTCAACAAATCAGCTTTGTTTGAGAGCAAGCCGAATTAAGTTACCTGAGGGTCACTGTGGTGTCCTGATGGAAAATAAACCTGAAGAAATCAGTTAAGGCCTATTGGTGCTTCGAGACAGTGGAGAAAGAAATGCAGATGTTGTCCATCAGTTTTACTGTGCCTTCTGGGGAAATGGCAGGTGCTGATGCACAGTTATTCTGCAGTGGTCTGGTTCAGGGACAAGCCAGGGAAGAATGGCCTTATTCATTTAGTTAACAGCATTCACGAGTATAGAGGAAGAGGGGGGTGGTTAGGGAAGTTGATTGAAGGTTAGTGGGGTCACCTTCAGCATCTAGCATTTCCTATCTTTCCTTCCTTATTGCCTTCATTGGTCTTGGTTTAAACATAGCGAATTGTAATTCAGTTCAATAGTTATTTTGCAAATAGGGATATTTGCATGTAGAATATTTAAATTCAGATTTTTCCATTTTTCTTTTTTAATTACTTTATTATTTGAATCATTGCAATTATGCAAGCATTTTAATGAATCTTAGAAATTTCATTTAACAGTTATCTCCCCTAGGAACCTGAAAGGCATCGTCTGTATCCTAGTATAAACAAATAAATAAATACATATTTTTTTAAACCTGCACCTGAAAGCCTAGAACACCAAAGCAGAATTTTTAATTGTTAGACTCTGTATGTAGTCGACTGACTACAGGCTGCATGTGATAAAGTGTGATAATAATGTGTATTTGGGTTTTTATATAGTACTAGCTGTACCCTCGACTTCATTCGCGTGGAATACTCCAAAAAAAGCCAAATCACAAACCGAAATAGGTACTCAAAATCTGTATTTGCAAACTAAGTCAAATTATATAGTATAAGTACGTATGGTACAATGAATAGCGAATCTGCATTTCAAGACTAGTCAAATAAGAGCAACAAAACTTTCCAAATAGCAATATTATCCAAATCAAAATGCAAATTCTATAGAGTAAAATTTTGCAAGCCAAGTCACTTAAGTGAAGTGTTTGTTTGAGCGTTGTGTTTATTCCTGGAGTAAAGGCACGTGATTGTGTTTATTCTCACTCATAAGCGTGTTTAAAAAAATGTACAACAGCATCTGTTGAATTTTGAGATTAACTAATGATTTCGGGTCGATTTTTTCATGATTTCTAATTCTGTATCAGTTATTAGCAAGTTTAGAATACGTCCAGCACCATGGTAATAGGTTTTATTACCTTCATGGTAATAAAAGTACACTATTTTTTAAAATAATAAATAATAATAAATTAGTATTAGCATCTTGATGTGTTGTATTTCTCATCATATTTTCCCCAAAAATTTTATTTTTTAGAAATATCTTCAATGTACAGAAATGCCAACTTGTATTATATAGCTACAGTTTTATTATACTGTATGTATAGATTTACATAGATGTTGGTTTCTGCAGTGTAAAAATTGTCTGGACATTTGACAGTACAGTAATTTGTTGGCATCAGGGTAACAGGATTTTAAACAAAGCAACAATTGAGCCAGGATACAACTGAGCTGAAGGTTAAAGGTCTTGTTCAAAAATGCAAATTCATGGCAGTTTGTCAGTGGTGGGATTTGAACCCATGACCATCTCATCTGTAAGGCAAAGAAAGCTTTAACCAGCGAGCCATCATAAGGAGCTTAAATAACTTTCACTGATTCAATGCAATATTTAGTAAAAGATAATTCAGTGGTAGAAATGAGAGACATGGTTAGGGTGTTGAGTTACAGACAGGAGGTTGAAATTCCAGTGGTGTCAAATACTGTGGTTCGGTTATTGAACAGGATCTCCAGTTCAGTTCCATCCTGAATCGATTGTAAGTTGGCTTCATTTGAAGCATCAGACAAATGTGTTACAATATTTTATTGCCAATTCTGTTGCCAGTTAATTGTTGTAAATGGTAAAAGCCATTTCTTATAGTATGATCGTTCCTTTTGTGTATTTTTCCTAGAGACTTATTTTGAAGGTAGCCTTTATTTATAGATTTTTTTTTGGTTACTTTTCAATCTCAACATGTCTAATTGTTCTCATCAAATGGTAAGATAGGAACTGCTCAAACTATGTTTTTTTTTCTCCTCAAAATAGTTCTCATCTCTCATATGCGCTCAGTCCATTTACCATCCTAGAACACTGTTTTCTCAATGCATTTTCTCTTTTTTGCTGCAGAACTCTTTTCCTTCTCTTATTGCGGCTCTTCTTCCCCGCCGGCTTGTTGTTATTTTACACAGAAGTTGAATTGAAATTGCTATATGCAGCACAGATGAGGTGAAAGCAGCCCTATGGCTCTTCGGTCTTTTTCTCTGGCAAAATTCATTTCATTGCCTTCACCAGAGCACGGTATACTTCTTCCACCCCTAACCTCTCAGATCTCACAGGTAAACTCACAAAATCAACTTACAGACAGACAGCAACAAAAAATAAAAATACTCCAGTTTTTATACACTTCTAGATGAAGAATTGAAAATAAGCCTATTCCTATTCTGATAACTGCATTTCCTGGGTTCTTCACATAGACACCCTTGATTGCATTGTAATGATGTATGAAGGCTGCTCTATGAATAATTTTGCGATGTAACCTATGGGCTCAAAATACCTTAGACTGTAAGTGGGGAACATTTCCATCATTAGAGCAGTCTCGAGCCTCTGATTCCAGATTTAGTGCCACTCACACAATTTTAGTCGCATTATTAAAGGACATGAACAAAACCCTTTTGCTGTAGGATAGAAACATATCTGCTATTCCATCACTTCTGTCATTTTTTTTGAAAGCACACTGGGGTTCATCACTGGAAAAACTAAGCTCTTGCTGACCCCTGATGTTTTTCTGTACAAGGGATCAAACTTCAAAGCAAGCTAAAAATTTCCCCTGCTTCATCTTCAGGAATAGCTTTATACAGACCTGAGATGAAGTACTCCATGCATCACACCTACTGTAGGGGCAGAGTGGCAGAGCTTTAACCACCTACCAGCATTTTGGGGATGTGAAACAAAACTGAAGAACCCAGACATGGTATGGGTTGATTATGCACAGCTCCACACAGAGAGTGATCTGAGCTCAGGATCAAAGCATGGAGCCTGGCGCTAGTAGTTGATAACCTTTTCCAATACACCACTATTGTTTGGTCAGCAAGTAAAGATTTCAAATGCAGTCAGATACAGTAAGGCTGCTACATTAACATTTAGGCATTTGGCAGATTCTCTTATCCAGAACGACTTACAAAAGTGCTTTGTAGTTTCTGTCATTGAAGAGATCCTTACACTAGGTTACTAGGTTAATAACTAAGTACCATCAGTCAAACACTGTTGAGAAGGTTTTTTTTTGCCAAGGGATTAGCCCAAGTACTGAATAAAAACAATAAAGTTGTTTTTTAAAGACTCAGTTATACGAACATCTAGAGGAAGTTAATTTCACTGTCTAGGTCCCAGAACAGAAAAGAGTCTAGATGCACATCTTTCACAATACCTGAGAGATGGTGGGACCAGCCGAGCAGTGCTAGAGGACCGGAGGGAACATGGCGCAGTGTGAGGTGTTATTAGAGCTGAGAGGTAAGTGGGTGCTGGGCTGTTTTTAGCTTTGTATGCAAGCACCAGAGTTTTGAATTTTGATGCGGGCAGCTACAGGAAGCCAGTGCAGAGAGAAGAGAAGTGGGATGTGGGGAGTGGGAGAACTTGGGAAGGTTGAAAACGAGACGTTCAGTTGCAGGGGACAAATAGTGGACAGAGGCAGACCTGCCAGGAATAACTTGCAGTAGTCCAGCCTTGAAATAACACGGGACTGAACAAGCACCGGAGTAGCCTGTGATGAAAGAAGTGGGCGGATACTTTGGATGTTGTAAAGAAGAAATCAACAGGAGCGAGTAAGGTTAGCAGTTTGTGGAGAAAATGACAGTTGATTGTCCAGAGTTACCCCAAGATTGCTCTGAAGTGGCTGAAGAAGTGATCTGATTGTTGTCCAGGGACATCACAAGGTCTTGATCAGAGGGCCGGGGAGGTCTTGACATTTTATGCAGAAATACTTTTAAGAGCTTCCCAAGTTCACTAGTGCGATAAGGACAAGTGTGTTTTTAGAAGAGTTTCTCCTGATGTGGGGACATGAACTCTGATGATGTTGGTATTCCATCATCTTTGGAGAGGCAGCAAGATAGACCATAAATTAACTTAAACTGTGACACACATTCTATATGTAGGGACAAAATGAATTCCTATGAAGGGCTTATCAGCCTTTCAGGTGGGTGTTGTCTTGAAGATGAATCCTGGAAATGAGGATTCCCTTATGTTGACAAACTATGAATCATGTTCATGTTATCAATGAACGGTGCAGGTTTCTCATTGTAAGTGAAGCAAAAAAGCGGAATGACCTAAAATAAATGAATAAATCATGCAAAGGAATGTTATAATGTTCTGAGACTAAAGGAATGCTTTAATTTGCACTTTTAAATAAATAGTTTAGCCATTGAATAATTGTTCTTGTTCTGCATTTTAATTTTGTTGGAATGATAATTATATTAGGTAGAGCTGAAAAAAAATATTTGACTTTCATTTATGTAATTATATTGTTAATAATAAGAAAGGTGGCAGCTTCAGCAATGAAGCTGTACCCCCTCCAGACTCTCCTCGGTTATCTGCTTGACATTACAGACCCATTAATGTTGCCTGATAGCACATTTTAAGCACGCCTCAAATGAACCAAGTCAGTGATTATTATTCCAGTGTCTGAGGCATGATGTTCTGAGCTGTATTATTCTCCTCACTAAATAACCACAAGAATTATTGCACTGGCTGTTTGCTGTCTATTAAAACCGACTAGATAAATACCCGAGCATTTAAAGGACAAGACCCCACTGTTTTTTGAATCCCTACCCAGGAATAAGCATTATTTATTTAGTAATGAAATTGCTTTCTTGTTTCCTGCATACGTTCATATTCTTTCTGTTTGTTTTCAGCATCGCTTTCTAAATCACTTTAAATCTCAAACAGCATGCTGGGTTCTTATCAGTCCCTGTACCCCCCTCCACACAAAGATGCTCATCTCTGTTTTGCCGACTTTTCACACACTCAAACATGCACACGCTGTTGAAGACAAAAATGAAAGTGAGCAAGCTTGACCTCGCCCCATAACACAGAGAACAGAGAGCTTGTCAGATCAGAGACACAACAGTTTGAGATGTTGTGACACGTCTGCTCATTAGGCTCTGCAACACTCCCTGAGTTGCTGTACTAGCCCTGTCAACAGCATCCTGGGTCTGTCTGGCTTAAAACCAGAACCATGGTTGCTCTAGCCTTCAGAGCTGCTCTCTCTCTGAGTGAAGCCAGTGATTTCTTGGAAGCTGTCCAGCTTCAGCCTTCTGTATGAAGGGCAACACAACAGCATGACTGCTGGCCCAAGTGTAAGAATTCCTAATTTACAGTCCATTGCACTAGTTTTTATGATGCATTAATGTTTTTGGAAATATTTTGGCCAAAAAAACTAAACTTGTTTGCTACTTTAGTTTTTGTACAGGAGCGAAAAAGCTTATATTGGTAACTCTACCAGATTAGAATTAGATTAACCAGCGGCATACAAAAGCATTACACAAAACTTAAATTGTTATGGAGTAAACAATTAAAAAGTAAACATAAACTTTTGTGATTTCAGATGCTTTATGAGCAATGCTGGAAGTTTTAAGATGCCCAACCACAACCATGGTACCTTAAGTTTCTAACAGGGTTTAGAATTCCTTGTAGAGATTAAGACAGACACAACAGCTTCCCATACACAGCATCAGAATCAGAAAGAGTTTTATTGCCAAGTACGCTTGCACGTACAAGGAATTTGTTTTAGTGACGGAGCTTCCAGAACAAAAAATACAAATGACAAGACAAAAACAGCATGACACAAAAAAAAATGTTTGACATCAAATGGAGTACGGTGTGAGATACTTTTAAATAAGTTACATAAATATCTGAAATCTGTGGTATTATACAGTATATTGCACAGTGTTATTGTACACAATATTGCACATATATTGATTGACCGTTAGAATGATGTTTAACTGTTAAGGAGGTAGATTGCCTGGGGGAAAAAACTGTTCTTGTGCCTGACTGTCCTGGTGTTCAGTGCTCTTTAGCGTCGACCTGACAGCAAAAGTTCAAAGAGAAGGTGGTTTGGGTGTGAGGGGTCCAAAGTGATATTCCGAGCCCTTTTCTTCACTCTGGATATATACAGTGCTTGCAGCGTGGGCAGGGGAGTGCCAATAATTCTTTCAGCAGTCCGAACCGTCCTTTGTAGTCTTCTGATGTCTGCTTTCGTAGCTGAGCCAAACCAGACAGTTATTGAAGTGCACAGGACGAATTCAATGACGGCTGAGTAGAACTGTGTGAGCAGCTCCTGGCAGGTTGAATTTCTTCAGCTGGCGAAGGAAATACAACCTCTGGTGGGCCTTTTTAACAATGGAGTCAATGTGAATGTCCCACTTCAGGTCCTGAGAGATGGTCATGCCCAGGAACCGGAATGACTCCACTGCCGTCACAGTGCTGTTCATGATGGTGAGTGGGGGAAGTGCAGGTGGGTTTCTCCTGAAGTCCACGATCATCTCCATTGTTTTGAGCGTGTTCAGCTCCAGGTTGTTGTGACTGCACCAGACAGCCGACTGCTCGACCTCCCTTCTGTATGCAGACTCGTCACCGTCCTGGATGAGGCGGATGATTGTAGTGTCATCTGCAAATTTCAGGAGCTTGACAGTGGGGTCTGTGGAGGTGCAGTCGTTGGTGTAGATGAAGAAGAGCAGTGGGGAGAGAACGCATCCCTGAGGGGCTCCAGTATTGGTGGTGTGACTGTTGGACAAGAATTTTCCCAGTTTCACTAGCTGCTGCCTGTCTGTCAGAAAGCTGGTGATCCAGTGACAGATAGAGCTAGGAACAGAGAGCTGGTTTAATTTGGTCTGAAGCAGTGCTGGGATGATCGTATTAAAATCTGATGAAAAGTCTATAAACAAGACCCTTGCATAAGCCCCTGGTTTGTCCAGATGTTGAAGGATGAAGTGCAGTCCCATATTGACTGCATCATCAACAGACCTGTTTACTCTATAAGCAAACTGCAGGGGGTCCAGTAAGGGTCCTGTGATGTCCCTCAGATAGGCCAACACCAGTCTTTCAAATGACTTCATGACCACAGATGTTAGGGCGACTGGTCTGTAGTCATTAAGTCCTGTGATTTTAGTTTTTTTTGGAATGGGGATGATTGTGGAACGTTTAAAGCACAAAGGCACTTCACATTGTTCCAGTGATCTGTTGAAGATTTGTGTGAAAATGGACGCCAGCTGGTCAGCACAGGAGTTCAGACAGGCTGGTGTCACGCCGTCTCGGCCTGGGGCTTTCCTTCTCTTTTGTTTCAGAAAGATCTGGCGAACATCCTTTTCACAGACCTGGAGTGCAGGGAGGGAAGAGAGGGTGGTTATCAGAGGTGATAATGGTGGTGTAGAAAGAGGGTCAGGACAGGAGTGTTGTGTGAGACTGGGAGTTTCAAATCTACAATAGAACTCATTCAGGTCATCAACCAGTTGTTGATTCCCTACAGAGTTGGGGGATGGCGTCTTGTAGTTAGTGATGGTTTTCCAGTTTTTCAGAGTAGCTCCTCTTATGGCGCTTTTCCACTGCATAATACGACACGACACGGTTCAGTTCTACTCACTTTTGGGGGGCTTTCCACTGGGAACAGTACATGGTACCTGTTCCTTTTTTTAGTACCACCTCAGCCGAGGTTCCAAGCGCGCCGAACCGTTACACCGTCACGAGACACAACAGAACCGCTATATTTAGAACAGCCAGAGAAGGATCGCACGCACCTTTTTGTATTAATCGCCGGCCTCTTTTGAAACAAACTCCTTCGTCTCGCTGTTAAAAACATCCACATGCCGAGAATGAAGAACACCATGCCGTCGATATGCTCCATTGTTGTGTTTGTTTGTGGCGCGTTTACGATGACGTCACGGCAGTAGCGGCGGCACGACTAAAAACGACACGTGAGTAATCCCGCCCACTCTAAAGCGTTACTACACTGCAGTGGAAGCGCAAACCGAGCTAAACTGCGCCGAACCGAAGTGAGTTGAACTGAACCGTGTCATGCCGTTCTATGCAGTGGAAAAGAGGCATTAGCTGCTCTGGTCGCCCTTGTTAGTGTGTTCCTGGCCTGGTTGTACAAGATCCTGTCCCCACTCCTGTAGGCATCCTCTTTGGCCTGACGAAGCTGTCTGAGTTTTGCTGTAAACCATGGTTTGTCCTTGTTATACAGTATGTTAAAAATGTCCTGGTAGGGATGCACATGTCCTCACAGAAACTGATGTAGGATGTTACAGAATCTGTGAGCTCGTCCAGATTGGTGGCAGCAGCTTCAAAAACATTCCAATCAGTGCAGTCAAAACAGGCCTGTAGTTCCTGTTCTGCTTCACTGGTCCATCTCTTTACTGTCCTTACTACAGGCTTAGCAGATTTAAGTTTTTGCCTATAGGTTGGGAGAAGATGAACCAGGCAGTGGTCAGAGAGTCCTAAAGCTGCTCTGGGGACGGAGCGATATGCGTCCTTTATTGTGGTGTAGAAGTGATCCAAAGTATTTTTGTCTCTGGTGGGGCATGTAATGTGCAGTTTGTATTTAGGCAGTTCACGTTTGAGGTTTGCTTTGTTAAAATCCCCAAGTATAATTATAAGAGAGTCCGGGTGTTGTTGCTCCGTGTCTGTGATCTGAGCAGCCAGCTGTTGCAATGCTGCGTTCACACACGCTTGTGGAGGGATGTACACACTCACAAGAATGAACGAGGTAAACTCTCTTCCCCCGCCTGCGCTTCTTAAAGCATTTAAACAGCGTAGCTGCTCCGCCGGTTACAATGTTCAGTAAAACGTCTGAAAAATGTGCCTCTCATCTCACACACCTTGTAGTTTTATAATGTTCTCTATGTTTAATTTTTATTTCGGAAATATTACCATGAGGAGAATCTTATCTTAGGAATTACTATAATATGGTGTTTGCACAGCATTTGAACTGCATTGTGTCCACTTTAACTGGTACAAATCTCAGATGTTGAGTGAGTTTTTTTTTTATCCTTTTGGCTTCGCACTTTAATATACAGTATCTGCAAATTCCTGTTGTACAGTATTTTTGTGGCGCTCGTTGTTATGCATACACTCTCACTGTGTTGCGTAAAAATTTTATACCATTCTAACACCAATTTTTATCTAATACCATTGCTGTCCCACTGTATGTAACATTAATAAAATTAACATCACAAAAATGTTTTGACAACAAAAATTTGTGCTGGGTTTACTGTTTGCCTGATATGAATAATAGCATCTGATGCAATGGATACAATTGTGAACTGATTCCGTCTTGCCAAATCTGAGTTTATGTTCATTACATGTATTCAATTAAATTAAATTAAATTTTATTTGTAGAGCGCTTTTAACAACTGACATTGCTGCAAAGGAGCTTCATACAATCAAAAGAATTATTTAAGTGTGTATTAATATGTGAATGTGTTTGAATCAAAATCAGTGGTGTCAAAAGTATTCACATTCATTACTTGAGTAGAAGTATAGATACTAGGGTTTAAAAAGACTTCTTTAGAAGTTGAAGTATCAACTCAAGCTTTTTACTCAAGTAAAAGTGTAAAAGTACTGGTTTCAAACTACTTAAAGTATAAATGTAAATGTAACGTGAGGGGGGAAAAGCATTAAGGATAAAAGCTTAGGCTGTGCCACGGGCATACAGTATATACTACTGTACACTAACACCTCATAAAAAAAAAAAAAAATGTGTTGTTGTTTTTTTGTTGTATTTTTTAACGGCCGTAGTGATTTGGGATATTATTTGAAAAATAATGCATTTTAGTACAATGCAAACACATTAAAGAACCATGTATGTGTACTACTGATGTTTCATGGAGAAGAAGATATGATAACTAGTTGCCTATAAGTATTTTAATGGTGCAAAAAGTCAAACTTCAGAGGCATGTCATCAGTAACCTTTATTGGAATATAAATGTACATCCAAGCTTAGCTGCAGGAATCTGTGAGGGCAACATACAAGAAAATTAGTGTACCCAGGGCAGGGTTGTGTGTGTGTATGTGTGTGTGAGAGAGTACTGTATATATACAGTATATATATATATATATATATATATATATATATATATATATATATATATATTCGAGCAAAATGTCACAACCAAGCACCAGCGAGGAAGGTAATAGGAATTATATATATATATATATATATATATATATATATATATATATATATATATATATGTATATGTATATACATATATCGGAATGGTATTTTTATACTTCTCATCTGTAATGTCCTTCGATATAGAAGAAAATAAAGATCACATAGACAAACGGAGTTGTTAGCGAATGTGCCGTTTACTTTTTTGTTCTCTCATGCGCATGCCCAGTGACAGAATACACACGCTTAGTGTGAATGCCCCGCTCGACGTGCTTACGTGAGTAGTTACAGAACTACATGCAAACACTACATCATCCAACCACAATCAAATTCGCTCCATCTGGATGGCGCGATTTATCCGGATGTTTTTTTTGTTTGTTTGTTTGTTTTTTGAATGACAAGCTGAAATAAAATAGGAGTAACGAGGCTATTTTTAAAATGTAAGGAGTAGAAAGTACAGATAATTGCGTGAAAATGTAAGGAGTAAAAAGTCGGCTGAAAAATAATTACTCCAGTAAAGTATAGATACCCAAAATTTCTACTTAAGTAAGGTAACGAAGTATTTGTACTTCGTTACTTGACACCTCTGATCAAAATGATAAGATTGTCCCTGATGATCAAGCCAAGGACAACGGCAATGATGGCAAGGAAAAACTCCCTGAGATGGAAACACCTTGAGAGGAACCAGACTCAACAGGGAACCCATCCTCATTTGAGTATGCCATTTGTATGCCATTTTGTCAAATGTACAGTATGTGATTTTGAACTCTTCCTGGAAGTAACCTAAAGGTCCAAACAGGCCAGAAAAGAAAGCACATGGAAAGGGTTATAAAAACCATCTCCAAACAATTGGGAGTTTAGCATTATACAGAGAGAAAGATTATTTACCTTATATGTTTATCAGATTATAAATTGCCAGTCTTCCCAAGGATGGATGTCCAGGTACTGTACATTCACCCCAAGGTCAGACCATACAATGCTCAGAGGAATACAAAAAAAAAAAAAAAAAACTAAAGTCGCTAGGAGAAACCTCTTCTGTCTAAAAACACTGGGAAAGCATGACTGCGATTTCCAAAACTGCATCTGAGCAAACAGCAAGGCCTCTGGAACAATGTCCGGTGGACAGATAAAAAAACAAACAAAGCATTTTTGCAGAAACACCTCATACCCACTGTCAAACACGGCAGTGGAAGGGTAATGGTTTGGGCTTGTTTTTGCAGTCACAGAACCTGAGCACCTTACACTCATTGAGTTGTCCATGAACTCCTCTGTATACCAGACTTTCCTAAAAGCAAATGTGAGGCCATCTATCTGACAGCTAAAACTTGGTCGAAATTGGGTCACGCAACAGGACAGTGATCTGATGAACACCAGTAAATCTACATCAGAATGACAAAGAAATAAAAGAATACAGATTTTGAAATGGCCTCGTCAAAGTGCAGACCTCAACCCAACTGAAATGCAGAGGCAGAATCTTAACTGAACTGTGCATACGTATAATAAGTGAATGCCCAAAAGTCTAATTGAACTGAAGCAATATTGTAAAGAAAAATGAGCCAAAACAATGTTAGAGGCTGATAAAGTAATATAGGAAACAATTACTTTGTTTCTTGTAAAAAGTTATTGCTGTTAAAGGTGGATCTACAGTACAAGCTGATGAATCATAGGGGTACTTAGTATTGCCTACATGTTTTTTTCTTTACTTTGGCTTTATTTTTGTCAAATAAATAATGGCACAGTAAAACATATGTACATATAATTATATACTGTATAGCAGGCAAATATTAGTAATAATAATGCATTAGTTTCTATTTCAACAGTCATATTGGCTATTTTAACACAAATAACATGACACAGCATAACTGATACTAGTGTATCCTTATTTTTAGTAAGAATTATTTTCTGAATCATAGACAAACAGTTTTAAATTTTTTTCTTTACTTTTTTCCCAGATCTGTGCCAAAACCTTGACTTGTTATACATACAGTATTGTATTTGTAGGAAAAAAAATTGAGATGCATATTAAGGGACAGGAAGAATTTACTGGCATCATATATGCTTTTTATAGTGGAGACATTCCTCTTTTTTGGCACACTCTACTACATTGACTCTAGGGCACTGTTAGATTAGCACTTACTGTAACTCTTAATGTAAATCTATTTGAGGTCTGAATTCTGCTACAGTATGTGCAATTTTAGTATTAATTTCTTACTATGCATGCACAACTCAATTCTGAATACAGACCAGAAAGTCAGTAATTATAATCAGCTTTGATGGATTGGAATAAGTAGGTCATTACAATAATTTACTGCAATAATTATTAATAACCCTGTATGCTCTCCTAAATATAATATGCAATCGAGCTGCATAATTAATCACAATAAATCTAAATTGTGATGTGGACCTGTGCAATTATTTAAGGAATTTTTGAGAATTATTTAGGAGAGTTTGTCGATAATTTACATATTTGTTTATTTTATTAGTAATTTATATAAATAAATATTGGCAAACATCCTCTTAATGAGATCATTTGTGTCACAGTTTGTTGTTAGCCTAGATAACCAGGGTTGAAAAACCAGGGGTCAGATGTAGCTCAGTGCTTAAGGCATTGGACTACGGTTCGGAAGATCCCAGGTTCAAACCCCACAACCACCAAGTTGCCCCTGTTGGGCCCTTGAGCAAGGCCCTTAACCCTAAACTGCTCAGATGTGTAATGAGATTTAAAAAAAAATGTAAGTCGCTCTGGATAAGAGCATCTGCCAAATGCCTAAATGTAATGATATGTAATGAATAAAAAATAGTGCATTTAATATTGCTTTTTTAATCAAACTGTGCAGCCCTAATATGAAATAGCAGAAAACAGTAGCAACCATCTCTGATAATCTTATTAAAGGTGAAGTGCACTACCTTAAGTAAACATTCTTGTATTTTTATGTTGCCTTGAGGAATAGTTCTCCAGCACTCCTGAAGGAATTCATTTTTCCTCACATTTTTGGCCAGTTTCTGACTCTCATATTCAGTCCAGTCCCTGTACCTGAACAGTTTCAGAGCAATGTTTTTTGTTTGCTAAGCCACACTGTGACCTATGAGTCATTCAAGCATTAAAAGACATTTAACTAGTGCAGATGTAATGAATTGCCATTTATGAAACTGGTTTTAAACTTCTCGCAGGAAGAATAAACTTATACTGACCTGTCCATTCATCTTTAAAAGTTCAGTTTTCATAATCTACTTTATTTTTCTTGAAGTAAACCATTCTGTGTAAACCATTTCTTCCGCTCACTCTTGTCTATACACATAAACTATCATCTTGAGTGGCTCTGCTGACTGATGCATATAACCACGCCCACCTTGAGGAAAAAAGATTTAGATTACTACTATGTTCATTATTCTCCACCATTTAATGATGCCTGAACTAGTGAGAAAAAGGTACAGATGATGACAGATGATCAGGCTGTTGATTACTATACTAGTGATGCTGAATGCTGAGTGATTGGAACAGACGAGAGGGGAAATAAGTTTGCAGGTGCGATTGTTAATTAGTACTGTCACAGAAAAACCGTTTTCATCTCATCTCTTAATTTAATCTACTCATTTTCATTTTATTTAAAACTAAGAAATGAGGGGTAGCTCAAGACTTGTACAATACTGTACTGGAAATCTCTATAAGTAACTGAATGTCTATTGATCAAATATGTGTGATTCAAGCGAATCAGTCTGTGAATATGACAGTATCTGTCAGTTTTTATAAACCATTGTAATATTATGGATTGCAATTGCATCATTTTTATTTAGTATTAATCTCCTTTGGGTGAATTTTCCTACTGGAATTTCGCAGGTTTTGTTTGAATAGTCAAGTCTCAAGAAATGCTAACATGTTGATAAGAATCCTTAGTGCTCCATTTTACCTCAGCCAGAGCTTAAAGGTGTCATTAAAAAGGAAATAAACTCAGGATGAGCTTGAGGCAGGAGGGTTTGTGGAGAATCAATTTGTTTATGATTGTTTTTGTCATTACTCTGAAGCAATATTTGTCCTAAGTGCCTTGTTTACAGAACAACGCTAATTGCATAGATACATTTACAAAGAATTTGTTCTGAGCAAGACTCAACATGAATCTCTCACACATAGGTCCCTCCCTTTGACGGTGCCGATCCTGGCTACAATTCACAGCCAATTTTATTGAAAAACCTATTCTCAGCTTGCCAAGGCAATTACACTGAAGGCAATCAGCATCAACAGGACACACAGGCCATCCAGAAAGACACAAATTTGTCCTTCAAATGCAAAATAATAAATGCGACATAATAGAAATACCGTGTCAGGATTCAGAAGATTCCCAGAACATCAATCTTGACAAATCATTCTGACCAGTGTGGAATTATCAGTATGATTACAGCACTCTGTGTAGGTCTATGTAAGTGCATGGTACGGTATGTTTGTGCAGTTCCACAAATGCATTAGGAGCGCTGAAGATCCAAAATCAAAAGGTTTAAGCTGGTAAGCTACTGTACCATAACAGGTTCAGATGTCATTTATAAAACACTTTAAATAGAATATAAATTCTTAAATAAAAAGAAAATATATTTTACTGTTTTTTAAAAAAGGAGCAAACAGGAGGGTTTTTTTTGTCCTGAAAAGACTTTTTGTGCACGCCAATTCAGCATTAAATCAAAGGTGGTCGACAAAGTTGCCCGTGTTATGAGAAGGACAAGAAGAACTGATCTTTGATAGCTTTCAATAATGGCACGAGAGAGGTAACAGCCACGAGAAGACTGAAGACAGCCACCGCATAGCAAGTGAGCTCTGCCTGCCTCTGTCAGGAGCGTTTACATTTTTAATCATCAGTGTTTGAACCCACAGCACTGGATAATAGAACGTAATCCAAAGGTGCTTTCTGTGTTCTTTTAAAGAAGGTCTTTTGGTCATTATATTGATCTTTTTTTCTCTCTGAGATTTTCAGTGCTTTATTAGATCCCACTGAGTACACACCAAGCCCAGAAGAAATTGTGCATAGAGCCATGTCAGTGAGGTTGTTGATTGCATTTGAGGTCTCATTTATTAGAGATGGGGGCTGTTTACATTATATATGGCTGCTCGTTTACAAATGCCTTGGCAGCCAGTGAAATTGAAAGGATAAATCTGAAGAGCGTGAAATGAAAGACCCAACTTCAGACCCCAGGACCTGCATGAGGCAGTGAGAAATGTGTCTCTGCCTAGAAAGTTGGAAAGCTCTAGCCCTCTGGGATGTAGTTCAATGGCCAAGGCTGCTTTCGCATATTTCTATTGTGCAGTACCTTATACATGTTTTAGGCCCAATCACTGGACTGATTTGTCTGGAGCTGTTGCTACTTGCAGCTGATGTATAGGACATTTGTTTTTCAGAAGTGCGTCTTGCTCTATATGGGACCATGCTTCATGTCTTACTCAGCCTCCCCCCCCCCCCCAGCATTTTAATAGCTTGTGGTGATGCTGGATTGAGGCAAAAATGAGGGGGCTATGCATCCTCAGCAATTTAATTGCTCTGTCTGAGTTTTAGTTAAATAGATAATTTTCTTCAAACTCAAAAGTCAAAGGTCACCTTACAGTAATTCCATATTCTTGTGGCAAAATTAAGACTACTCTTCCAGAATATTTTATAACATGAGACAGTAACTGGTAAGGTTTTAAAGGTCAGGGGCAATAAGTAGGCCTTACTGAGAAGGAGAAATAATGCACATATCATAGACTGGATGTAATAAAAATGGAAATGTGCATGAAATTAAATATTACAGCAAGTAGTTTATTGAAAACAAGTTAATATGATTGAGGAGTCAAGGATAGAAACTGTCCTTTTGCTGACTGGTACTTGACGGAAATCTCTAGTATTATTTGCCGGATGGCAGTAATGTGAAGAGGTCTGGCCTGAAGAGCACAGGGTCACTGATGATACTGCGCTTCTTCCTCTTACAGCATTTCTTCTAGACGTTGGAGCTGAGTGGGGGCAGTGACCCAATGATGTGATGGGCTGATTTCATTACCCTCTGCAGGGCTTTGCAGTCTGATATGGTGTAACTGCCATACCAAGCCATGAAACTGTCAGTGATTCAGATTGCTACAGTGGTTCTAGTGAAATGTGAGGGGTTTGGAGTATAGCTTTGGAGAAGATGATGCACGCAATTGTCTCAATTGCTACTAAAAAGGGAGTGATTATAAGCTTACATGGGTTGAGCTATTTCCACAATACATGTCAATAAACTAATAGACAGCAGACTGCATTTCTTCAAAAACTAACATCATTTGTTTGGAGATGTTGTTGCACCAGGCACCTGACAGGTTGTCTTGTTCCTACAAGCTAATTCATCCTGATGGAGTGTCATCCACATAGGAGCAATGTCATCAGCAACATGGTGACAGTGCTGGTGCTTTTCATGACCATGTACTCTTGATAAAGAAGTGGGTAAAGATGAGCCTCGTGAATTCTGAAGGAGGATAAATGGAGAACAGGTTTGGCTTCCCATCATTTCCAATAAATCTTGTCTTCTACATTATGATTGCCTATGTGTAATCAGTCTTATTTGTGAATATCGAAAGTACCTGTAGTTGACGGGAAAAGTGTTTGTAGTATTTCTGTACATCAGAACTCTCTGATGAGAGAGCCGTGTGATTAATGTGGGAGCACTAAATACCTCTCATCCCTCCCCGCTGAGAGAGCTCGGCCAATTTAGCTCTCTCGAGGCCTCCGGCTGTGAGAGGCTACAGCATCACCCGGGAACCGAACCAGCGATCTCCGGATGATAGGACGAGCACTTTACCGCTGCGCGACTCGGAGGCCCTAGTTTAGCTTTTATAATTAATATCTATTGATGCAGGTTCGTGTACATTGAACAAGTAGCTTTTTAAAAAATTTTTTTAAATAATTGTTCATAACATCGCTTTTACTCAACATTTTGATTTCATTTATGGTGCAGGTTTAGCTTCAGGCAGTAAACCTAAGTCCTGCCAAAGATTCATTAAATCCTTTTGGGCCAGTTCTGTGTGACAAAATGTGGCTAAACAGACATCCAGACTCAACTGAGACTGGTTTCGTGCCCCCCAATGTATGAAACATAAAGATATCATTGTCAGCAAGTACTGACCAATGTACAAACAAAACATTTATTTATAGAAATTATAAAATTATGATGTAATATATATTATATCAGATATGGGAAGGAGGGGCAATTCATTGCAGGGAGGCATTTTAACACATGACACTGGACTCTCAGTTTGGGTATTTTACATCCCCTCACCTCAGACACATGACTTCACATGACTGCTTGTTATTAGCCCCATAGTTTTGGAACATAGGAGACAAACTGGTTTTAAACTTTCTGCAGGAAGATTAAACATACATTGATCTGTCTATTCATCTATAGTTCTACATTACTTTTTTTTTTTTTTTTGGAGGAAGCCATGTTGTGTCGCGTTTCTGTTTTTTGAGGATTGCGGCGCCTTTTTAGGTTTGCTTGTTGGTGTATTACCTATTGCGTTTGCAAATAGCAACTAGAGCGATCGGCTCTGTTGAGTTACACAGGGCCTTGTCCATCTTCATTAAAAAAGCGCTAAATTAGTACTGCCAAAGTTCCATTAAATTCTGTCCAGCCTGTTTTGCGTGATATTGTGACAAAATCTGGCAAGACAGACAGACATATATATACAGAAAATTTTCTGACACTGGTTTTGGGTCGTTCAATGTATGAAACGTAAAGATATCAATGAAAGAACGTACTGACAAAACCGCTTTTATTTATATAGATTGGTTAGCTGCTTTATTATGCATACAATGTGGAGCCAATCAATGCCCTTCATCAGCCAGTGGCCCAGTAGATAAAAGTAAACAGGAATGAAAGCAAAATTTCCCTCCTAGGAACTTGTCAATTTACCTTATTGTCGAGTCACGTAATGAAACATTCAGATAATTGTTCACAATGCTAATAATTTGCTTTTGATCAAATTGAGGAAAATTGGCTGTACTGATTGAGATGTTTCCAGGAGGTGGTTTAATTCTGATTGTACTATAATTTGCATTATTACTGAAATATTAGGGTTCATTTAAACATTAACACTAAGCTATTGACACAGGATTGTGTACCAATGAAGTGTGCAGAAAATTGTGAATTCATTTTATTCGAACTGAGGTCTGAAGATGACAAACATGGGTGTAGTACGGTTTTGTAGGCATTGGGAAGTAGGAAGCAAATAAGACATTGCAGTATTCCACACATGTACTTTAATTAAAAAAAATAGTGCACTGGCAGATCGGTTACACTTTCTCTCAATGGATGAGTTTGCAGCTGCCTATGGTTACAAAATGCTCTGTAGGTTTCTGTCAGTGTGATACTCTGAATCTGAATGTTGGTAAAATTAAACATTTAGTTTGTATTCCTGTATTTCTAAAATCTCAAATACATCAAAAATAACAATGATGTAGAGAAAGTTTTTGTGACTTTGTTTTCTGTATTTTAACCCTGGAAAACCCAGACCACCTTATCCTAATAGGAAATCTCCTTTGGCAGAAATGATGATACAGACCCAGTGAACCCTAAAACAGGTGTTTTTTTAAAAATTAACCCTTTCCTACTACATGTAATGACATGGGTCATATATGACCCCTTGGGATATCCAGTATGTTTGACCAACTGGTAACTTTCACTCATGATATAAAGGCAGGAGTTGTTTCTTAGTAAGGAAAGACCAGATTCTCATTTCAAAATATATTTATTGATTTTAACTTTTCATCAATGACTATGCACATAAAATTTTATTCTAAGGCAGGAACTAAAAACACTGGCATCAGCTTTTATATCACCAAATAAAAAGCACAGTAGCAGCCATGTTTGATGTGAAAAAAATCAGGTTAGTTCAGTCAGTTACCACTAAATGTCAGTGTTATGGGTTCACATAGGGGACACTGGGTTGTAATGCAAAAAGAAATCTTTACTTTGGTGTGTGGGTTGAATATGACGATGAAATAAAAGTCTGGGTCAAATATGACCCCATGGGTTCTCCAGGGTTAAGATGACATCGTTAAGATGCTGAAAAGTAACTGTCCAAGTGGCAGGAAAACATACTAACTGAATACCATGTTTCCGAAGACTTGTACCGTATTATGAATATGAGTATGTTATTATGATGGGTGATGTGGAGAATGTGTTTTGTGATTTGGAGAGAGAATGGAAAATGCCGTTTCTACTTCTTTTATTTTTTTTCCATACATGTACTTTAGATTTCCTGCGTAATCCCTCCTCCATGATCCATGGATTGTCTGTCTAGACATGCTACACCTGCACTGCATGAAATCAGCTGGCTCTTTGACTCTGAGCTATCTCCTGCTGCTGCAGTGTCTCATTATGGGAAAGTGCTGCTTTTATCCTTGCATATTCCTCTTAACTGTAAAAAGTTCAGTGAACAGGCAGTTTGGCTTTCGTTGTCCAGGTAAAAAAAAAAGGAAGATATGGTCCAGAGGGTTTTCACCTTTGGCTTTACCTCACAGCCCATGAGATACACTTTCAGATGTTAGTAGACTAATGGCTCTCATACAGTACACCAGCTGTGCTGTAATTGATTTTTCCCTCCAGTCTAAAATCAAGAAGAAAAGTATAGTTACAGGCAAGGAGACCTTTTGCACTTTTTGTGTGAGTGTATGTGAGTAGGTAGGTATGTTTATATTATTCGGTGGGCACCGAATGTACACATAAGAATAGATATTTGTGAGATTTTTTTATTTACGTTTTTTATTACCTTTATGTAATGAAATATGAATACACTATTCAAAATGAATAGCTATCATTCATTGATGAATAAAGAGATATTTTTTTAATGATGCCAGAAAGCATCACAGGGCATCTGGTTAATAATAGTGGTGTATATTGAGAATAACGCTTTGCGTAAGCAGAAACCTTTTACTTTTTATGCGGATGAGTGAGGAGTCAGATTGGAAGCTGGCAAGACAAAAAAAGGCCACAGTTATTAACATAATACAGTTAAATCATATTTAGACCTTGCCTGATTTAGGTTGCAATGGTTTATAATTTGTGAAAAAGTATGAAATTTTATTAAATATTGCTGGAAAAAAAAATAATAATAATTGCATAAGCAGAATTTAAAGAGCAGTCCTGTCTTTAAGACAGCTCATGAACCGGAATAAAAAAGCTTAATGTTTCCAGTGTTTCCAGAAACATGACTGTGGGGTTCATATTTATTTAAATAAATTAATAAATACTTTTTAAAAAAGAAACGCTTCATGTTGAGGCCATTCCCAATGGCTTCTATTTTGAGTACTGAAATTTGTTTGTTTGTTTTTAAAAGAACTGCATATTTATTTGAAAAAAAAAATAATAGACTTTTTACAATAGATTTTTTTTTCCTTCAAAGATAATGTTAGGATTGAATTGGTATTAACCATCTGCATTAACACCTACAGTACTGTATATCAGTGGAAGTTCTTCATTACAATAGTGTACATACAGTTTGTTTTATTGTGTGCATTTAATTGTTTTAAGGTGTGTCTAAAGTGTATTTAAGTAAATAGATTCTGTCTGTAAATAAACAGATAGACATTGTGGGGCATGTACATTTTTTATTATTTATTTATTCATTAATTTATTAGATATTCTTTTTCACACTGAGGTTAAGGTTAGGATTTGTGGACATGTATTTACAATAGTAATTCTTAGCTACGTACATAGTAAAGTGAAATTTAAAAGTGTATGATATTTTGAATGGTCTTTATCGTAGTACATTTCCTATGGTGATGATGGATGTAAATGTCTTTGATATCACTCATTACAGTTTTGTTGATGTCCCAGTTTTTGACATAATTAAGCATAAATAAGCGAAAACCTGAACTCTCTCCGCTGTAATAAGGCATTTGTTATCATATGTAATCAGTGGCATATTATAGGCTCAGCTTTATGGCATTTCTCCAGATACTAAATGAACAGCCTGAAAAGTTAAACTTTAAAATGGAAATTTCAGTGGTAATTACAACCAGAGCAAAGCAATAAGCCTTGATAATGCACTGTTTAATGTAAAGTGTTCTGGGCAATCATGGTCGTCAGGTCATGGTTTAATTAGAATTAACAAGCATCTGGAAAAACGTTCCTGCATTTGAGTGATTGACTTTGTCCTTTGCCCATGAATATTGCACATCTTTGTGTGGTCAATTTGTCAAATCTATTTCTGAAATAAAGCGCTTCACTTTTTAACAGAGCATCCCAAAGTCAAAACTTGTTTAACTATGTGCAGATAGAGTCGCTAATATGAACCTATTATCCAGTACATTGACATTTTCTTTTTTTTATTATTTCTTTGTCAGATATTGATGAATGTCAATCAAATCCATGTCAGAATGGAGGCACCTGCATTGACGAGATCAACTATTTTGTATGCCTGTGTTTACCAAGCTACGGAGGAGACAACTGTGAAAAAGGTAATTGAACATCACTCCCACACCGGAACACAAGCAAAACAGACATGGAGATCGGCTTTAACTGGTGTGTATTGCCTGGAAAATCTGCTACAGTTCCACTGCTAATTGATTGCAATGCTTGACACATGTGGGAAGTTGTTACTCTCTTAGCAATGTATTTAAAAGTTTGTTTGGGTGTGCATAAAAAATGCATTCAAACTTGATAACACCTGGGAAAAATGTGCAAGCCGGTTTCCTGACAAGATCGAACTGTAATTATGCATGTCATTTTTGTGTGTGCATTCGTGTGCACTTAAAAGTCTTCAAGTCTCTTGAAATCATGTCTAATTAGCTCAAAGCAATAATGAATTGTTGTGTAATTTTCATAATAATGAAAATGATTAAATTACAGTTAATTCATAAACGGAACAAGCATTCGGTTTTAGACAATCACTTTCTGCTCATGTTGAATTAAATTTTATTGCCATTAAGATTTAAAGGCATTCAGTATACACACCATTTGACCAAATGTATGTGGACAGCTGACCATAACACCCATATGTGCCCTTTGCAAAACCATGGATATTAACACAGAGTTGGTCCTCTGGCATAGTAGCTTTCACTATTTCTTGGAACATTTTCTTGTTTATTATTATAAATTTTTTGAATACAGAATATGAAGAGAAAGTGGTATAATGGTCCTTATGATAGCCGATCAAAAGCGCACCTTTAACTGATTATTTAGTTCTAGTCGGGCCCCTGGTCCACACAAGGCAAGCAAGTATATCCCCCACTCCCCCACACACCAAATAAAAAAAATCTTGGTTTTTGAAAATTGTATTATAAAGCAGCCTGCTGTGGTAGAGTCGTCATGGTTGAGTTAGAGCAGCAGGACATTGTGTGGGTGGTTATGTCTATTCTGCCTCCTTCATAAAGCAGCCTGATGAATTTTTAAAGACTGACATGCTGTAGAGGACAAGCGCAGAAACCTAGATCATAACAGTAAATGTTAGCATAAGGATGTACAAGACTGAGATTCTCACTTCTCTTGGATGTTTTACTTGTACATTTATGCAAAATAATGATAATGATATGCACATGAATATTCACAAACAGTCAATGGTGCTAAGCTGCACAGTTGCCACAAAACTGCTATATATATATATATATATATATATATATATATATATATATATATATATATATATATATATATATGTGTGTGTGTGTGTGTGTGTGTGTGTGATTGTAAAAAGAAATGTAGAGCAGTATTTTTATTTTGTTTGGACACATTTGATTTGAAGCTGGGGAGAAACAATTTGGTGTTGTTTTATGTTTGATGTGCTAAATGCACAAACAAGCACTCCCATTTGATTGAAATAATCAAAGAGATGCCATGTTCCCTTGTCAGGTTAATTTATTTGCTCCACCAATCTCTCATGTAATAAGGCACAAAGCTTGCCTGCTCTCTTACAAATGGCATTGGTGTTTTGAAGCACGCCTTCCTCGGCAAGACCTTCCAGTTTCCATGGAGACCAGAGTCAATAAGTTTCCCATTGCCAAACTTGACAAGTGACCATGATGCTTTGGAGGCCAGCTTAGTCCAGTCTGGCTCACAGCACATGTGAGATAGTGTTACGTTAATTGCAGTCTTTCGGGAACCATATTGTGCTGTTGGATCTGTAAATGCACTCGCTCACAGTGGAAATGCAGTGTAAAACCATGACATGATTTTAACACACTCTAAATGGGTACATCGATTGTCTTAAACACGTACTGTATGAGTTTGGATGTGTCCTTTATGGAATGTTTCTGAACATTCACAAACCTCATTTTTGTCAGGGACCTTTGGTGGGCTTTTTTTCCTTCCATTTGCTTACTTCAGAAGAGCAATCCATGTTGCACCTCAAAGAGTACCTACCAAATTCTGCCCACCTGGACTGAGTGATAAACACTTACTGTATTAGCTTCACTATTCAATAACTGAAAATAAACAGAGAAAAAGTGCAGGGAAATACAGAGACATCATTTTATGTGCTCTTAGTAGTATACTATTTGTCACTTATTATATAATAGAGTACGAGAGCAAGAGGATTTTAGAAGCAAAATAGCTATAGTAGGTAATTAATCCCTAAGCTGTTAATTGAATACCATCTTTTTCTCAAAAACATATTTCATGCTATGGTTATGTTCTCTCTCTCTCTCTCTCTCTCTCTCTGTTTTTACTGCATAAAATGCATAAATATTCTTTTAGTGGAAAGGAGAGATGAACTTGAGTAAAGGTATAAAATCCCTGGTGTGTTTTTTTGTGTCTGATAAGTTATTAATGCAGCTTCTTGCCCTACTGAGCCTCTCTTTCCCTCTGTGTACACTGGGCTACTGAATGCTCACTGCCACACAAACGAGAATATTATGAATTTTTATCTGTAGGCATGTGAGGTATTGGTTTAAATCATTAGTGTGTGTGTGTGTGTGTGTGTGTGTGTACAGTGTGGTGTGCGCCTAAATCTCCTATCGCTCCTCGCTCACACCTGAGCTCACTAGGTACAGTAGGCGGCCTTCCCCTTCTGCAGGTGTGCCAAGGGAATGGGCAGCGGCTGGTTGTTAATCCTCGCTAATGGATCTTGGGCTTCTAAGTGTAGCGCTTTCTCCTGTACTCCTATTCCTCACTTTTTTCTTTCCTCCCTCCTTTTAACCTGTTTCTGTCAGGATTGAACTAACCTCGGGGACCAGAAGACTAGCTTTAGCGGTTAGCCCAATGTAGCGTGGATGGTAAACCCAAACGCGGATAAGAAGCGAATAGGCAGGATAACCACGCGACTTTAATCTAAGGACTCTCGCGAAAAGGGAGCAAGGGAAAAACACAAATTTAACCCGCGTCCTATAAATACACACACAATAGCAGAAGCATATAACCCAAAATGGTGAGTACTCACGGTTTGCTGAAACGACAACCGGAACCGACATGGGCCGAACTCAATGACTGAGCGGTAAGCCATCATTTGTTTACCTCTTTTATACTTCCTGGTTTGGCGCCCGCCTTACTTCCGGGTCCTAGTGCCGGGCGCAGATTGAGTGTGCATGACAGTACCCCCCTGTCCAGGACCGGCTCCTGACGGTCCTGAGGTGGAGGATACCCGGTGACGGTAGTCTCGAATTAGCTCGGGGTCGAGAATGAACCGGGCCGGGATCCAAGACCGCTCCTCGGGGCCGTAGCCCTCCCAGTCAACCAGGTACTGAGTACCTCTGCCCCGAGGGCGCGAGTCGAGGATTCGGCGTACGGTGTAGGTGAGACCGCCGTCGATGATCCGGGGAGGAGGAGCTGGGGGGGTGGGTGGAATCATGGGTGAGGTGGTGAAGGGTTTGAATTGGGAGAGGTGAAATACTGGATGGATTCGGAGCGCCACAGGCAGCTGGAGCCGGTAGGGTTAATTCGGTGGGTGATGCGGTATGGTCCGATGAATCTAGGCGAAAGTTTTTTTGATTCTGTGTGAAGGGGGAGATTTCTTGTTGAAAGCCATACCTTGTCACCTACGTGGTACAAACGTCCCGGAGGGTGCCGGCAGCGGGTTCCAAAGCCGCCGACACCTGCGGACCAACTGTTGGGCGGACGGTACATCAACCTCCGGTTCTTGGTGGTTGAACACTGAAGGTTGGAAACCGTGGCATACCTCAAATAGGCTTAGGCCGGTAGCAGAGGAGGTGTGGAGGTTATGTGACAGTTCTGCCCAAATGAGGTAGCGATCCCAGGAGCGCTGACGATCTGCTACGAAACATCTCAGATAGCGCTCCAGTTGTTGGTTGGCCCGCTCCGTCTGACCGTTGGTCTGTGGGTGGTATCCAGATGATAAGCTACAGGTGGAGTCGATCAGACGGCAGAAGGCTTTCCAGAACCTGGCAATGAACTGGGGCCCTCTGTCCGAGACGATGTCCTTGGGGAACCCATGCAGACGGACTACATGCTCTAATATCAACTCGGCTGTCTTTTTGGCTGACGGGAGTCCGGCGAGGGCCACCAGGTGCACGGCTTTAGAGAACCAATCGATGATGGTTAATATGGTGTCCTTTCCCTCAGAGGCCGGCAGGCCCGTGATGAAATCGACGGCAATGTGCGTCCAGGGTCGTCGAGGGACTGGGAGTGGTTGTAGTTCCCCTGGTGTTGGTTGGTTTGGGTTCTTCGCCCTGGCGCACACTGGGCATGCCTGGACGAACTCTTTGACGTCCCTCGGGATGGATGGCCACCAGAAGTCGCGTTCGAGAAACTGGAGGGTCTGTCGTGTGCCCGGGTGTCCGGAGATGGGCGATGAATGTCCCCACTGGAGGACTTCTGATCTCATTGTGGCGGGCACATAAAGTCGTCCAGGGGGCACACCTGTCGGCTCGGTCTCTATAGCCTGCGCCTGGCGGACCCTCGTTTCCAGGTCTAGCTGAAGTGGTGCGATGATCTTTGAGGGGGGAAGGACAGGCGCGGGGTCCGCCCGGGGGATGTCCATCTCATGCTGGCGGGAGAGGGCATCAGCTTTGGCGTTTTTTGGTATGAGAGATGGAAATTGTAGTGTTCAAAAAACAATGCCCACCGCGCCTGTCTTGGGTTCAGCTGTTTCAGACTTCGGATTGTGATTAGATTTTGGTGATCGGTCCAGATGATGAATGGCGCCCTGGAGCCAGTGCCTGGAGCCATTCCTCCAAAGCCCACTTTATGGCCAGCAGTTCACGGTCCCCTACTCCGTATCGCTGCTGAGTGGTGTCAAATTTTTTGGAGAAAAAACTACATGGGTGTAGTTTCTGGTCTGGACCTCGTTGGGAGAGGGCAGCTCCAGCGCCCACATCTGAGGTGTCCACCTCCACAACGAATGGTTTGTTGGCATCTGGATGTAGGAGAATTGGAGCAGTGGTGAAACGATTGCAGAGTTCTTTGAATTCGGAGGTGGCAGTGGAGTTGAGTCTGAAAGGAAGAGATGAGGGACGGGTCAGAGCGGTTAGGGGGGCGGCAACTGTGCTGTAGTCCCGGATAAAGCGACGATAAAAATTCGCAAACCGGAGAAACCGTTGAAGTTGCTTAAGGTTCTTGGGTAGGGGCCAATCACGCACAAGCTCTAGTTTCTGCGGGTCCATGGCCACACCCTGGGGCGAGATGACAAAACCCAGGAACGTGGTGGAGCGCTCGTGAAAAGCGCACTTTTCCAACTTACAGTACAGTTGGTGGGCGAGTAATCTCTTTAGAACCGCTCTGACATGCTGGACATGTTCATCACCGTTGCGGGAGTAAATTAGGATATCGTCCAGGTAAACGAATGCCCACCGGCCGAGCATGTCCCGGAGGACATCGTTTATGAAATGTTGAAAAGCGGCGGGGGCGTTGCACAGTCCAAATGGGATCATTAAACTTTCATAGTGTCCTGTGGGTGTAATGAAAGCCGTCTTCCACTCATCGCCCTCTCTGATGCGCACCAAGTTGTAGGCGCTCCGCAGGTCCAACTTCGTGAAAATGGTGGCACCAGAGAGGGCGTCCAGGGCTGAGTTGGTAAGCGGCAGTGGATGTCAGTTTTTGATAGTGATATTGTTGAGCCCCCGATAATCGACACATGGGCGAAGTTCGCCGCCTCTCTTCTTTACGAAGTAAAAAAACCCCGCGGCGGCGGGTGAGGAGGAGGGTCGGCTGGTCCCCTGCCGGAGAGCGTTGGTTACATACTCCTCCATCGCCTGCGTCTCCGTCGCTGATAAGGAGTAGAGGTGGCCGCGGGGTGGAATCGAGCCTGGCTCGAGATCAATCGCTAGGTCGTAGGGGCGGTGACGAGGGAGGTGTGTTGCCCGTCTTTTGCAGAAAACCTCCGCTAGGTCCCGGTAGACGGTGGGGATGGCGTTGGTGTCGACGTCGGGGGCCTCGGACTCCCTAGAGCACGTCCCAGCCGAAGCCCTCAGGCAGAGCTCAGTAGAGGTCGCGCCCCATTGTAGGATCCTGCTCTGGGTCCATGAGATGAGGGAGTCGTGTTGGATTAACCAGGGATATCCTAGGATGATGGGTGGCGATGAAACGGTGGTGAGGTGGAATCGGAGCTGTTCTTGGTGTTGGTCGATGAACAAGGTGATAGGTTGAGCATGGTGATGGGGCTGGATGAAAGGGGCCGACCGTCAACGGATGTGATTCGAACCGGCTGGGATAATGCCTCGATTTTTACCCCCAATTTCTTGGCATAAGAGGAGTCAATGAAGTTACCTGCTGCCCCGGAGTCGATGAACGCAGTACTTCGGACTCGTTTGTGGCCAATTTGGAGGGATACCTGAACCGTAAGGCGAGAGATGGTGGTGCCGGTAGTGGTGGAGATCCGAAGATGGCCCGGTGAGTCTCTCCCTCTCCTCACCGGGGCTGGGCGTTTCCCGGGCGCAGTGGGCAGATCGCCCGGTGGTGTTCTGCTGACCCACAATAGACGCACAGACCATACCGCACATACCGGCATGCGCGTTCAGCCACGGTCAGGGAGGCGCGCCCTAGTTGCATGGGTTCCCCGGCTCCGGTGTCAACCACGGCAGGAGGTGGAGAACCGACAGATTCCGTAGTGGTGGTAATGAAGGTTACAGGTGGTCTTGGAGTGGAGTGGGAGAAGGTGGGTGCAGGCGGCAGGGTCCTCGGGACCGGCTTCGGACGAGAGAGAGAAGGCGCTGATCAATGCGTAGGGTGAGCTGGATCAGCCCTTCCAGCGTGGCGGGGGGCTCTCGTCCGGCGAGCTCATCTTTTATTCGGGAAGCCAGCCCCTCGTAGAAAGATGTCCGGAGCGCGGCGTCCACCCGGGTGGTTTGTACGGCGAGGGTGCGGAATTCGGCGGTGTACCGGCTCACGGATGATCCTCCCTGCCGCAGGTGGTAGAGTTTGGTGTCGGTCTCCACCTCGCCCGCTGGGTGTTCGAAAGTAAGTCTGAGTTGACGGGTGAACTCATTGTAGGAGTGGGCGGTGTCCGTGTCTGCTTTGAGAACTGCCGTGGCCCACTCTGCTGCCTGCCCTGTTAGCAACGAGACGAGGAGAGCAATGCGTAGCCGATCGGTGGAGTACTTGGTGGAATTGAACTCGAACACCAGATCGAGCGCTGTCAAAAACACACTGCACCTCCCGTCCGTGCCGTTCCACTTTTCTGGTAAAGATAAGAAGACATTGGGGGGGGGGGGGATGCGGCGCTGCGGCCGCCGCGACGGGAGGCCCGCTAGCCGCGCTAGCAACAGCCGCACGGAGATCCGCGTTCTCCCGCCTGAGCTCCGCGACCTCGCGGCGCAAGGCCGCAACGTCTTGGAGGCCCAGGTGCAGATTAGCGATCTCTCCGGTTAGCTTGTCGATTAGCACGGCATGCTGATCTACCACGTCGCAGAGGTGCGCATGATCCGCTGGGTTTACCGCGGAAGGCTCAGTCATTCTGTCAGGATTGAACTAACCTCGGGGACCAGAAGACTAGCTTTAGCGGTTAGCCCAATGTAGCGTGGATGGTAAACCCAAACGTGGATAAGAAGCAAATAGGCAGGATAACCACGCGACTTTAATCTAAGGACTCTCGCGAAAAGGGAGCAAGGGAAAAACACAAATTTAACCCGCGTCCTATAAATACACACACAATAGCAGACGCATATAACCCAAAATGGTGAGTACTCACGGTTTGCTGAAACGACAACCGGAACCGACATGGGCCAAACTCAATGACTGAGCGGTAAGCCATCGTTTGTTTACCTCTTTTATACTTCCTGGTTTGGCGCCCGCCTTACTTCCGGGTCCTAGTGCCGGGCGCAGATTGAGTGTGCATGACAGTTTCTTCCCCCATTATGCTTGATAAAACAACCCCTTTTCCGTTTGTGCTTTCACCCATGCGTCAAACCCGTTACACTGGTGGAGAATGCAGGCATCGTCTGGTCTGTAAATATTTGGACTGGGACAATTTTTGTCATTTTGCCTCTGCACATCACCACAGTAGAATTTCGAATAAATAAATCAAAATGTGATTGGTGTTGGACTTGCAGCTTTATTTGATGGGGTTTAGCAAATGTATTGCATAAATTCTTTCGGCTGTATAGGCAGTTTTAAAAATGTTTCTCCATTTTCCTGTCTTAAAAATTAATTGGACAAATTAACATTGTCATTAATATTGGGATTACTTTTTTAAAGCTTGCATGCAAATCATTTGCAGTCAATTCCAGATGTTTGGGCCCCATGTGCATCACCAAAAGCTGAGTTTTTAATGTAGCCGCCTTTGGTTACTGCTAGTTTGTGGGTCTTCCTGCCTTCTGTCTTGTCTCCAGTATGTGAAAAGCAGCTCAGTTGTGTTCAGGTGACTGAACATTTTATTTCTTCCTCTTGGGTTGCTTTCATTGTATATTTTGAGTCATTATCCATCTATACTGTAAAGAGCTGTCCTACCAGTTTGGCAGTATTCGAGCACCATACAGGTCAGAATTTATCCTGCTTCTTCTATCAGCTGTCACATCATCAGTAAACACCGATGACCTTTGTTTAATGAGTGATACAATTGAGTTGCCTCTTGAGGTAAACTGTCTGTATTTACTTTCATAATAGTTTTTTTAATGCTAACTTTGACACTGATATTCTTACCTTATCCTGGATGTCTTTAATTCTGTGAATCTCTTCACCAAGGAAAGAATTGTGTACTCATTAATTTTACCTATCTTCCTTGGTCTACAATGCCCTTTGGTGTTGTTGAGTTTGACAGTGAATTCATTCTTTTAAACAATACTAAATTGTACTAAATTGTTGTGTAAGACAATCCCAAAGTTTCTGCTGTTTTTCTGATGTCTGGTTAGGTTTTTTTTTTTTTTTTTCAAAACAGCCTGAAGATGACCTCCTTTACTTAGACATCTGCAAGTTCAACACCTAAAATCAAACACAAACTTTGATCTCCTAACAAAGAAATTGGCCTTAAATGGCCATCAACCTACTTATCAGTCCATTGTCTAATTAACCTGTGAGCATGGAGGAGGTGTGTAAGAATGGCTGCAATTCCTAAACAGATAAGGCAGTATTTTGTTAAACCTTTTAAATTAAAGTTGAAAATTCACTTTATTTCGAATCCATTGTGGTGGTGTATAGAGGCAAAAGGTTGACAATTGTGACCTTCTCCAAATATGAGAAATAGGAAGTGAAAATAAAGCAGTAAAGGAGCATAACTATTACTTAGAGATTTTGGCACAAGTGAGCAAATGTCTGTGCACCTCCTGAGTATTTATGTGAAATGGGGACAATGTCATAATTTCTCATTATATAAAAGTATAATTTATATTAGGATGTCTATTAAGGTGTAAAGATTTTTATTGATGGATAGATAATATAGCATAGATGTTTTTAATTGCTTGTTTCTTTGTACAAGTGTCCGATATTTCTGTTAGTTGGTACATCCAGTGTGAACGTTTGAATTAAAAATAGTGTGATTAGTTACACAGTCCACTAATGGTGCTTCCATTTCAATGGTTACATTAACATTTTTATTTTTTTTTGGGGGGGGGGGGGGGGGACAAAATTGAGTCGTTCACAGTTTCTTATTCTGTAACAATGTATTAAAATTATTTTAACTGATATGCGTTTTTAAACAGTTTTGTTCTATGAAATATCTCAAAACCTGCTCAGAATGCAGATAGACCCTTTTAATTCTAAAATGAGGTTTTGTTGGAACTGCTTTATGAACTTGTAGTCCTACCAAATGCCTTTGAAAGGACAGCCATTAATTAAAGTTTTGGCTACACATGCTGGATGACATCATCCCACACATTGTCTTTGTGCATTTCTTTAAATGATTGCTGATTGACTGGCAGGTTGGCAGGAGCAGGACTGAGATAGAGACCCAGATATGCAAATAATTGGGATAGACATGTCCATTGGGGTCCTGAATCAGAAAGTATCAGTGCCAGCAAATTAATTTCAGCCACCTGAGTCCTTAGACATCATTCTCACTAATGAAAATTTCTTAATTGTAATAACACATCTCACATTGAGGAATTCCCAAGTAGAGCAGGCTGAACTATGATGGACTCTTTGTGGCACTAAACAATCAATTCATCATTAAAACAATGCCACATTGTTTATTTTTGTCATTTTAGTTACAGACCAGTATGTTTTTCTCAGTGATGACTAACCAGTGTGACAGCAGTTGAAAATACCGTTTGATGAGAAGCTAAAAACCTTGATTAATGACACTTTCCCTTTCTGTAAAATGATCAGCTGGGCTCAGATTCTGCTTCCTTGGTCCGTGGAAATAGAGATAAAAGAGGAAGTGAAAAAATGCTGGATTAATTGAAGTTCTCATAAGGTTAACTCCTTATCAAAATAGAAACTTCAAATCTGTCACATGCTTTTTTTAATGTATCAAGAAATTGATTACCTATTTTATGGTTTAGTTAATTTATTTCTTTATCAGTTTATTCATTCTGTTTTTTTTTTTTTTGCTTTTCCATGAACATGTACAGTATGTGACAACCTTGCTACTGTAAGTTTTCTTAGGAATGAGGATGCATCAGACAGGCTCCTAATTAACAATTAAGTTTTTTATTCTTCAGTGAAGATTAAAAATACTAAGAATAATATTTTTAAGTGGTACTGGCAAGCAAATAAAAAAACTAATATTGCATCTCACGCTTCACTCCTCCGTGTACAGTATATCTTCCATCTGGTTGAATATGAAAGAGTTAAAATCCTATCAGTGGGCTCGTTCTATGCAGCTCTGCTTTACAGCTGGTGCCTGCCCACATTTTCACTGCAATAGTCGTACTCATTTGATAAAATTTTTTTTTTTTAACTTCAAAAACTTGTCTGTATATCTATTAATAAACAGGAAAAAAGCACAAATATCCATAGTGGATTAAGTGAACTTCCCATGTAATGTTTGGTCACTGATCATTTCACTATTCTATGTTTGCAAGGCGGTTTTATAACTAGGACGAGAACTAATTACTCTTGCGTAGTTGTAATGTTGCACAAGAGGCTTGCTTCCTGCCCATATGCTGAAGTATAATCTTTGCCAAGTGCACTGAGGGAAGAAAATCTCATCTTGCGGATACTTAATCAAGGGCAAGGCTCATCACACTTGGCTGCTTTATGTTGGTGGATTTAGTGTAAGTGTTTAAGACAAGGCACATTTGACAGAGCAGTAGCTGAGAGCAGAGGGGCACCGAAAAAAAACATAATCTTCTCAGACCAGTGATACAGTACAGTATCAGTGGTGTTAGCTGATGTCCAGATTCCACATGCACTGTAGCAAACACACACCTAGGAGAAACCAGGTGGGGACTTGGCCATTTCAACACAAATTACTAACTTTTACAGAAAGCAGGTTTCTACAGCAGAACTCCAGGTCCACAGTTTCTATAAATAATGTTGAATTCATCTACAGTACTTTGCCAAGTCCTCACATTCAACACATGCAGATGTGAGTCAAAAACATGAGCTCATAGCTTCTTGACTGTCTCTTCCAAGTGTTGTTTCTCTGTCAGCTCTCTCCTTCTCCCATGTCTCCCCCTTTTCTTTTCTTTTTCTTCTTGCTCGGATATCCCTCCATTGCTCTTATTTAGTGCATGGCCTCAGGCATTCCAGTCTTTCTGTTCATAGCAGTTTTTCTCATGCCTATTTACAAAGGGATGCAATATGTTAGTACATCATACAGATAGGAGCACCTTCTCTGTTCCCTTTTATCCACAACACATATGCTAATGATGCGTCTTTGTTGATCTTGGCATGCAACAACAATAAAAAAACATGTTCAGAGAGCTGGCAAAGCTTGCCGTCTCTCTTACAAATGGCAGCGAGCCACTTGTCTCCACAGAGTGCCATCAACAGACAAGCCCTTAAAATCACCCCCTCCTCCCCCTTGCTACGTCTTTTATCATCACGGGTCTTGAACGGTAAAGCACTAAAATATCACCTTGTGATGTAGATAAATGACCCAATCACTCACTTGGAAGCATTTTCCCGTTTTATTTTTAACTGCTGCTCATTCGGGTGGATGAATATTAATCACAAAATAGAGTAACCAGTCAGCAGGGGCACTGATATTTTTAATTGGGGTGAGCCTTTAAACCTTTGAATAATGACAAAAAAGCACAAGGGCATTCTCAGAGCTCGGTAGCTGTTTTGAGTGCTCTTTCACAGTGCAAATATTATTTATATGTATGATAAAAGAAAATGGAGGAGGGAAGTCATTTATTTGCTGTTAAAATGTGCTCTCCAGTGCTGTGTTCACATGACATTGGGAACAAGCCTAGCAGTACCACTCTCCACTCCCACTCTCACTGACTCACACTGTATGCCTGTGGTAGCTTGTAGAGCCTCCTGCATCTGTATTCTACCTTATACTGGAGATAACAGGCTGGGCTCCACTGGAGCCAGATGATTTAGACATGCTCCTACTGGACAATAATATACCAACTGCTGTGCAGTCAGGCTGTGTCTGATGGACCAGAGAAGAGAGCGGGATGCTTGGGTAACACAAGCCTTTTTTTTGTTTCCTAACCAGCAGACTCTTAATGCAAGAGACAAGGCTGTTTTTCTCGCTTTTGTTATCGTAGTTAATAGCCTTCTGATGGGCAAGAGCATACTGTTGTTTCTGAGTCATTATACTACAGTTATTGACAGGTTTAAAATATTTGGTGATTTAGGGTGCTTTCACAAAAGCAGCACTTAGTTCATTTGATTCAAACCCAGGTGTGTTTTGTTTGGGCAGGTGAGAATACAGCAATCGACCCAGCTGCAGGAAGTGAACCAAACAGCTGTGGTATTATGCACTGAGTGACAGAGCAATACACAACTGTGATTTCTTCTGGATGATTTCTACAGGAGACACATCTGCCACATACTTTTGCCATTGCAGTATTTCTGACCACTGGATGAGTTTGTTTTTACAAGCAAATCAAATCAAACTATTGAAATACACTAATCAGCCGTAACTATGTGTGGGTTCCCCTTGTCCTCTGGTCCTCTGGCGTATGACTTCACAAGACCTATTGGGGTGTGCTGTCGTGTCTTGCTCCAGGAAGTTAGCGGTGGATATTTTGGGTGCTGCAAGTTGCGGGGCTTGAACTTCTAACTCTTTGCCAGCGAAGTTACATATGCAGCAGGCTGGGATACACAGGGTCCTCTGATACTTCATTGACTTTTGTCATCAGTTTGTGTTGCATTGGCTTTTCTATAGGATTGGACTGAACGGGCTAGCCTTTAGTCTCCACCGGTATAGATGAGCTTTGGATGTTTATAATCCTGATTCTGTAACCCATTTACTGGTATTTTACTGTTACTCAGTGGTATTCAATTCAAGTGGTAGTATTGTGGCTGTAGCAACCTTGTTACTCTCATTACATGTCTATTTGTAAGCTATATAATTATGCCTGCTGTTAACTATGCAATTATATTACATTTATTTTCAGACCAAAATAATTCAATATTTTTCCTATTTAATGAAATATTTGCTACTTATGCAATTTAAGTAGGATTCTCCTTTATTTTATTTTTTTTTAGTTTATTCTATTTGTTATATTTCATACTTTCATTAGAATTATACAGAATTATTTTATGATTATGCAAAATTCTTTGTCTTTATCTTTTGTACTACATGGTAGAGAAAAGAGAAGGTGAAGGAAGGAACCAACAAGCAGAACCTCTGCAACGCTACTGAACACTTTAGTGAAGTAGAACAAAGGCAGCTTGCCTTCCATGTCATGTCCACGTTGTATAAAAGTTCTTTGGAAGTGATATGAGATGAATAAGAATGAGAACTAATACTGCAGAGAAAATTACATCAGCCGATGAAGGCACATTGCTCTGCCAGTCTCTTTCACCATTTTACTTTACAGTACTCTGCGTCGTAACACCTTCTTCTCAGCCTGGGCCTCTACAGGCATGCATGCTAATCACAGCCCATACGGCCCAATTTGCACTGGCCAATTTGCAGGTGTCGCTTTAGATTTGCTGGAAGAAAGCGGTGGAACAGTGCTCCGAGCCTCCTAAAATGATCTGTCCAGCATGTTGAAACAGGCTTGCACGTTTAAACCTGTATATTCTGCTCACATAGAGACAAACAGTTTGTGTTAATACACATTTATATGCTCTCACATGTGAATACACACAAAAACACACATGGACACAAACTGTGTAGATTGTGTGTAGATTACACTTCCTCTTCTGCACAGATGCTCAAAGCCCTAGAGGGTTGGGGAGAGTCTGCTCAGATGCTCAGACAAGGATGTGACAAGGCTTAATTAACCATTGAGCACAGCGATGGAAGACATTTCTCAGGATTGCTGTCTTTTGCGCTAATGCTAAGCTGTTCAATCATAAAGTGCACAGACATGGATTACAGAGCCAGAACCTAGACACCAAGAAGAAGAAATGAAATAGTTAGGCTTGTCTCTTTAGCGCAGGTGATTTACACATTGAGTATCTCTGTGTGAGTGAGAGAAAAGAATGGAAGATGGCTTTGGCTTTTCTGTGGCACTAACTGAACTCTTCATCTCTCTCTCTCTCTCTCTCCCCTTCCACTTCTCTTTATTTTCTCGGCAGACACAGAGGGATGTGATCATAACTGGAGGAAGTTCCATGGTCACTGTTACAGGTACTTCATTCACCGACTCAACTGGGAAGATGCAGAGAAAGATTGCAGAGAGCACAATGGACACCTGGCTAGCATTCACACCAGAGAAGAACAGGACTTCATCAACAGTTAGTATCTCTAGCCATTTAACAGTCTGTAATGTTACCCTTATGTATGGGTAGTCTAGTGCTACCCTTATTTAATGCATGAACTCATATACTGCTCAAGGTGAATTTGCTCTTCATATCTGGCAAAATGATTTTTTTAGGAAGCTGGTCAAATTGATAAATTGCTGGTTTGCAATCCAAACACAGCCCCATAAGAGGCATGTGTCAAAAAAAAGACTACAATGATGATATTAAATTATTTGTCATATGTACTGTACCTTAACAGCACAGTAAAATATTTTTTCGCATATCCTAGTTAGAAAGCTGGGGTCAGAGCGCAGGGTCAGGCAGGATATTGCACCCCTGGAACAGGGTTAAGGGGCTTGCTCAAAGGTTCAACAGTGGCAAGTTGGTGATGCTGGAGCTCGAACCCCCGCCCTTCTGATCAGGAACCCATTAACCCACAGCCTTAACCATTTGAGGCACCACTGCTCACCACATACTTATCTATATAGTTTTCTGGTATACACCAAAAAGAAAATACACCAGGTTGTATTGAAACAAAATTTTCTAATTTGATGTGCAATGTTTTAATGTTTTTATCAATGGAACTGACCATCCCAGGTCACTAAACATTACTAAATAGGTTGAAGATGTATTTCTTTTTCCCTGTATTTAAAATTTATTTTCTGTCATTATCTCTATCTCTCATCACTATGTTAGCAGGCGAATACAAAAGAATGTAACCTCTTTGGCCTCTTTGGCTTACCAAACACAGTAATATCATGGCAAGCACACCAGTTTTGTGGGAAAAGTCCTCCAGCTAAAGGAAATTGGCATCTCCATAATGCTTGTCATCACATAGAAGCATGAAGTGTTCTACAATCCCTTGGTAGATGGTTGTGTTGACTTTGGACTCAGTGGACAGTGGACCAACATCAGCAGATCACATACTGTAGAACCCCAAATCATCACTAGCCATGAAAAAGTCAGTCAAGTAAAGCAATTTGGATTCTGTGAATCTCCACTGTCCCTCCAGATGAAATTTACTTTGATCTTAAAAGAAGTACTTTGGACCACTGGTGTTGTCTCTGGTTCATAAGTGGCTTGAAACTAGGGATGTAACAGTTGTAATCCATTTTCTGAATATGTCTGTGTTTGGTGGCTCTTGATGCATTGACTCCAGCCTCCCTCCACTCCTTGTCAAGGTCTTGAATTGACTTTACAATTGTTTTAGGCTGCAGTCATTCCTCTTGCTTCTACACACTTTTCCCTTCCAGTCAACTTTCCATGAATATGCTTTGAGGGAGCAGTCTACAAACAGTCAATTATTTAAGCGATGGTCTTCTGTGCCTTACAATCCTTGTTCAGGGTGTTGATGATCATTTTCTGGAAAACTGTCAAGTCAGAGGTCACTTCATGATTGTGTTTGTGTGCACTGAACTAGACCAATAGAGACAGAATTTGTATACTATATAAATAGTAATTTACCTAAACTGAAAAATACACTTTTGCGACACTGGATGTTTGATTTTCCTGAGCTGTAAGTTGTAATCATCAAAGTGAAAAAAATACTTGAAATACTTTTACACTTTTTGAATTACAAAAAAAAAAAACAAGAAACCTTTGCATGATTTTCAATATTTCTTGGGATGCACTATACATAGGCAATCGTAGAGTTAATGAATAGTGAAAATGTAGATTTAAAATTAGACTTGCAGATGGTGTACTACTGTTTGTACTGCTGATTGTATTGAAAATAAATTGTTTTAAATAGAGTAGTGCTCTTTTTAATGGATTTGGGTGGATGTCTGAGGATTTTATGTGCTTATAAAAATGCAGTTAGACAAATAAGCATGGCATGGCTTTACCACATGTCTCACAGCTGGTGTGGATTTAAACACTAGATAAAATAGACATTTGAGTATAACTCAATCCATTCACTGTAACCTGACTTTTTATTCAAATTTGTTATATTATATGTAATAATATTGTCACAATGCGTAGTCCTGTCAGTATTGTAGTAAAATATGAGGGAGGCAGGCTTCTACTAAGCCAGCAAATCTCATAATTTTAAACTCATACAGGACAACATAGAACCATGGATTGTGAGTCATTTGTTCTGCAAAATTTTAACTTGGTTTGAGCATTGGTTTGATATACAAGTCAATGACTGGCTAGTGTTGATGTGACTAATATGAGGAGGAGCTGTGCGGTCCCTCCCACCTAGACATTATGGTAATTTTTGCTCTCTTGGCCTTCCAAGGACAAACAAAGTTGGTTTTGTTATTTTCATGATTTAAACCTGTGTGTCCATGTGTTTGGAGCAGAATGTTTTAAGATTTTAAGTTTTTTTGTAAGGGATTAAAAACTCACTACTGGATACTGATTGTGAAGCTGATTTTGTATTGGGCTTGTGGGTTATTATGGAGTGTGACTAAAAATGATGTGTTTTTGACATTCCTTCCCACTGGGAGATTTCTCTTTGTTGTAGTTATGTTAGCCAAAATTTCTGAGATCGACTGCCAAATGAAAAATATTGCTTTCATTGACTTTGTGTATTTTGGTTTGATCTTGTTTTAAAATTTTTATTGATCTTTTGTTGACAGGTATGAGCCATGAGAACACTTGGATCGGGCTGAATGACAGAACAGTGGAGGAGGATTTCCATTGGACTGATAACATGGATCTGGTGAGACGAGGCCATATGCTTACTTGTCTGACAATTAGATGTTTTCATCTAATTTGTTTGATGGACAGGTTCCTTTGTCAGTTATTTTTTGTTCAGTGGCCTTTTTGATGAGTAGTCTGCTGACTGCAAAAAGCAAGACAGCTACACTGCAGAATCTTTTTAAACATAAAATAGAAGGTTGAAACAAGACGAGACAGCTGTAGTGTTTAATCAAAAACTGCCTATAGTTAATTTTTTTTCTGTTCTTGCTTCTTATATAGCACAGCTTGCAGTAAGTGCATGCTCTGTGACAACTTACACCTCAAAATATTTCGCTCAGCAAACTTTGTAAATCTTGGAAATCTGTTTATATCCAAGACCTGAAATCAATTTGCTGTATTTGGAAATGAAAATGTGAAATGTGTGATGTGTGGCAGGAAATATTAAATGGCATGCAAAGTCGTGGGATTGTGTTAGTGTCTGAAATATCCCTGTGTCTCCTGTAGCAATATGAAAACTGGAGGGAGAACCAGCCAGATAACTTTTTTGCGGGAGGAGAAGACTGCGTGGTGATGATCGCCCATGAGAATGGCAAATGGAACGATGTGCCCTGCAACTACAAGCTGCCCTACATCTGCAAGAAAGGCACAGGTTTGTTAGAGAGAAAGCGGCAGAGAAAGAGAGAAAGGAAATAAGTGCGCTCACTTTCTGTTTATTTAAGTGTGATGTTTCCAGTGTAAGGATTTCTGCATTCCATACATTAGCACTTATTGGCATAAGCCATCTCGGCACTTTTGAGCACTTGCAGCAGTGGTGTCAACTTATATCAATGCTGCTTGTATACATCGGTTTGAACTGCTGTCTCATATTATTATACTGTATATCATATCCTCAATCATCCACAGCCACTCATTTGCCTCTTGGAGAGCTGACCTCAGCTTTCTGCTCTCCCTTCTGCCATGCCTCCTGAGATAAAAGTCAGTCTGGGAAGCAGCCAAGGTGTGATAGATGCTTTGTCAGGAGGGCTGTTTTTAAAAGCCTCATTATAACATGAAGTAGTTTATGGTCCTTCTGTAATACCACAGGCACTTCAGTTCACTCCTTTGTGGGCCAATTACACTCATTTTATTTGAAGATTTACATATAGTGCAGCCACAGCTTGCAGAATAGTCCGGTTTGGCCACCTGACTGGACTGTGAATGGTTACTTCTGATTGCTTGCTATTTTTTCTTTCTTTTTTTTTTTTTACAAATGGCGTTCATGCACTGCTAGGCTAGTATTGGATCTATTTTTCCTGATGGCTGAATCGGACAACAGGAATGGATAAATCATTAGTTCATTTGCTTTTCCACCAGGCTAGTGAAAGCTCCAGAGTGTTGTCGAGTCCCATGATATGTATGTTTGCACAAAGTCTAAATTAGCTAGGCTAAAAAGCAACATTTATCATAACTCAAGTCACAAGTATGACTTTACTATTCGGAATGGGTGACTTCATATAGCCTTCATCAACTTCTTTATCCTCTAAGATGATTATCTTTGGCGGCGCGGTGGTGTAGTGGTTAGCACTGTCGCCTTGCACCTCCAGGGTGTGGGTTCGATTCCCCGGCCAGGCTCGATTCCCGTCTCTGTGTGCATGGAGTTTGCATGTTCTCCCCGTGCTTGGTGGGTTTCCTCCAGGTCCTCCCACAGTCCAAAGATATGCAGGTTAGGCTAATTGGCGTTCCTAAATTGCCCGTAGTGAGTGTGTGTATGTGTGTGTGCCCTGCGATGGATTGGCACCCTGTCCAGGGTGTACCCCGCCTAGTGCCCGAAGTCTCCTGGGATAGGCTCCAGGTCCCCCGCGACCCTGAACACAGGATTAAGCGGTATAGAGAATGAATGAATGATTATCTTTGTGGCCTTAAAACAGCAGAAGGTCCTTAGCAAATATTTCAGCTTTGAGTTAAGGTGTCCTTGATGTCCATGGACGTTATTTGAGTCTTCATTTGTGCTCAGAAGTTTCATGCACTGCTCCACTGTACTTTCCACAGTTGCGTCACTGTTTTGTACATGTTCTGATTCTGGAGATATTATCCATCCTAGTTCATATCAACAGCCAGATCGCATCTTTGCTTTGAGTGCATAGTGCAGCAGGTGGCAGGTTTTGGAAAAGATTAGCATGCACTCCAAGGTCAAAGTGCTTTCCATCATTCAGAAATCTAGGAACTAAAAGGAGCATGTTATATTAAAACAAATGTTTGATAATTAATTGAAAGCTAGTCTTTTGGGAAAGTTAAGGGTCCGGTACTGTAGGTAAAGTGAAATAGAAAAAAGAAGATGGGAAAAACACTAAGGTCCAATTTATCAACAACCCAGTGAACTTCATTGTTCCAAAAGCAAAAGTGAATGAAAAACTGATGGCCGTGCTGTTTAACCTATTCATCAAGAAATAATATTTGACATGGGAGTTTATAGGTGGAGCTGATGTGTTCTTTTCAATTTCTATTTACAGTAAACCACAGTCTTTTATCTAGAAATTGGTGATTTTCTTATCAAGTAGAAAGACTGGGCGATATTTCACATTTCAATCATAGTGAGAAAAAGGTGAATCAAGAAACTGTAATTAGCACATCCCAGTGTCAGCAATGAATAGAAGCCAAGGCTAATTGATGTGGTGAGGGAATGTGAAAGGTGGTAGCAACTTCACCGTAATGTACGATTTGGGTTGTGTGGAATAACCGAACACTGTTATTAGAGTAAAATGTTACTTTATATAATCACCTGCTACACTAATGCACTTATTCCAGCATTTCACTTGGATACTATCAAGGTAGAAAGTTTTCTCAGTATGCTGGAGCCATGATCAGACTGGCTGTGTCACGTCTGAAACGCTGGCCTCCCAGGAATTCCAGAAAGTTATTTTCAAAGATCCAGCGTTTTGCATGCAGAATGTTCATGGGAATGACTGCAGTGTTCTCTAAGCCACCTCGGCTAAGATTGAGTGTGCATTTTTGAAAATGTTTGCGCCGTTCAAATGTTCATCTGTGGGTAAGAGTCTTATCACCGTACTGTGCTTTAAGTCTTCTGCTAATGTCAATTGGTTTACGCCTTCATTCATGAGGAATGTAATCTCAAGTACTGATTTTACTTGAAAACGCCTCATATGAAGATTTCATTTGCAAATGTGTATGCTATTGTATAAATGTAATTCTATGAATTTCACAGAATTGTATGCGGCTTCACATACACTATTATAATTTTCACACTATGGTCACAGGACAAATCCAGCATTTCAATGTACTATACAGTGGTGTGAAAAACTATTTGCTCCCTTCCTGATTTCTTATTCTTTTGCATGTTTGTCACACTTAAATGTTTCTGCTCATCAAAAACCGTTAACTATTAGTCAAAGATAACATAATTGAACACAAAATGCAGTTTTTAAATGAAGGTTTACATTATTAAGGGAGAAAAAAAACTCCAAATCTACATGGCCCTGTGTGAAAAAGTGATTGCCCCCCTTGTTAAAAAATAACTTAACTGTGTTTTATCACACCTGAGTTCAATTTCTGTAGTCACCCCCAGGCCTGATTACTGCCACACCTGTTTCAATCAAGAAATCACTTAAATAGGAGCTACCTGACACAGAGAAGTAGACCAAAAGCACCTCAAAAGCTAGACATCATGCCAAGATCCAAAGAAATTCAGGAACAAATGAGAACAAAAGTAATTGAGATCTATCAGTCTGGTAAAGGTTATAAAGCCATTTCTAAAGCTTTGGGACTCCAGCGAACCACAGTGAGAGCCATTATCCACAAATGGCAAAAACATGGAACAGTGGTGAACCTTCCCAGGAGTGGCCGGCCGACCAAAATTACCCCAAGAGCGCAGAGACGACTCATCCGAGAGGCCACAAAAGACCCCAGGACAACATCTAAAGAACTGCAGGCCTCACTTGCCTCAATTAAGGTCAGTGTTCACGACTCCACCATAAGAAAGAGACTGGCCAAAAACGGCCTGCATGGCAGATTTCCAAGGCGCAAACCACTTTTAAGCAAAAAGAACATTAAGGCTCGTCTCAATTTTCCTAAAAAACATCTCAATGATTGCCAAGACTTTTGGGAAAATACCTTGTGGACCGACGAGACAAAAGTTGAACTTTTTGGAAGGTGCGTGTCCCGTTACATCTGGCGTAAAAGTAACACAGCATTTCAGAAAAAGAACATCATACCAACAGTAAAATATGGTGGTGGTAGTGTGATGGTCTGGGGTTGTTTTGCTGCTTCAGGACCTGGAAGGCTTGCTGTGATCGATGGAACCATGAATTCTACTGTCTACCAAAAAATCCTGAAGGAGAATGTCCGGCCATCTGTTCGTCAACTCAAGCTGAAGCGATCTCGGGTGCTGCAGCAGGACAATGACCCAAAACACACCAGCAAATCCACCTCTGAATGGCTGAAGAAAACAAAATGAAGACTTTGGAGTGGCCTAGTCAAAGTCCTGACTTGATTCCTATTGAGATGTTGTGGCATGACCTTAAAAAGGCGGTTCATGCTAGAAAACCCTCAAATAAAGCTGAATTACAACAATTCTGCAAAGATGAGTGGGCCAAAATTCCTCCAGAGCACTGTAAAAGACTCGTTGCAAGTTATCGCAAACGCTTGATTGCAGTTATTGCTGCTAAGGGTGGCCCAACCAGTTATTAGGTTCAGGGGGCAATTACTTTTTCACACAGGGAAAATGTAGGTTTGGATTTTTTTTCTCCCTAAATAATAAAACCCCTCATTTAAAAACTGCATTTTGTGTTTACTTGTGTTATCTTTGACTAATAGTTAAATGTGTTTGATGATCAGAAACATTTTGTGTGACAAACATGCAAAAGAATAAGAAATCAGGAGGGGGGCAAATAGTTTTTCACACCACTGTATGTGAAAACACTCCATAATATCTGTACCAACAATGAGAGTGATTATAATCACATTATTTAAAAGGCAAGTAAAAATCTGTACAACTAACTGTTGTAACATTTCAGACTGTTTTTAACTAACAGTCCGAAACACAGTCTTAAATTTTACTCATGCCCAGTATTTCTCCATGCTCCATGCTCTCCATCCTCCAAGAGAGGCGGCCTCAATCATCATCATCAGCAATAACGTCTACAGTGCCAGTGCCTATTCCATTAAAGTATAATTATGCATTAGGGCAGAAAACTTAGGCTTAACAAGTTAAAATATTTGGAATATGGGCAAATCTAGCCAGTACTACTTATGAGATTATTACAAATCAAATATAAGATGATTAACCTCTTTTAGGGCCTTTTACATAGTTCATAGTTTGTTCTCTAGGACCAAAGGCTTAAAATTAGCTGCCAATAAAAAAAAATATTTCAAGCTTGAAATTTGTAGAATAAATGGTTCCTTTTTTGCAGTATAGACTGTTTTAAGACAGATGATGTTCATTGCATTATATGTCCTTGTAAACCTTACAGAACAGCCAGTCTCCAATATTTTTACTGCAGTTAGAACCTCCGTCTGCCCTTAGGCAGTACTAAACCCTGAGTCAGTAAGGCAATGTACTACATGTGACTATAATATTAAATCACCGTCTAGGATTTGACAGCACTATAAAGGCAGCAGGAAACATCCTGAAGTGGTTTGCTTGGATCTGCAGGCATTTGAAAAACACCATGCTGCGTTATTTTACAAAATTCTCCCGATTGTTGCTCTCATAAATGTATTTTAACTGAAATTGCAGCTTTATTGAAGAGCAACAGTTGGAGAATGGCACCATTCACCATCCTAGCACAATAAACTCTGTGTAAAGGTGTTATTTGTCAAGCAATAACATCTCATGTGGGGGGAGATACTGAGTAATGGTTTGACTAAATGGCAGAAACTGAAAAATTACTCTCTAACTTTGTCACATGCGTCCATCTTCGATGATATTGATTCGGTCTTTTGTATTTTGTGCAGCAGTAGGGCTTTTCTAGATGACATTTGGCTGCATGTCTCTCCACAGAGGCTCACAGCTCTTAACATGCTCACACATGGAGGACCGGGCCGATACACGTCAACAACGACTGGCATGAGACATGTCAGATCAATTTCTCGTCTTCTGATTAATCTGGAAGGATAACAGATAACTCTTGGTGTTGATTGTTGTTCTTGAGTTGTTGTGGTTGATAAAGAACCATTATGTCAAAGGGAACAGCTGACAAACAATAACAGTCCAGATAGGTATAAATCCATAATGATCATTGATTTTAAGTTTTGCTTGATCGATTTTTGAAATACGTTGGGTGAAGATGTTTGGATGTTTGTCAGGAAATTACCAGTTAACCCATGTGTTACCCTACAAATTAGTTCCCTGTGGTGCCTCATTTCTCACAAGAGCAGACTTTTGCTCTTGTCAGTTCAATTTTGCAAACTCAGTACAGAAAGACGGAGAGTGTAAGCAACAAGACTGCCATCTAAGGAAAGAGAAAAGAACTACAATAAGAATCTAAAACAACTAAAATCAAGATCAAACTTTCTCACCTTTCTCACCTTTCTCACTGGTCAGCCATGTAAATCACATAAAAAAAACTATCTACAATCTTTCATCAATTTGCAATGATTTTTCTCATTACCTGGAATATTTTCAGATAACTAACTGCATCACTCTGCACATGTGGACAAAGAAATATTAACCTAGAATATTGTCATGTTTCACCTCTATAAATCCCAACGTATTTCGAAAGAGTAAGCAATTTGGTTTGGAAATATGGCATTTCACATGTGTTGGAAAATGCGTTTCTTTTTCAAGATGTCCTTAACCCAGGACCCTTCACTGGTTCCTAAATTACATTCCTCACCATTAGAAACATGTACCTACAGTATCCTATTAGTTTTACCCTAGTTACTGAATAAAGGGTTTAATGTGAATGGAGTTGATGCTTGGCATTGTTACAGGTCTTCTGTAATAATAGTGTTTACGCATTTTCTGACTTATATTTAATGGCATATCATTATAGGTCTGAGGCCAATTATTTCAATAATTTCCTGTTTTTTGTCAATTTCCTGTCAACTGCAATTATAAGCATCTGCAATATTTAAGCATTTCTACAAAGACTTGGTGTTCATCGGCACTAAATGTTTGTTAATGATGTGTTGATGAATGTTATCTGTGTTGACCTGCGAAAATTTTTTTCATTATGAAATTCTCAAACTTAATAATGTTCTTTTTGCAGTGTGTGTAAATCTAAAGTAAAAACATTTGAAAGCATTTGGATAGCACAGAAAATGACAATGGAGAAAATTAAATGTAAAGATTATTTTTAAACTTCAGTGAGATACAAATACACAGAATGTCTGAAAGCATTGCTATTCATCGATTCCATTAGCATTTTATTTTAATATGCAATACAAGCACAAATTATAATAAGATTCTCAAAGGATACTAAGTTCATGATGGGAAGTGTGCAGTCTCTTATCAGCATAATCAGCATCATCCATTACACTCTAAATTCAGCACAGCATGTAGCTGTCCAACAACTTGACCAAAGCTGTGTGAAAAGCTGACACATAGCTGGGAAGGGTTTAGACATCAATCAGACTGACTGCATTTAAAATTGTGTTTGTTAAACTGGCTTCTCACCCAAAATAGTTTCTGCAGGCAGTTAGCCAAGATGATAGATTGATTTTGGTTAAATCCTGATTTTCTTTCTTTTCTTTTTTTTCTTTTCTTTTTTTTTTTGGAAACAGTAAGAGCTGACAGGTTTTCCTAGACTGCATCACCATTTACGTATACTGTACCTTGCATAAACCACACATTTCTCCATATGATGATATGATCATGATATGATTTTTATTTTCTTCTGTCACTGGAGTACTGTGTGGCCCACCTCCCACTGTGGACAACGCTTTCCTGATTGGCCGCAAGCGTTCGCACTACGATATCCACTCAGTTGTGCGTTATCAGTGTGCAGATGGGTTCCTCCAGCGCCATATTCCCACCACCAAGTGCCGTGCCAGTGGGAAATGGGACCATCCCAAAATTCTCTGCACAAAGTGTAAGTGACTGTCACACACAGGATTAAGTTATCATATATCACATGTGTGAGTAAGTAAGCTGAATACATTAACCGAAATTGACTTTTAAAAGATCACCAAAGATGAAGTGCTCCAGCAGTTCAGAGCAGTTCCCTTTTGGAGGGCCACTGGGTGCTCATTTAGTTTTTTCTCTTTCCCACTCTATCTACAGCTCGGAGATCGCATCGCTACAGGCGCCATCATCACAAGTCTCATCATGAGCGCAGAAAGCACAAGAAGCACGGCTCAGGCGGTCATCGGGGTAGACAGGAGGGTCATGGCCATTTCTAACCAAAAATAAACACCCATGCCTCTATATTCTAATGAAGTTTCCCTTGTTCCTGCACTGTCTGAAACATTCTTTGTTTCTTTCATCAACCTCGATCTCTCAAACCTGTGATCACAGGGTCGCTGTTTGACCCCACATAGACTATAACAACCACAACATTTCTTTTTTTTTTTTTTTTTTTTTTTTATTTTACTTCACTTTGTTAATCTGTTTATTATTTTACTGTTCCTACAATGAGCCTACTCAAGGGAGTTCAGCCATGCCCCTGGGGGTTGGAAACTCTTTTTGGTCGTGTACTGTACTTTTACATAAGCAGGTATAAGAGATGGCAGTTCAGTACAAAAAATGTATGTATAGCGTTACATTTCATTTTAACAGTCAAGAAATTGTGCTCATCTTTTATCACCATGTATCTTTCAAGTATTGAAAGTGTTTCTTGATCTTTCTTACCTTTAGTTAAGTTTGTAAGGTATTATTTTAACTAAATGATCATTCTGAACATGTTGCTGTGTTTTCATTAAGCAGAGTTGTATTGATTGATTTGGCGAAGAATTCTTTAAATCTCTTACCACGGCAACAACACAGAGGAAACTTTTTCACTTTTGTACTTCAGACATAGGTTGAATAAATAAAAGGATAGTTGCGGTAAAAAATGGTCATATTAATTGCACAATTTGACATGAACAATTTGAATATGTATTGCATAATTCCTGGATATATTTTAGCCAAAATTATTTGATTAGCATTATGCCAGTATTCAAAAATATTGCATAATCATTGCATGCAAATTATTCGATAAACTGAGCCCATTCAGAGCCTACTTTCCAAAAGCATTAAAAAAGTTAAGATCATCTTTACTGGTAGAGGAAGTGTTTTAAGGTTTTTCTTCACTGTTGTGATGCTTTTGGGAAACTAAGGCCAGTATTATTCATGCTTTTGCAAAACTAATTTGAAAATGTATGAACTTTTTTTTTTCAGTACATTTATTTTAAAAGCAACAGGTTCTTTAAAGCTACTATATCTGGTTGTAATTTATTATTCCCTGTCATTGCTTTATTACATTTGCAATTTATAGACTTCATTACACAATGTGTAAGCAATTCCTAATGATTTTGAGTTGCCTATTTTCAAAATAGCATTCAATCATTTTCAGCTCTTAGGTTTGATAGGTTGATATAATTTTAAAGGGTGTTTTTTTTTACGACAGAATAATTTTTTTCCACTCATTGTTGGAGGATTTATTAGTTGACTATTTGTATGAATGAATACAAATGTATTCAAGCAAATGACACAAAGGGAGACTATTAATTGTACAACATTTAAATCATTGACTTGTGTCATCCTTTGAGTAAAGCCCTGTACCTGTAACTAGGTACTCAAATTGAATTAGATAGTTCAGAAGTGAAAAGGATACATCCCTACCACACTGTAAACAAAGATAATTTCATGCCATACATAAACAGATACCATAAGTGCTCCTGGGTAAAATATTCAGTTGCTCCACATTGAGCTACACTTAAGGAAACGTTAGGAAAGTAGCCACAAGAGACTCAACATTTGTGTTAGTAATCGAAACACTGCTCAATGCTCATTGTGGTTCGGATAACTTTTCTGCTTTTTTTTAAGGACCAGGTGCGTGTCCTGTTTTCTAAAGAAGGCTGCAGCAGCTAACTGGAATAAGAACGGCGCCAGCTCTTTGCCTTTCTCTCATCTTCGCCACAAAAGAAAAGGGCCGTGCTTTTATACACTCCCCCTTATTCCAACACCGCTTGTGCTTATCTCTCTTCCTCTGTCCTCCCTCAATTCCTCTAGAGATTACATTTCCCACTTTGCGTTCTCTCCTCTCGAGTCTTCATCGCTGCCTTTATTCAGCTTGTCAATGACAAGGACGTGTGCAAGGAGATGGAAAAAGCATGTTTTTTTTACTCCCTAGCATGTTTAATTAATGTTGAGGTCATGTCCTTGTTGTCTGTTTTTTTAATGATGCCATGATGGACATTCAGACTCACAATGGTTTTTACATATTAGTTCATGCCTTTGAATTACTTTTAAAGCTGGCATTATTGATTATTACTGGAATGACTTGTACAGAAGGATTTGTATATTACAGATCAAAAATTTGATTCTGGTCATATATAAATTTGTCGGACCTCATTCGTAGTGAAAATACTTTAAAATTTTTCTCTCCTGTATATTGTGTCATATGCATAGCTGTAATTTCTTTATAGAACCATAAAGGCGAGTCAGACGGATAACAGCAGCCTGGAGAGTGCCTGAAAATGAGTCTCTGAATAGGGGATGCTCGTAGCTGTTTGTTGAAGAGATTCTTTAAAACTCGAAGAGCCAGCTGAGGCTTCCTGGTTCAGCTCTTCTGACTAATTACTACAGAGCCTTTAAAATCCCTGAAGGTTCTAGGGCAGCATCACAAACTAGTTAGGTTTCTGGATCATGGCCCCATTTAAAGAACATTTGTCTCCCATAAAACATGATATCAACGCATGCATAATCAGACAGCAGCTTTTGTTTTAATATTCGCTATGAGAATGTCCACAAACAGAAGTGCACACTTTTTAAGACATGTACCTGTTCTGTATGTATATTGTAGGTGTTTAAAAGGAGGGCAGGAGTGAGCTAGGGGAAAAGGAGCGACCTCTATTTTGTCTAGACTCCATGTTAGCACTGCACATCTATCATCTCCCTACTTCACCACTTGGTATGAGCAGCGTGTGGAGCTTATCTCCTTCTCATTGCATTATCTTTGCTTTAGGGGGTTTCTGGTTGTGTGCTTTTATAAAGGGGGAAGTAAGACGATGAGGACAAGGAGCACTGACTTAAATGGCACAGGTTGTTCCATTTATATGTATTTTTAGCTTTTGAAATTTGCCCTATACTAAACAGAAGAACCCTAGCCAAGCTTTTTAACAGTATTATAATCGGCATATGCACTGTGCGTTTTGGAATAGATCTCTCAGACTATCAGAGAGACTATGCAAGCAGAGAGCAATGCTAGCTGACTAATCCCCATCCCACACAGAAGTGTAGAGGTGGTTAATCAAAGCACAGATCTACATTTAGCTTTTAATTATTGTACATATTTGACTTCAAGTCTTGGTTAAGTTCGTCTTTATCAGCTTTAGTCTGAAATGACTCTTTAAATTAGCCTCTGTTCTCTTCGAACCCATGCTCATTTTCAGTGAGGTGCTCTTATTGGTTTTTTCAAAAAGTTTTCTCTTTATCCACCTTTAGAATAATAGAGTAAATTAGGTTTTAGAAGCTATTTTAAGTGAAAGTTTGGCTCAAGTGTGCATTTAGTTGATATACAGTACCAGCCACCGCTCCCCACCTCTGTGATGTACATACTCTCTACCTTTCTACTTTTCATTTCCTGTCGTTTCTGTTGTTGTTTTTTTTTCTTTGTTTTTGTTTTTCTAATGAAACCTGGATGTGTTTGTTGCTTAGAGCTATGGATCACAATCACACAGTCTAACTTACCATACAGTTTTAGACTAAGTGAACAAATGGAGAAATGTTGAAGTAACTGCAGCAGAGAGAAGCATTTAACATCTTAATAGAAACTTTATGGTTTCTATGGACTCATGTCCCCACATGATTCCATTCCCAATAGTGCTTTATCTCTGTTATAGTTACAGATGATAAGTCAGCCTATGTGAATGTGCTCCATGTGTATTGATTAATATTTATAGATGTTCTGATAAATTCTAGTCCTGTCATTGTATTACATTCTTTACCTGACAAATGATCAATTAAAATCATTTGGCTGGATCAGTACAGCTCCTGCATGTTGTTTTTGTTCCAGTTACTGTATATGTGTACTTTAAATTGACATGATCTACACTTTTAGAAAATTCTAACCTCCTAAGAGTCGCCTTGTTCATCCATTTGGAAAAGCCCTTAAGGTTTGTAAGAACCTTTTGGTGGAGACATTCACAGTATTATCAGGTAATCCTCCTGGTAAAACCCTTTTAACACATACAAAACTTTTAACTCTTCATCCAGACCATTTGAAGAATGCTTTTTGTTAAGAAGAGTCTGTTTAATGTACTTATTTCTAAGCATTTGAGGGAACCTTTAAAGACTATGTGGAACACTACAAGAGATGGTTCTAAAGAATCCTTTTGGAAAAGCTTCAAAGTACTGTAGTACCTCTTCAGGGTAATGTTATTGTAAAAATACATTCCATGCAACCACAGGGTAAGAATTTATGGTCATGATGTAAGTAAAAAAAAAGTGTGTGTGTTATATATAAGTTCAATATAGCAGATGATGTATTTAAGTTAATATGGACTCAACAGGTACTAAACTGTAGGAAATTCCAGTCCTCCACTATTCAGCCCCTGTCTGCATCAGCCAAAGTCAGGACTGTCTTCATGGTAAAGTGGAACCATCCCCAGTCACCACAGACATCCCAAGCAGACCACATGTGGATCTCCAACCAGAAACGAGGAACCAGGATGAGTCAGACAGGTTCAGAGGGCAGAAGGGGTCTGGATCACTGGCAGCGCAGGAGCGGCATATGAAGTTCAATAGATAGAGATGGAGAGAGAGAGTGATAACGGTTAGGTATGGTCACAGTCACAATGTATAAAGTGAATGTATATGTAATGCAGAGCGCAAGCAGGGACTCTGACAGGACTAACTATGACAGCATAACTAAAATGGAGAGCCAGAAGGAAACACAGACATGAGAGCTCCCTGAGATGTAAAGTCGCTTCACCATTAGCAAACCTGAGTAATCAGTAAGAGTGGGGAAGACAGCATCTAAACATACCAGTTCACCATAATACTCTACGTCCATGAGTCCCCCAGATCTGCTCCTCTACCTAAGACAAATCTAACTACAAAAAAGTTTTGCTAAATAGATACTGTAGGTATTTAGCCTGGACTTAAACACTAAGACTGCGTCTGATTCCCGGACATTAATTGACTATTCCAGTTAAAAAGGATACTCCGTAACTTGGGACTTTGTAAGAAAAAGCTCTGCCCCCTGCTGTAGTTTTCATAATATTTGGTACTAACAAGCAACTTGCGAAATTTCACAGGGAGCCAATGCAGTGTAGATAAGATAGGGGTGATGTGCTCATATCTTCTGGTTCTAGTGAGAACTCTGGCTGCTCCATCCTGGACTAACTGAAGTTTGTTTATGCACCAGTCGAACATCACGATAGTAAGGCGTTATAATAATACAAGTTAGAGGTTATAAAAGCATGAACTAATTTTTCTGCATCATTTAGTGACAACTATATTCCTTATATTTGTGAGATTTATCCTGGTAATATTATTTACATGAGCTTCAGATTAAAGACTGGAATCTATACTGTAATGTACATGGTGAAACTGAAAGGCCATCTAGAGTTACTGTGTGATCAGAAATCTTACTTTAACCTGCATGTGTTCCTAGTACCAGTACTTCTGTCTTGTCAGGATTAAGCAGAAGAAGATTAATAAGCCTTGAGTCGCTAATGTCCTTCACATGTTGCTCAACTTTATTAAGCTGGCTTTACTCAGAAAAGGTGTGTGAAAGCCTGGGTTTGATTCTCAGCCAGTGCCCCAAACCCCAGACACTGGATGCAGGGTATCCTTGGAATAGAATTGGGAGGGTTTATAATCTTTAAACGTTCCTTCTCACACCCAAGGCACTCTTTAGAAAACAGTATGAAATTCGACCTGAGGAACCATTTTGAGATGCAAAGAATACTTTGGAGCCGTTTCTATTTTGGACATCTCCAAAGGAACAAAACTAGAATCATCCTAAGGTACCTAATATTATTCTAACAACATGGCTCCATAAAACAATATATTCAGTCAATAAGGGATAAAATCATACATTTATTGATCTTCAGTTCCTCTTTATCTGTTAGGTTTGGTGTAGCCATGAATGCACAAAGTAGGAATCCACCTTGAATGGAAAGGAAGAGGTGGGAGGAAATCAGAGAACCCAGGGGAAACCCAGTCAGACATGTGGGAAAATCCAGAAAATGTGTGGCGGCAATCTTCTGCATTTTTTTTTGTTAACTTGAGAAAGTACACAAAGCTTTGTTTCTAAATTTACATGCAAACAGTGTAAAGGAATGAAGTACATGTTAAGAGTGGTTTTATATATTTAAGGTACTCTGTATGCAATGTTTGCTTTTTCATTTAACCTACCATTGGGCAAAAACCTCTACAGTAAAAATAATAATAAAAATAATTGCGCAATCCTCTCTGAATGCCAGTATTTATTTTTCTATGTCAGAATGCATATCAGGTCATTATTAATATTATAAACTGATTTCCATAAAACAATTCATACTGTTTGTTTATGCTTGAGGCAAAGTCTTAAAATGGCAAAAGTCAATTCTTTTTAAATGTATTTCTGCCAGTGAATGCAAGTTTGCAAACATTCCAATGTACATAAAATACACTCACTAAACCCTTTATTAACGCACCTGTACTTATTCATGCAATTGTCTAATTAGCCAATTGTGTGTCAGCAGTTCACTGCATAGAATTATCTAGATACAGGCCAGGAGCTATTTTGTCTATGGCATAATTGTTGATGCAACAACAGACAGAAATAAACTGGTTCCAGTTCTGTCGTAAAGAACAGAAGGCTGAGGCTGCAGTGGGCACAGGCTCACCAAAACTGGACAGTTGAAAACTAAAAATGCTGCCTAGTCTGATGATTTCAGCTGAGGCACACAGATGGTAGGGTCAGAATTTGGTGCCAACAAGAATCCATGGACCCGTTCTGCCTTGTGTCCACAGTCCACGGTGGTGGAGGTGGTGTAAAGATGTAGGGAATGTTTTCTTGGAACACTTTGTGTCTGTTAATGTCAATCTATCATCACTTGAATCTAACAGCTTATTGTTGCTGATCAAGTGCTTCTCTTCCTGGACACAATTTACCGATCCTTTAATGGCTAACTTCAACATTAAAATGCTGACAAAGCAAAAGTCATTTCAAACTGGTTTCATGCACATGACAATGAGTTCAATGGTCTTCAGTGGACTTCCCAGTTACTTGATCTCAGTCCAGTATAACACATTTGGGAGGTGCTAATACTTGGAGACAGCATGAACGTGCAAAACTCTAAAGCCGTAGTGTGATACAGTTGAGAATCACAATCTTCCAAAATCTTGTGAAATACATGCCAGGATGAAATGAAGCTGTTTTGAGAGCAAAGAAGGTCCTAACCAGTATTACTGTAGTACTGTGTTTCTAATAAGGTGTTCATTGAGTGTATATTAAAACTGACACAATCTACTGTAGATTCAAGATTAATAGTGTTGAGTTCACTTTGGGAGATTCTGGGAAAACGTTTTAGATTTTTCCCTGAAAACATGTTTTGTAGATTGAATCTTCAGGATTAACCATGAATGTGTTAGGAACAAATATTCAGCAAGCGTAATTTTTCAGAGCTACAGGAGAGAAATTGATGGCGATTGACGTGTGTTCAGCTCAAGGACACTCCATCCTTTTCATCCACCGTATAGAAAAGCAGAACACAATGTAAGGAATGTACTGAAAATTATACGTGAAAAAGAAATTGACTTTTGAGCATTTTGACCGTTTTATGCATTAAAATACCAGAAAGCTACTGGGTGAACAGTACCATGTACCTTCTCTTAAAAGAAGAAGTCAGCGTGACTCATGACTGTAAACACCCCTCTCCCCTCAACACACTGAGCTACGTTCCCACTACAGTATGTCTACAACCAAAGAGGTGAACTTGTACAACTTGGCAGGAACGCAGTACAAACTGGTAAGGACGAAGTATTGCTTCCCTTGACGTACAGCTTCTGTGCATATTTTGGACATGTTTGGAAAAAAGTCTGGTGAGAACGTGGTCGACGCAAGATGGAGGAAACATATTAAATAGCATGAACAGTTAATGGCATCAGAGGTGGAATTTCTACTTTTTAAAGTAGTTTTAAAAATCTGTAATTTTACTTTTACTTAAGTACGTTTTGTTTGAAGTATTGTAATTCGCTACATTTTAAATCATATTCGCTACTGAGTAAAAAATAAATGAATGAAAATTATAAAATAATAAAAATAGTATGCTTTGTATAAATGCTCCGTTGCGCCGCGTGTGTGTATCATGTCCTGGTCGCGCGCCGCTCCAGACTCCACTCCAGGTTTTCTGACATCGGCACCTTCCTGACCTTCCACACGGTCACTTCCGCCCTGAGTGACGTCATCGACTAGCACGACCACATACAATATAAACCGGAGAGAGACGCGGGAAAGATGAAAGAGGTTGTGATTTTGGCGTTTTGATATTTGGTTGTGTATTCTGGTTTTGACTTTTTGCCTCCAATTGACTTTGATTATTGCTTTGTCCCTTTGGTTTGGTTGGTCTTTGTATATATTTGTAGATAATTTCATTGTTTTTGGTTTAGGGAGTCCGGGAAGGTACCTGTATTTTTGTTTCTGGGGTTTTTTTTGTTGTTGTTTCTTTTTGCAGGTAATCTAGCTACTAAATATAAATACCATTTTGTTTGTTATTTTGGCCTGGGTCCAGCCTGAATCTGATCCTCCTCCTCCTCCTGTTGTGTGTGTGTGTGTGTGTGTGTGTGTGTGTGTGTGTGTGTGTGTGTGTGTGTGTGTGTGTGTGTGTGTGTGTGTGTGTGTGTGTGTGTGTTTGTATATACAAACCTCATTATTTCATCAGTTAACGATTGGATCTAGTTCTTTCTGCCATATGCCACCATTTCCATACAGTTTAAAATAGAACCCTGAACCAGTCTTTTGCTGTTTGGCCCTAGACTGGGACGTAACACCATATTTAAGTGACCACTTTGATTTTCGAGCACAACAAAGACAACAGCTTTATTATGCAAAAGTGTTCCTTCAGTTAAAAACAACTAGTTTGAGATTTATATCTGCTCATCTTTTTTGAACTACGCTAGAATGCCTCATCCCACCCCCGCTGTGTGGTTGTTGTTTTTTTTTAATTAAAAAAAAAAAAAAAAAAAAAAAAAGCAGAGCCAGATCAATATACAATAATCTGTTAATATAAGAGTGAACATGGAAACACCCAAGGGCAAAACAATTCAGCAAAAGAATCACCCCCGCTGTTAAAAAAATTAAAATAAAAAAGTAACTCGGTAACTTTTACTCTGAGTAAATTTTTTAATGAGCTACTTTTTACTTTTATTTGAGTAGATTTTTATAAGGGTAACTTTACTTGTACTTAAGTAAAATTTCACTGAAGTAACAGTACTTGTACTTGAGTACAACATTTTATTACTCTTTCCACCTCTGAATGGCATAAGGACTACATGGCGCAGATGGGAAGGATTGGATTAGATAGTGTTCTGAGTTGTCATTGGGATATTGTGTTGTGGCCATGGCAATGGAGTTCTCACAACAACCTCTTCAGGCTTACTGTAGGTCCATGCCACCTTGTAAAAGACCATGTTAAGTACTTGTAGTGCTTACCACGTTTATTTCGCGCATGCAGCTGGTTAGTAGCACATCCTTTTCAAGTTCAAAGAACTTTGTATAAATATTGGATCCAATTTCTCACACCGTCACTTGGTGGCATGATCATGAAAACCACTCCACGTGTTGCAGTATCTACAGTATACCCACCAGACGCAGTGACAACAATACTGTATATAAGCACATGATAAACACCTGGTAAGAGCATGGTGCCATCTGCTTATACTGTACATACAGTAACTGAGCATGTGATCATGTGTGTGATAGAAAATCAGTGACAACATAAATGCATTGGGGCCCTGACATGGATGTGGCTAGGAAAAAAGTTTGAACGCCAAAAATGCATGCCCGGTCTGGCTGCATGTGTCAGTATTTTTAGAACACGGCGGGAACTTGAGGGCTTTCATCAATGTGTGATGGGGCCTATATTTACACCTTGTCCATTACTCCAGTTAGACATGTCTTTCTTTAAATTCTTCCCCAAATCAACAACAACAAACGTATCCTTATGGAACACGACAATGTACTTCAATTTGTTTCAGAGAATAGGCAAATTAAAACATTTTAGCAATCTAAAGACAGGAATCCCTGAAGGTCCTAGGGTTCTTAGAAGGTTCTTATCCAAATAAACCATGAGAAAATCTTTTTTAGAATTTAACTACATATTTTGGCTCTATGTGGGGTCAAGGGTAGCTCAGTGGTTAAAGCACTGAACTATGGTTCAGAAAGTCCCAGGTTTAAACCCCATGACAAGTTACCACTATTGGACCCTTAAACAAAACCCTCAACTGTTCAGATGTACAGTATAATGAGATAAAAATGTAAGTTGCTCTGGATAAGGGTGTCTGGTAAATGTCTACGCATGTATTGGCAGTTAAGCATTAAGTAGAGTGTAGATCGAGTAGAGTAGAGTGTAGATCGATTCATATCTGACATGCTATTTTGTTTTTTAAAAATAATATATCAAAACAACTTAAGGATCAACAAAGAGTTAGTAAGCTTTCTGTGTCTTCAAGGGTTAAAACACAAACCTGGTAAAGAGTCTATGTCTCCTCAGCTGCACAATTAAGCAGTTGTTTCAAAAACACCATGTGACTCAGAGTCACCCAAAGGTTAATACCCATTTTTAAGCCCATTTATCATTGCAACAGAAACCCTGATGAATTGAGCAGGTCCACTAATCCCTGCAAGTGCAACTGCATTTAACAGGCTAATGATTGTGCAGATGGTGAGTTTGCAGCCTCTAATAGGTTTTAAAATAGCATGACATGCAAAATAAGCAACAACACCATGAAAAAAAACAGCAAGCAGATAAAAACAGAATGCTGTTCTGCTGTTGCCATTATGGGCTGGCACAGACTGTGTGTTCTACATGTTCCCAGTGTGCTGTTATTGTAAGTCCATGGCTGATGATCCGGAAATATCCTTCATTAAGCAGCTTAGTGTATCCTTCATATGATGGAATTATTATGCCTCAATGGATACGGGTACGCCTAGAGTATCTGTCGAGTTTGCCTTTTTCCTCTCAACACTGCTGGTCTCCATACAAATCCTCCAGGTGAATGGCTAACCTTCATACCTATGTACAGTTGACTTATTCAGATGATGCAAATTTTTCTCTTTACGTAATGGCACATGGCTTCCCGATGCATTGCATGATTCTTCCTGTCTGTGCAACATAACGTTTTATAGAGTAAAATGATAGAATTTAGATAAGTATATACTGTAATTACCATGATTTGTATGACATTTCAATTCTGAATAATGTTGCACTTATGAATATGTATGTAAAGAATATATCAATTTGGTTTAAAACACTGGAAGTGTGACCTTCATAACACTTTATTAACTTACAACAATATACAGCCATAAAATGATCTTTATGGAGATTCTGAATGTTCTGAGGTGTGGCTTGCATGGATCAGCACAGATGCTCATTTAACTTCAGATCTGGTGAATGTGGAGGCTAAATGAATACCTTAACATCTTTCTCATGTTCCCCAAACCATTCAGAAATACGTTTTCTCTGTGACAGAACGCATTACACTGCTGAACGAGATAACTGCCATTAAGGAGCACCACTGTAATGAAGTAATATAGTTGCAACAATGTTTAGGTAGATGGTACATGTTAAAATCCAAATGCATCTCCAAGGCTTCCCTTGCCTTTTTCTTTCCCCTTACATTTGTAAATGTCCTAGGCAAAGCCTCTCAATTCCTTACACTTGCCCATTTTTCCTGTTTCCAACACATTGATTTTGAGAGCTGAGTCTTTAATTGTTGTTTAATATATTACATGCCTTATCAGGTATCATTGTAATGAAATAATCAGTGAGATTCACTTCACCTATCAGTGGTTTTAATGCCATTTGGTGCATTTCAAATAAACAACTTTATGTTTAAAAAAAAACATTATTTATACAGCGCTCTACAAACTCTGCCTGTTGTAACTACAACAATATATTTATTTTAAACTTGTTTTCTTTTTTTTATTTATTTATTTTTGCATTAATGTGCAAAGCCAATTTAAAATTTTATGCTTGAAACATAATCTTAGTTTTAATTTAAAACACACGCCATCTGTTATATTGAACTTCCAACTGCCTAACACACAGTATGAGTGCAAAACGATTCCTGCAGTCCGTTATCACCCAAGTGAGGATAAGTTTCCTGTTCAATCTGGTTTTCTCAAGGGACAATCAGGGACAATCTGATCACATTGATTCATACATATTTTCTCGAAGATTTCATACACATCTGCCATCCATAATTTTCTTTTGATTCTGTAAAGCTTCTTTGTGACAATAACTGTTACTAAAAGTGCTATGCAAATCAAATTGAGTTTAATTTAATTGAAAATTTTTTTTTTCATTAACAGTTTATGAAAAATCTCTATTTAATCCTATAACATTTACCCCTGGACATTCTAAAAGTGAACAACAAATTACGTTCTCTCATTATTTAGTTTTTTTCCATTGTTTGTGGTATTGAATAATAAGGACACTTACAATCCTGCCAGTCAAATTATAAATGAAAATGAATTATTGATGTAAATATATATATATACACACACTACTACACTAAGTTTTGGATCACTTGCTAATTTTTTTGTTTATGTCTGATGATTTATTTTCTACATTCTACAACAATACTGGGGATTTCAAAACTATAAAATAACACATATGGAATTAGATAATTATGTAACAACAACAAAAACCACAACAATAACGGTCAGTTATTTTAAGACATGAAGGTTCTGGAATAGTTCTTGCAAGAACAGTATTGTCGAATGCATTTGCAAAACCCATCAAGCACCATAATGAATCTGGCTCTCATGAAGACCTTCCCAGGAAAACAAGGCCAAAACCTACTGTACCTCTGCTGCAGAGGAGAAGTTCATTGAGAGTTACCAGCCTCAAAACTCACCAATTAACAAACACAACCTCAGATTAGATGCGTTATGAAGGCTTTACAGATCATGAGTAGCAGACACATCTCAACGTTTACTGTTCCAAGGACATTATTGCATGATTTGGACGTCATCAGCATCGCTTTACAATGTAGAAAGAACAAAAAATCATGGAGTTAGAAAATGATCCCAAACTTTTGAGCAGTAATATATATGTATATATAGTGATATCTGGATGCTGTTCATATAGTAATTAACTCTTTTGTCTATTTGCTAATTCTTTGCTTAAAACCTAGTTTCTCATTAAAAGATTCAGCAACTGTTATGCTTTTGTGTAATGTATAAATTCATGTTTTCCTGGATTCAGTGTTAAAAAGTTGGTGCAATATGGAATCACCGGTACAAACATTTCCCACTTTTATTTAATAGCTATTTGATGCCATAATTGTTTCTTACGTTTCTTGTGCCTGAATGCTTTTATTAACCTCACACTTTTTTTATTTTTGCTTCAATCCCAGTCACAGGGCAATGCTTACTCATAATCTGTGCTTCTGACAGCTTACAGTTACAACTGAACAGCTGGATTTCTGCTTCACATACACACACACACACAGCGTAAACAAAGGATAAACTCGCTCTGTTGGAAGAATTTACCAAGAGGGCTGATGTGTTCACATTCATTATCTGCAAAAGACTTCCTTTGATGTTAAACACTTCGTATTACCTCTGAAGCTTCCTGAAGTTAAATGATGCTTGGAAATTGTTCTTCTTTAAACAACTACATTAATTCCATGACTAATTCTAATTCATTATTCATTGTGTATCTTTATTCCATGCACAGTGTTTGTGAATTGGTAGATAATTTACACAGCTGTGTCGTCTTTGCTAGAAACAAACAAGAACTATTTGTGTATTGCACATTAGCACAGAATACATAAAGACTCCCTGCTGAAGTAATAATTTCCCTGTCTTTAATATCTTTCCACACCAAGTAATGCAAACAAACATAATCACAAACAATATTTATTGTGTGTGTGTGTGTGTGTGTGTGTGTGTGTGTGTGTGTGTGTGTGTGTGTGTGTGTGTGTGTGTGTGTGTGTGTGTGTGGTCGTGATCATTTTGCATTCCTACTGTAACAATTATCAGATAATGCAGAATCCCAGGCAAATGCAAAAGTTTGTATACACTGTTTTACAACATGCCACATTTAGCTCTACTGGAATATACAGTAGGAAGAACATCAAAAAAATGTAGACCTTTCAAAATGAGCATATAATATATAAATAAAAGAAAGATTTTGTCTGTACATCAGTCAGAACTCGGTCTTTCAATGATATCTTTATGTTTCATACATTGGAGGACCCGAAACCAGTCTCAAAAAATGTCTGTCTGTATGTCTGTCCAGCTGATTTTGTCACAGCATCACGCAAAACTGACTGTCAGAACTTTGCCAGTCCTTCTGTACTTTCCTGAAGTTAAGTCTATGCAAATTAAATAAAAAAATTATAATATAAGGGACATCAATGAGCAATTTTGTGCTAAATTATGTCACAGTAGCCAGCGTTTTTCCATCTTGAGGTGGGTGTGGCTTTACGCATCATAAATACACAGAGTATGCAGAAGACACAGGAACTACCGTAGTGCACCTGAAAGGCATCCAAATCATACGAAACAAATGTGTGACACGCCATGGGTTACTCCAAAAAACGGCAAATAGACTATGAAAACTGAACCTTCTAAGATGAAATGGACAGATATATGTTTATTCTTCCTGCTGGAAGTTTAAAACAAGTTTGTCTCATACAGTATGTTTCGAAACCGTTGTGCTAATTAAAACAGTAACATGAAGCAACACTATGTGATAAAACACGAGTGATTAGAGCAAACATATCCGTAGCAGTCTGAGATGAGGGCGTGTAAAACACCCGAACTGAGAGCCCAGTGTTATGCGCTAAATCTAAATGTTGAGTAAAAGTGGTTTTGTGCTGGACATGATAATTTACTTTAAACAGGGAGTGTATTTGGCTGATGACAAAAAAGTACAAGTTACCATAAACAAAATGAAATTTTTTTTTTCTTTGTATTATTATGTTATGAGTTCTGGCGTACAGGAAGACAGGCCGACATGTATTTGGGCTTCAACCTGAAATAATAATATCTCTTTAGTCAACGACGGGTACTAACGCTACTGCTTTTGGCAAAATGTTGTGTGTGTATATATATATATATATATATATATATATATATATATATATATATATATATATATATATATATATATATATTGCTCATCTGCCTTCACATGCATATGAATTGAGTACAGTAAGTAGCTAATTCATAATCCATAGTGCATAATATGATTAATATGAAATATGATTTCATGAATATTAAAGAGTTCCCACAAATTTGGGAGCATGAAATTGTCCAGAATGTCTAGTCTAGGTATCCTGAAGCATTAAGAGTTCCTTTTACTGGAACAGTTATTGTCTTTTAAGGAACAACCCAAAGTTGTCCATAGGATTGACAGACAGAAAAGCGTGACTCATCACTTCATAAAATGTTTTCACTGCTTTACAGTCCAGCGGTGGCAAGCTTTACACCACAGCATCCGCTTTCAGACAAATTTGATGCCTGGGTAGCATCACATAAGAAATGTAACCATGGTATAGGTATCGCGGTAGTCCGGTGGTACCTGTACAATGGTATATGACGTTTTTTTACAGTACAATGGTAGTTATTTGCTGATAATAAGTCTTTCAGTAGTCTACCACGTAATGGAATATGGCATTATGGAACATGTACCAGGACACTGTCAAAAAGATGTTATACATGTTTCTGGGCCATAATGATAACATTAATGTATTATGTTAACTTTGTATGCATGTAACATTAATTAAAGAATGTAGTGCATGTTGAAACTCATAATATTGCATACAATAATATGGTACTGCATGTACTGTACAATACCAACACTATATACTAAGAAATCTAGTATAGTACAGTATGTACAAACATACGAAATTAGATATCTGTTGATCGTTTGTAGCCCAGTAAATACCATGGTATGGTCGTACATATTATAATTTTACCATGGTGTCCACAGTAAATACACTGGTACTCTGTAAAGTCTGATGATAATACTTTGATATACTGTATTATGTTAAGTAATATAGTTTACCATAGTAAACTACAGTATACAGTATACCATAGTAAAATTACTTATTGGATTCATGGTACAGTAGTAACTAATGGTGTCCTTTTTAAACTGTTAGCAGTTGTTGAAAACAACTGGATTAACCAGAGTAAAACATTTAATGCCTTCATTCCCATCTATCTCTGACATTTTAAAAAAACAATTCTGCCCCTGTTTTAATACACTGTCGAAGTGGATCTCAGTTGGTTGTAACGATGCTGTGGGTAGCACTGACACCTACAGTACCAGCAAAATTGTGCAAAATGTTTAGTTTCCTACCTTTCTGATGTGTATTCACCTCTCCACTACACCAATAAGAAGACTTTTATATTTGTCTTTACCCACCTCTCAGGTGTAACATTACTCTTTTGAATTGCTCCCTCTGAGCGTGTATGTCTCATCATGTTTCATGTCAGCAGTGAGAAATGGAACACATTTGGAGGCTCTTCTGCTTCAGCTCTACTTACCCTTGGGCTGTGATCAATTGCTCTAAGGTCACCTAATTTCACTTTATGCTCAGGGAAGGAAAGGCCAAGATCAAATGAAATGAAAAAGAGCACACTCAAGAGCAATATGTCACACTGGCTCACATGCAATGTGTTTGTTAGCTGCTGTTCCCTTTGTTCCTGGTGTGAAGCCGGATCACCGGTTAAAAGGACTGAAATATGATCAAAGGGCTTTCAGGTGTGTAAGTCAAGTATGTCGTCTTCACAGCAATGAAGCGGTTGATTTTGGGGAAAGTTGTTTGCTGTGAAAAGTGATGGATGATTAGTTGACTTCGAAAGTTTGAACTATAGTGCTGTGGTATAATTTATCTCAAACATAATGATTTTCATAATAGCTATTGGTGCCTATTTGTAGGGTAGGAGTAGTTCAGTGGTTAAGATGTTGGGTCACTGGACCACCCAGGACCACTGAGCAGTCACTATTGGACCCAGAGCCCAACTCAGATGTATAATGAGATAACTGTAAACTTAGCAAATTAATTTAATTGTTTTCTTCTTCCAACAAATATTTCTCATGTTTCATCCAGGTGGCTAGACCGTCAACTCTGAGTCACCAGAAAATGCGTCCAGAAAAATAGAGCCAAATAGATGAAACAGGTTGTTGGAGCTACAGTAGATTCAGGCATTGTAACTGATATTGTTTGAGACAGTTTGAAACAAAGAATAAAGATGCACATGAACAGGTAAAATATCTTTAATCTAAAGTGCATTACTAAAGGTAATATTGTGCCACATCACAGTTTGATGAATAGTGCAATTTTTGACCACTAATGAGGTAGTAAAGCAGCGGCAACATGAAACTCACTCGCTTGCATTTTCAACTACCAAAAAACATGCTTATTGAGTTATTGCTATTGAGGCATTACAATCATCTAAATAGTGCTTTTAAAAGGTAATTGTTTCCACAGTTGGCTGTTGTGTGCTTAGTAGATGGCATGTTTATTTTTGCTACTGAGTGCAACAGGAAAAAAGTAGTGCCACACTATGAGCATGCCATGCCAAGCAGAGCTCTTCACTTTCCTCACTGCCATCATCGCTATGCCAGGATATTGTCTGCCTAATGGCCCACTTTAGGATGTGAGCTAAATTAGCTCTCCGACCGACTCCCATTCTAATTAGAACACTCTTTGTGCTTCCTTCAAATCGTTTCTCTTCTTGACAAAATAAACAACAGAAAAGAAATCCTCATTAGCTGTCCATGCTACATATGAAGCACACTAAAGAAAGAAGCTAATGAACGTATCTGACATGTCGTAAAGGACATGACTGTAATTTTTTCTTCAGATAAGACTGACATCTCATTTGAGGCAAGCGAAGGAAATAATGTTTGCTTAAAAACATCCTTCAGCTAGCATAACTACTAATAAAGCATAATTTGTAAGTCAATTTGGCAAAGCTACAGAAGCTGTGCTAGGACTGCAGTGTGACCTCAAATGCTCCTGGTGTTTGCTGTGGTGTTGGGAACTGGAGCCTGTGTGGCCTGGACTTTGGTGCTGCCTGAATCCTTGCGGAAGCAATAGACCCCGAAGAGGCGTAACTTTTTATCAGGGAAGCCAAGGGTTCGGATGCCGGGATCAGAGCCGCCGCAGCGGGAACGAGGGTTGACGATGGGGTAGCGCACGCTGCTGTCATCCAGCCAGCCTGCATCACAGCGGTCCAGGAGCTGGAACTTCCAGGCTGCGTAGAGCTGACCCACCTTAGCCATTGCTGCACCGTCACGCTGACACGCCTTCAGTGCCTCAGCATAATTCACTTTCTTGAAGCGCTTGAGGAAGTACACCTGGCCTAAAATTGACCCACATGAAAGAAGACATCAAGTGTGAGGAGATTCTCTATGCTTTTGAATTGTAGAAAAAAATGTGCTTGGAATTTCTAAACATAAAGCAATACAAGAACTCATTGGGAGCTACAGTATGTGAGTCAAAAGCTCTTCAGTGAAATGACGATCAAATGCTTCCATTTTCCATTCTCTTTTTCTATCTTGCTGAATTTTGGAAAATGGGATAATTGTTATGGACACAGTTTGTCCCACAAGGAAAATAAATGCAGTCTTAGTTCAATATTTATTTTTCATTGTAGTCGATGCAGTTTGCTCCAGAGGCATTAGGATTATTACAGTTTTCTCATGGATATAAACAAACATTCATTTATCCACAAGAACATCCGTGTGCACAGCCATCTACTGTATATTAACTGCCTAACTGGCTTGTCTTACTATGGGGTTAATATGGAGTAATATTACTTAATATTACACCTTCTGACACCTTTCTATTGGAACCATCATTAACATTTTCCTCAGTTTGAGCTGTGGCTCTGAGCCTTGGCCATCTATTAACTTGTTGCCAGTTCACCGGTTTTCCTTCCTTGGATCACTTTTGGTACAGTAGGTCCTGATGACTGCAGCCTGTGGATGTGCTACAATAGCTGCGTTTTTGGAGTTGCTCTGACCAAGTTGTTTAGCCATTACATTTTTTTTTCTGCCATTTTTTACTTTACCTGGAAGTTGATGTGTTGCAAGCAGAAACAATTACTGATGAGGAGCGAAGTCTGGCCATGTAGTCCGATCCAATGGAAGTGCTTATGTACAGTAGATCAAATTGATGAAACGGTTAATGTTGGTTTTGAAAGAAAGGTGCATCATTGTTATGGTCATTTCCTCCCACTGTCCAAAGCCAAATTGCTAGTTTGTGTGTGTGTGTGTGTGTGTGTGTGTGTGTGTGTGTGTGTGTGTGTGTGTGTGTGTGTGTGTGTGTGTGTGTGTGTGTGTGTGTGTGTGTGGATTGCCACCCTGTACAGGGTGTTTCCTGCCTTGTCCCCAAAGTCCCCTGGGACAGGCTCCAGGCCCCCCCATGAATGCCTGTACAGGATAATGAGATGAGATGTTTTAAGCTAAAACATTGGAACGAGGAACACATACAGTAGGCGCTTACTCAGTGGGGTAGTTAATTAATTTATGATTGCCTGCCCCAAATAATCCTCAGCAGCTTAGCTCTATGTTTGATTGTAAGAATCTGGGAAATGAGCGAATGAAAGGCATGGCGTTTTCCTTTCCCAGTCATCAGCGCTGTTTTTTATTAATTTGCTGCTTTCTGTCTTTTTAGAGGGATATTCTCTAAATCTGTGCATATTTCCCTAAAGCCTACCTCTAAAGTTTTACCAGCTGGTTATTGTTGGAGTATGAGACACAATCGGCACAGCTGTGAGCATTTATGAGCTCAATTGTTTTTGTAAAACCTAATTTGACAGTGTAATGAAAGGCCTGTTAACTCCCAGGATTGAGTGGACCTAAAAAAGCGTAAAAGCATGATGTAACCATTCTGTGTTACAGCATTTGTTTTCATGTGGCTCAAGTGCTAAAATGAAGTTCTCACATACACACACAATCCATCCAAAAGGGGAATCCAGGCTGGTTCTTTTCATTGTTTACACTAATGATTTGACTCTGTACCTCAGGCCACCATAATAAATCATATTTCCATCCCAAATCTGATTGGGAGCAAAATGTTGTTGTAAATTCATTATACTGTCAAAGCCACCTTTGAGGTATGGTTTACCTTCAGGCAATTTATTCAGCACCTGCCTGCAACCTGGACCACAAAGAGAACAAAGCATACACAGAAGGGGCTTATGGCCAGAAAACAATGTGTGTATTCTTGCCTGAGGCTTCACACAATCACACTGGGAAAAAGTGAGAGTCTTTAGCCTGTGGCATATCCACACTCACCATTGAGTTTGGAGGTGAAGCAGAAGGCATCGTAACGTTCATCCTCTTTGTGGCGGTAGCCGTAGTTGCGAACGCCAGCAGGAGTGTTTTTACGGCCGCATTGATCTCGAGGATGAGAGATGGGATATTGCACTGAGCCATCCTCCAACCAGCCTGCATTGCACCAGTCTAGACCTTCCCGCCAGGCCTTGTGCAGCTGGGCGTGAGAGGCCAAGATGGCGTCCTGCTGCTTGCATGCATCTTCAGCTTCATGATAGTTTAGCTTGTAGCGGCCGAGTCGAGGGTAGTAAGGAAAGACAACGCCTGTGAATTTGACAGAAATGTGATTCCACGTATAGATTATACTATGCACTATTTATTATATATACTATTATATTTATATATACTGTATATTAGGAACAACTGTGCACCTAAACATTCTTACTAATATCCAGTCAACCAATCGTGCGACAGTGAGGAAAAGCATCAAATCCAGCAGGTACAGTTCAAGAGCTGTAAAATAAATGCCTTGATAATGATCAAGGTCAGGGTGAGAAAAGTCAGACTGGTTTGAGCTGACTGCAAGGCTACCATAACCCACTTAACCACTGCACAACCAATGCAAAATGAACAGATCAAGCCTTGAGGGCGGTCCGGTCAGGGTCCTCACCTGTTAGAGAAATAACAGGAATCTGAGGCTACAGTGGTCACAAGATAAAATAAAATCAAAAAGACTGTTGAGAATTGAAAAACCTGCTTTTTTTTTTTAAAGATTGCTTGACTGGATAATTGCATGTTTTTAATAACATATGTTAATTTTTGTATTAATATTTATTAGTAATGAATGCATAATTATTCATTTCAGGGATCACCAACACTTTCTTTCACACAAATTACAAATTTCTATCTTATTTAATATCCTTTTAAACCCATTAGTTTAATAGCAATATCTCAATTCTTTTCTATACAAAGTCAATTAAATAAGTTAATGTTAAGTATTTAAATGTATCATTTTATATTCATATTCTCACATATGAAGCCAACAGCACGAAGTAGCTCTAATGGACCGATCTAAAGTTCAATCTGCCATTGAGATGAAAAATAAATAAATATTTGACATTTAACACTTGGTTGATTGTTTAACCAGCGATCTTTTGATGCTAAAGTTACCATGACAACCTGAACTGAGGCATATCAATAACCAGCCATGACCCAAACCTTCAAGGTCCAGATTGACAAATCCTGTGTCATCTTCCATGTCATTGGTGACCTCACACTCGTAGCGGCCGTAATCCTGCAGCGTGACGTTGTGGATGATGATGGAGGCGTCACCCGGTCCTGCCTGCTCCAGTTCCACACGTCCGCGGTAGAGCCCGAATGTCCGCTGCTGACGGCCCAGAGCCACGAACACATCCACGAACTGAAACTCATCCGTCACCTTGGTCCATTTGATACGGATGCGGTCCGGATCCACACTCTCGGGTTCATGGTGATAGCGGCAAGGCAGAGTAATAGTGCCACCTCGATGCGTGACCACTTTACCCGGAGCTGTCTGAACGATCACTGCTCCGGTATCGTCCTCTAAGGCAGAGCAGAGTAAAGACCAGTTACTCCCAGTCAGTTCCAAAACAATCCACATCATGACCTGTTTATCTCGAATAACACTGAGAATGTGCATTCTCTGAATTATTACAGAGATCAGTAACATTTTCATCTTGTGTTGGACCAGTTTGGACCAGGTTCATAAATTACTGGCTAATGAAGTGTATTTCAGTCCTTTCTGTCCTGTTGAGGTTTAGCACTAGTAAACACAAGATTGGTGGCTCCTCTTATTTAAGCAGGCCTGTGTGCTTCACTGTCTCCTTCACGGAATACTTTATGGCTTGTTTTCTTTTGGAAGATTTTTTTCCAGCCGTCTGAGTTGCCTGGGAGCTGGATTTAATACAGACACGCTCCAGGCCTCTCCATCCCTCAGCCTGAATGGTCTGGGCATCTCAACAAAGCGTCGGTTTAACGCCGTCTCAGCTTTTCAGTCGCGATCAGTGAAAATTAAACCAGCACTGACATCTGCTCATTAAAAATCTCCACTGAATGCTTGTCTGAAATGTTGTCACCAACTTACATTCACCGAATGAAAGCCAACTGGTAAACTGATCCTTGCATTAATTCGGTTTCTGACATCTAAAGAGTCACAGATGTGTCTGGGAGAAAAGGGGACATAAATGAAAAGCAGTGTCATGGCAACCAATGACTCAATTCTGAGTAATTTGCAGCTGCCAAATGAGTCTGACACTCTGATGGGATCTTCAGAACTATTTCACTGCATATGACAGCATGAAAAATCAGGACATCTTAAGACAGCACAAACCAACTTGGTTTAAAGAGGCAGGATCAAAAGGTTATTCTCCAGCAAGAAAACACACACATATACACATGTCTAGAGCCTTAAAGCTTACAAGCAGTAACAAAAACTAAACCAGGACAAATGGATTAAACTATAGCATTATTGATTTTACTTTCTCTTCCTTTTAGTTATGTGGACTAAGTGAAATCTCACTGTGTGTATGGCGAAAACAAAGAGAAGTGTCTTACCCAGCACATGCACTACTTTCCTTCTGCCCTTGTCTGAGTCAGCTGAGTGCGCAGTCACGGCAGGGGAGAGCAGCATGCTGCAGCTTAGCAGTGCCAAGCACCATAATTTCACTGCAGGCTTTAGACAAAACACACACACACACACACACTCCATTGGCACTTTTTTTTTTTTGCCATGCACAACAATAAACACAGGCTTACTGTGAGATTAAGGAGGTTTTTAATAGTAATCCTTAGTTTTTTTATGATCTATGATTGTTTTTTAGATAGATAGATAGATACTGTAGATAGATAGATAGATAGATAGATAGATAGATAGATAGATAGATAGATAGATAGATAGATAGATAGATAGATAGATAGATAGATAGATAGATAGATAGATAGATAGATAATTCAACTTTAAAAAATAAAAAAGAGCAGCTATCATCCTATTTGAAGTCTTGTTTCATTAAAAGCTTTGTGCACCCTGCATTTATTGCTGATGTGCACTGCAGTTGTGCCCTGGATTCTTCTAGACAGACACAAACACACACAGACAGAGAGCAACACTGTCTGAAAATAGGTGATAAACCATGCCCTTCAGTGTCGGTTCACTGTAAACTCAAATAAATTCCACCAGCTCAGTCCAGTGCAGATATACTTCTCAAACATAAGCCCAACATTACAAACATTATAAACTATTATTACATAAACTAATCTAAACTTTAATTCATAAAGACTCATTATTTAAATGTATACAATTATCATTATTTATTTATTTATTTTATTTATTTATTTATTTATTATTTTTTTATTAATTGAGGTAAAGGAGCATATTTTATTCCAGAACATTCCACCAACAGAGCACTTTAGGTTTGACATTGATTGGAGGCCAACTTGGTTGGAGTAGGTTTGGATTCTTGCAACCAGTCAAACCAGGTAATAATAAGAATACGAACGAAATCATGATTGAACTAATTTATTATTTCTATCACTGTAAAAATATAAAGAAATCACTGCCTGCTTGGCTGCATCTCACGGACACAGGAGGGCAAAGCTCATCACTGGGGTGGTTTTACTTCTGTACTCCAAACTACAAGGAAAGGGAATGTTCTGAATCTTTGAAAGTTTATATATAATTATATAAGACTATCTTGAGGAAAGTCTAACTTTTTATGTATTTATTTATTTATTTATTACCATCATACAGTGCATACTGTACATCATGTTTCCCAGGACATTAATCGAAACCATATTTCATACTAAAAGAGACCTACAGTACAGTACAGTATGCAGTGATGCTGCAGTAACACAGGTCTAAATCACAGCTATACCTTGAGTCTAAACACTCCCTGACTACTGCCGCAGTGTCAAGGTTACTGTATAAAATCTATATCATTACACATCTCCCTGCTTTCCAGCGTGCAATGGCATGATCACACTCACCGCTGTCATGAATGCTCAGATGGCTCAGCGCAGCTGTGTGTGTTCCTCAAGTGCAGTCAGGATTTAATGCGCTGTGCTGCAGTTCGGTGGTGAAACACACTGACTCTGCTCTCCTTTCTCCTCTCATCCCCCTCTTCCCTCAACCTCCTCTCCTCTTATCCTCCTCCTCATTGCTGCATTTCTTCTTCAGTCTAAACCTTCTCTTGAATGACACTTTTTATTTAACCCTCAGTTAGTATCCCAGGAAGTACAAGATTCTTGTATTTCATTTCCAAACACCCTGAAGATATGTGTAACGTATATACAATATCCTCCATATCAACAGGTGTTGTTCATGAAATCTACAGTAACTAGCTGTTATTGTTACACTAAAAGCGAACAATTTAGACTAGTTTAGGGTTTCCGAAAACTACAGTATGGGTCAAGACCCTATTTGTGGCTGCTAGTGAGCAATCTTAGCCATTTTGCAGTTGAACTTGGCATGCCATCAATTTAATTTAGCTTTCAAACCTTCTGAATGTGCATTAATGACACAGCAAATGTGTGAAGAATTATGTGCCGTGACTTGTGCTGCCACTGATTTTGCACACGCACGCAAAATCATGCTCTAAGCACAAACCAGTCTCCTCTGCTTACAGCCTGGATAATTTTCCTATAATAACACAATGTTACCCACAAAACTCTTCAGTGTAAGAAATATTCCTTTGACTTTCAGTCACAGATGTTACACAGGTGTACGGTACTGTCCAAAAGAATGAGATCACATTGAAAATATGGAGAGTTTTGTGTTTCTATTTAAAACTGGAAATAAACAGCAGGTCTTAGAAATGTTAAATATTTGAAAGAATGAAAGTAAATGTTCCATAGCTTGATTCTGCTCCATATACAGTGGGGCAAAAAAGTATTTAGTCAGCCACCAATTGTGCAAGTTCTCCCACTTAAAAAGATGAGAGAGGCCTGTAATTTTCATCATATGTATACCTCAACCATGAGAGACAAAGTAAGAAAAAAGATCCAGAAAATCACATTTTAATGAATTAATTGGTAACTTCCTCTGTAAAATAAGTATTTGGTCAATAACAAACAAGCAAGATTTCAGGATTTCACAGTCCCAGTAACTTCTTCTTTAAGAGGCTCCTCGTTACCTGTATTAATGGCATCTGTTATCAGTATAAAAGACACGTGTCCACAACCTCAAACAGTCACACTCCAAACTCCACTATGGCCAAGACCAAAGAGCTGTCAAAGGACACCAGAAACAAAATTGTAGACCTGCACCAGGCTAGGAAAACTGAATCTGCAGTAGGTAAGCAACTTGGTGTGAAGAAATCAACTGTGGGAGCAATTATTAGAAAATGGAAGACATACAAGACCACTGATAATCTCCCTCGATCTGGGGCTCCACGCAAGATCTCACAACGTGGGGTCAAAATGATAACAAGAACTGTGAGCAAAAATCCCAGAACCACATGGGGGGACCTAGTGAATGACCCACAGAGATCTGGGACCAAAGTAACAAAGGCTACCATCAGTAACACACTGCACCGCCAGGGACTCAAATCCTGCAGTGTTTGGAGGAGAAAGAATGCGAGTTGCATTCAAAGAACACCATACAGTACCTACTGTGAAGCATGGGAGTGGAAACATCATGCTTTGGGGCTGTTTTTCTGCAAAGGGACCAGGACGACTGATCCATGTAGAGGTAAGAATGAATGGGGCCATGTATCGTGAGATCGTGAGATTCGTCAGCAAGCGAATTGAAGATGAAACTTGGCTGGGTCTTTCAGCATGACAATGATCCCAAACACACCGCCCGGCCAACGAAGGTCTCAACCCCATAGAAAATCTTTGGAGGGAGTTGCCGTGTTGCCCAGCAACAGCCCCAAAACATCACTGCTCTAGAGGAGATCTACTGTACATGGAGGAATGTGCCAAAATACTAGCAACAGTGTGTGAAAACCTTGTGAAGACTTCCTTGTGATGACTTCTGCCATTGCCAAACAAAAGATATACAGTATAACAAAGTATTGAGATGAATTTTTGTTATTGACCAAATACATATTTTCCAACATAATTTGCAAATAAATTATTTAAAAATCCTACAGTGTGATTTTCTGGATTTGTTTTTTCTTATGTTGTCTCTCATACTGTAGTATACCTATGATGAAAATTACATCTTTTTAAGTGGGAGAACTTACACAATTGGTGCCTGACTAAATACTTTTTGCCCCACTGTATATGTCCCTGTTTAATGTAAACAAATGTGTAATACTGCCAGTGTTAAAGGGGTAGTTAAGGGTAGTTCAAGTCTGTCTTGCACCTTGCACCTCCAGGGTCCGGGTTTGATTCCCGGCCAGGCCCGATTCCCGTCTCTGTGTGCATGGAGTTTGCATGTTCTGCCTGAGCTTGGTGGGGTTCTTGGTGGGTTTCTTGGTTGGACTATGGCTTGGAAGGTACCAGGTTCACCCACCAAGTTGTCCCTTTTCGGCCCTTGAGCAATTCCCTTAACCCTCAACTGCTCAAATGTACAGTGAGATAAAATGTAAGTCGCTCTAGATAAGGGCATCTGCAAACTTGGTGGTTGTGGGATTTGTACCTGGGCTCTTCCAAACCATAGTCCAGTGCCTTAATCACTGAGGTACAGTACATTACCCCCGACACCTGAGTAATCCCTACTGGGTACAAAAAGGACAGAAAGACTGTTCTTAGAGGATCATATGGATTATCAAATTGATAAGATTAATATTCTCTACAACAATAAAAAAAAATTTCTGTTGAAATCTTTAAACTTATTTATAAACTCAGGAATAAAATAGTAAGGTATTATAATAATCATGTATTACTAATCAGGTTGGAAGATTCACAGCCTTCAAGTACTATAAGAGTGTTTGCTCATGCCAGTACAGAATTTCCTAATGTTGGCTTAAAGATCTGCTGTATAACAGAAAAATACTCAAGTGAAGCTTCTATTGACAAAGAAAATGACTCATGACATATGACATGCTACGATATGATATGATTTGATATGATATGATATGATATGATATGACATGTTAAATTTTATGATATATATGATGAGAATGATATATGTCATATATCATTTCATATCATAAAATGTAACATCTTCTCTAAGAACATTGTTTCTGTGTCCAATTTATGTTTTTTTCAAACTTAAAGCAGACTATCTGTAAAGAAGTCAAACCTCTGAAAACCTTGCATGCATTAAGCTGCCATATAAATATTTTGAGGTCAAATGTTATATAAACAGAGCACAGACATGAAGGAGCATGAGGTTAGACTAGTTTCTGCAACAGTTTGTTTAATGTCATGATAATAGTGAAGTACAATTTGTGTAATTGTGTATAAATGTATAAATGAGATGTATGTATAATTAGATATCAGTGAGTTATGTGTTCCGCAAGTCAGTCATTCAGCAGGATAGTAATCTGAGTAAACTAATTTGGGTGACCCATAAAGGAACATGAAGGAACTAAGTTCTACTGTCTGTAAATTGTTCTGTGCTACATTTGCCTCCAGACACAATGCCTTCTTTCAGTAAATGGAGGCTCCTTTGCACAAAAATATGTAATTTTTATAGTATTATATAATACTAAAACAAGTAATGAGACTTTCTCTAGTAACGCATGTTGGCTTTTTAATAAAGGGGCAGTCAGGGATGTGTATTTCCTTTTTTGTATAATTATTACAACATCAAAAAAAAATAGAAAATCACAAAGGAATATATGAATTGGTCTAAAACTTTCATGACCTAATATATTACATTAGTTAAACTACTTAAAAATACACATGGTATTTTTCTTCCATCTTAGTTCGTTTGATCTACAGTACAACCAACCTACTGTACAAGTTCATCCACAATGATAAGGCTCCACTTTACCACCAAGACAATCCTGGCCTCGGCTGATGCAGACAGCTGTTCTCTAAGGATGTGTGACTTCAGTCGCTCGATACTGTAGTTCAGGACTGGAATTTCCTACAGTCTATCTGAGTCTAAAATATCGAACTGGACTTCATATTAACTCATACAGTATTAAAGACATCAACTGTTATACTGAACTTCCAGCCACCCAACAAACAGTATGATTGCAGATCAAATCCCTGCTATCTGTTTCACCCAAAAGATGGATGGGTTCCCTGTTGAGACTGGTTCCTCTCAAGGTTTCTTCCTATTGCCATCTCAGGGAGTTTTTACTTACGTAATTACATTCACATTCACATTTCATACGAACTTCCATAATTTCTTTTGATTGTGTAAAGCTGCATTGCGACATTGAAAATTGTTAATTGTTTTATTTGTCAATACAAATTAAATTTAATTGAACGGAATTAAATTGAATGGAGCTTCCTCTAGATGTCCGTACGGCTGAGTCTCTGACAAAAATATTGTGTTTCGCACGGTCCATGGAGAACCAGTCACCTCATTTAGCAGGTTCAACAAAACACCAGGGACAAGTCAGATAACCAAGAGCGACACTTACATAACTCTGCTGAGTCTGCATAGAGAGCACACAAGGTTGGTGCTGTTACTCAACCTGAGTAAAACAAAACATACTGTACTGTAACAGTCCTGTTGTTCTGGTCTTGCAAAATTTCACTAGCAAATTAGTCCGTTTCCTCATTAGAACAGAGCTGTTTAGTTGCTACTTCCTCCTTTTTAAGCATTACTTTTTAAGATTAATGGATCAAAACTCGACTCTGTTTTAAATTATTTAGAGATGCCCTATAACTCAAAGGCTAAGATGAAAGGACTGAAATATATTCCTTTTCTTTACTATATGGGTTAATGATAAATCTTTTTTTTGCATGTTTAATATTCAGAACTCACTCTTATGAGTGGGCTGGCATGACCTCGGGGGGAAATGCATGAAAATAAGGCTCATTCATTACCATTCGCATGGTCTTACTTGGTTTGGAAATTGCATGAAATGTGCCTCATACAGTATTTTATATGTATTTCTTTTGTAAAACTGTGAACACTGGCACTACAGACAGTCGTAAAAGTAGAATGGTGTAAAGATGTGAGCTTGGGGCTAATTTGTTTCCTGTCTTTTACCATCATGTAGAATACTATGCTAATAGGAGATAATGTATTTGAGAATGGTCTAATTTATTTAACTGGGACCTGCCTAACACCTTATGCCATAATTGTGAAGGGGTGGTAATTTTCTTCATCATTTATTTTTCAATATGTGTTTGGAGGAGAATCTAGTAGCCGATAGACTAAGCACATATTGGTCATGATTAATGAAATTTAAAATAAATAAATTTGAATAAGAAAGTAGGAAGCACAAATGGTGTTCTGTTTCTAAACAAAGTGTGTGCATGTGTTCCTGGGTGTATGCATAATACCTTTATGCGTATGTTGAGATGTTGTCCTGTAAGTTCTACTGTAAGTTGTTCTATAACCTCTAATGGTTTCATAATTACAACCGAGTTGATGGTGTGAAGATATATAGATACCTAGGGATACTGCTGGATGACAAACTGGACTGATCAGCGTACATCTGGACAAAAAAAATCTAATGTTTTTAATGAGTCTAATGATCTTTTTGAGGAAACTGGTTTTGTTATAGCATCTGCAAAGAGCTCCTGCAGATGTTTTGCCACTCAGATGGCGAGTGAACCTTAAAAACAGAGATGTCACATGATTGAACAATTTGGTCAGAGTCTGTTGTTGGCTTTATGTACAACACCAGTCATCCACTGTATGGAGCTTTTGCCAAGCAGAAAAGCATGTTCAGTGGCAGACTTCTGTCAGAGATGCTGTATGGAGAGATTCAGGTAATCCACTGTTTCCAGGGCCAGCCGTTGTTTCAACACCTCTTTTTACGTTACGTAGGGATGTGATTGGGATCCCTGGTCTTGATCATTCCTCAGTCATTACACATTCTTGGTTATTCATATAACTCTCCTTTCATAACAGATTTCTACTACTCATCATATAGTCTAATCCACATTGACCTTACAGTCTTGTACCATTCACATTTTGCATTGTTGTCACTTTTAAGTGCTACAGTATATCTCAGTTTTTGCACATCTCAATTTGCACTAGTCTATCCACTGATTATGCATCCTCATTTACCTACATATATTTTTTCACATCATTATTTTTTATGTATATATACAGTATATAGTTTTCTTTGCATGTTTTTTCTTAGTCAATTTAGTAGACGCAAGATCTAACTATATATGTATAGTTATTAAATATGTATAGCTATTTTGACATTTTGCCATGTCAAAAATCATCATATTGATTGAGGCCATTCTAGGAATTTTACCTTCACAGTTCCATGGCCTCTGGACTTTCTTAGTGTACTGTAAATTAGAATTTTTCACCCCTTCTGAGTTCAGTAAATATAAATATACTGTGGAGTGTATGTAACACATATTTGCATAAACGGTAGCCCAATTAATTTTTTCTTGTTTATCCTTTCTAATGTCCACAGTGTGTACTGAATTGCTTAAGAACCCCAGCTGCAGTTTTGTGCCTGTGGGTGTTATAGAAAATAGAGCATCAAACACAGGCATGATCAAAGCCATGGTGTGTAGGAGTTCATCTCCCCCTGTTTCTCTCTTTATAAGGGCAGAACTACCAAAGAGAGACAGTGTTTCTAATCAAAGCTCTGGCTTTATACTGTAGCTGCTCTCTAACAACTCCATCTCCACTGTAAATACCATCATATTTATATCACATAAGTATATGAATTTCAAACCTTATAAAAACAACAGTTAATAAATTTTAATATGGGAACTAAAATATAGCACACAAAAATAGTGTATAGCATAGTTTTCCTATGGAAGCAAATCAAAAAATATATACAAAAACTCTAAGCCTTTGCCATAAAAACATCTCAGTAACAATGTGTTAAGCATGACAACACATGGTGGCATTATGTGCCAAGAAAATAAATCTGTCTTGAAATCTAAAAAAATAATAATAATTATTATTATTATTATTTTTATTTTTATTTTTATTTTTTGCTGTGTTTTCTAGCGAAATGGTTCAGGGCTGGTGGGATGAACATTTGCACTGTTTTTCTAGAGCATTGCTGCTTGCTATATTTTCAGTCAGTACAGATGTAATTTGTTTCCTAAGAGACTGACGATAACTGAAGAGCTACAAATCGAATGGCCATTTAAAGGTTTATCAAAAGACACACAGACAGTTTGTGCTGTTTGCTGCTGGAGTGTCGTATTGGACTCTATACTGTACAGTATATGTATTTTCATCCAATACTCAGTATACTGTACATCTAACTGCCTTGGACGTCTATGACATCAGTTTATTGGTATTCATAATTAATTTGAATGTGTTTACTGTAATGTGGTATTAACTGATCAGAATATTGTACAGTATATACTGTTTATTTGCACTTTTTCTTTATCTGACATTAGTATCTTTAAGTAGTAAGGTTGGGTCTGTGATGAGAGGTATAGTATACTGTTGATTTCTGCATCATGACTGAGATCCCATGGAACTCACTCGCTCGTCTATACCACTTTATCCTGTATTCAGGGTCGCAGGTGCCTGGAGCCTATCCCAGGAGACGGGGTGGGGTGCAATCCATTGCAGGGCACACACACATATAAATTCTACAAACAAATTGGGAATGCCAATTAGACTAATCTGCAGGTCTTTGAGAGGAAACCAGAGTACCCTGAGGAAACCCACCAAGCACAAGCAAAACATACAAACTTCATGCACACAAAGACGGGAATCGAACCCAGACCCTGTGAGGTGCAAGGCGACAGTGCTAACCACTACACAACCACCATGGAACCAATGTTTTTCATTTTCATGGAGTCAGAAAAAGGAAACATTAGAAGAAATAAAGTACATTAGTATACAGTTTATTGGTTGATCTTGCAGCTTTGCACAATGCATCAACTAAATTCACTTTATACCGAAGGTCGAGTGGTTCGATTGCTGCCTCGGATCTGTGTGCATGGAGTGTGTGTGTGTGTGTGTGTGTTTGTGCCCTGTGATTGATTGGCACCCTGTCCAGGGTGTACCCTACCTTGTGCCCTACAGTAAGTCTTCCTGGAAAAGCTCCTGGCCCCTGCAACCCCGTACACAGGGTAAGTGGTATAGAAGACGAATGAATGAATGAATGAATGAATTAATAAAATATGGTGTTTTGATACAAACAAATGATAATAATAAGGAGTGGGCAAAATTTATTAGGAGTGGGCGAGCAGTTTAAAATTAAGAAAACTTGTCTTAGACACATGTTTAGTAATTTTCAGCTCAGTCTACAGTACTGTATATGCAGTGCAACTGTAGTATGTTGGTAATTAATATGGACAAGAATTTAAACACTATCCTGCACTAATGTAAATTGTTTTCTTCAATCAGAGATGATTGTGAAATTGCGATGGAAATGTTCTGTAAAATTTTACATTTTATATTCCAAAAAATGAAGAAAAAAAAATACTATCAGAAAGGTAAACAAAATATTGTGCCATTGTATTGCTCCAAAGTAAAAAAAAAAATTGATAAAATTACATCAAAGCATCTTTTTAACTTCTAAAGACTGTGGTTTTGTATTTGTGCTACATGCAGTAGCTATGTGGGTTAAATCTGTATTGGAAGAAATAACATTGCATTTCCATCAGTCTCCATTTATAAAATGACATTGTTTTTGTTTTTCATCAGAACAGTATGTTTAGTATCTGCTTAATTAATGCTAATTCCGCTAAACAAAAACAAAAATATTTCTGTAATGTACTTCAGTTCACTCTCAAGGGCACTGCTGCTCGTGCCTCCTGCTGTGCTTTTAACACAATGACAGGTGGATTCAATTCACATTCGAACAAACCACTAGCAAAAAAAAAAAAAAAGATAAATAAATAAATAAATAAATAAATACAACTTGTTTGATGTTTTTCCTGTTTTATATTAAACTCTAAAATCTAAATAAATTTTAAAGCTTAAATTAAAACAGATGCATCCAATCACTTCGCAGTTATTTTCGATAAAAAAATTAAACAATGTAATAAAAAAAGAAACGAGAAAAGCAATAACATTTCATCTGAGTTGTTTGTGACATCAGTCATCCCATTGTCTAGTAATGAAATTTTAAATGAGACCTAATAAATGAGACGGGACACGGAGTGCGCTAAAAGTGCAGTAATCAAATATGCTGTCCTATACTCAGTGGAGAAGGTCTGGACATCTGTAATGGTTTATCACTGTATGTGGTTTAGAAGGGCACTGATGCCCAAAGTACAGTACACAAACACCCCGAACTACACACACTCTTGCAAGTACACACTCAGATCTCCTCTCTGAAGGGCTTTAGTTGGGACTCAAGGGAAAGATTAGCTTATCAACTCTCCACAGTGCAGCTCCTGCCTAATCAATAGCTTGACATGTCTGGACTCAAAGCAGAGCAAGGACTTTGGATGAACTGTTGACCCAGTGAAAATCCCTCACCAAACAAAACTGAAGCATCGGCACCTGATGAGATCTGACCATGACGACAGATGAACTAGGGGACAGCTGAAGGAGAAAGGCTGAGCTCTCTGTGTTGCTCCTGTGTGCTAATTAGTAATTATCTCCGGTTAATGCTGCTTTGTTATTTAAACATGGCGAGAGATAGAGCCAGCTTGGAGATAGCTTAGTGAAAATGCTGTTTTCTCAATAACATCCCCACAGTTCATTTCCATAATTCCATTCTTTAGCATTCATGTCTTTAGAACACCTACTGTATGGGTTTCTTCCGAATTCTTTACAGTAATTCGCCCACAGGTGATGAATAAGATGAATAAGATGAATAAGTCCAATGAGCATTCCAGGACAGCCTACATGGAGAGAAGGAAAATGTTTTTACCTTGATTGTTTTCTTGGTGGCTAAGAAATACAGTCACAATGAATTTTCTATTGAAACATCTGGTGACTAACTACATAAAAATCAGTGTTATTGTGCTTGTAAATTGGTTCTTTTGTCACAAATTGGGGGTTTACCTTCCACCCATGGTTTATTATAAATGTTAATGAATAAATAAAATATGCATCTTAGAGATTAACTCTAATCCTAAGTGGCAGCAACAAAGCTATAACTCTATCAAGACCAGTTCAAATTGTGAGGAACACAATGTCCAGCACGTAGATGATAAAAAGGAGTTCAACAGGACACATTATGTTCCTGAGAAACCTGTTCCAGAAAAAAAAAGAAGACGCTTGTCTGGTCCATATAGTATATAAAGGAATGATTGTGGTAATCATTATACTTTATATGGTATACTTGGTCATCTATGATTTCCGGAACAGATGTGTTAATACTAAATATTTTGTATTAAAAGTGGCTTGTTTATCCATGAAGCAGAAAAGATCTCAATTATTTGCAATTTTAACTGCACAGAAGTCCAGGAAAGTGCATAATTCCTTTCCAATAGCACATTTTGATAAAAATCCATCCATCCATCCATCTAGGAATCTCTGTAGTCCAAACGGGAACCATGGAGGCCAATTGTGACCACTGGTGACCATTGCATTTATTCCCATTTGTACAACCATGGTAGGACCTCGAGTCAACATTCAGACACTACAGGCACAATGGACAATGTCTTTGGATGGTGGGAGGAAACCAGAGAACCCAGAGGAAACCCACCAAGCACTGGAGGACATGCAAACTCTATGCACACAGATCCCACACAGGAATCGAACCCAGGACCTGGAGGTGCCAGGCAATACACTAAGCCACTGTGTCCTGCCATTCTGCTAATATACAGTACATGGCCCAGTTTCCCGAAAGCTTCTTATCGCTAACTAGTTCTTAAGTTGTACCTTAACCTCTCTCTTAACGTTATGCCGCGATTCCCAAAATTTCGTACTCTAAGTATATCTTAGCTAAGTCACACATTCATAAGATTGGTCTGGACCAACCTTAACTCATTCTTAGCGTAGTTTCAGCTCAAGACGCTAGCCGCCGCCACTGTGCAGCAGTTTTTATGAATCAGAGGTGTACGCAAGCACATTATGGCACGGTATCAAAGTCATATTAATAATGGAATATACTGTAGGCCAGTTTAAGAATTAAATTTTATTTGATATCAGAACATAGAATGACTTTTAATTAGCCTATTTCATAATGTGACTAATGTTAGCAATTGGACTCTGGAAGCTGTGCTTTCGGTGTCTGCACAAGTCCGCAGGGGGATTGCGCTTGGAGCTATGAAAATATTAGCGACAGTTTGGTGATTTAATTTATATATTTGTCTATTATGGCATGTTATTGATAAGTTAACCCATGTCAAAATATTGGAAGAATTTAGTGCAATGTTTAATTTGCATAGAAAGTGCCGTCTTTCTTAACGCTGTCATGCAAAAGGAGTTCAAAATCGATTCCTGAGCCACCGATGTCAGCTTATTCAGTACCTTCACTGTAGACAGCGCCTGGTAACGTCAGACGTAAGAGGCAGCTAATTAAGAAGACTCCTAAGGGACAGTTCGGGAAACACACTTAGAAAAGTAAACAACTTACGTAAGATATATCTTAAGAGTCTTCTTAGCGTGTTAAGAGTGTGCGTTATAGAGAAACTGGCCCCAGGTCAATAAATGTCAGCTTTCGTTTGGACGAAAGTGAACAAAATCACCAATACAGTAGATCAAAGTTTGCAACCTTGCCTGGACAACTTGGTTTAAGTCTTTCAGAAACTTCTGTTCTCCTGGGATTTTCCCAGACTGATTTGAGCTGGAAGGCAGAAAGGCAATGAACTTAAATAGCTACTCTTTACAACCAAAGTGAGCCAAAAGGTATCTACGATTGCACAACACGTTGAATCTTAAGGATGGGCTCAACTGCTCTCCACTTTTGCCAGCCAAAAACAGGAATTTAAGGCTACAGTAAAAATGAAATTGAACATCACATATATTTTTTTATATTTTTAAAATCAATTTAGTAGAAAATATTTTTCCTCTTTTCTACTCAGGTGTTATAAATAAAATAAAATCAAAAATTCAAATTTTATTTGTCACATACACAGTCATACACAGTATAATATGCAGTGAAATGCTTACACGACCGCCAGTGACCTTAAAATGAAAATAAAAGCTTGTACGTAAAATAAATAATCAATAAAAAGGAAATACTAAAGAAATAAATTTAACTAGTAAAATTAACTGTACAATAAGGGAATAATAAAATATTGCAAAATATAGAAATATAGGGTAGATAGAGTATATATGTATATAGAATATTTTTATATTCTAATTAATTTTAAAGATTGCTATTGTAGCACACACACACACACACACACACACACATTTACTCACACACACACGTCTAACACACTTTAGACCTGCGGAAAACTTCATGTAGTGAATGCTGGAGATAATAATCCTTACCCACGTCAGGAAAAAAAGTTATATTTTAATACTACATTTATTGTTATATGTTACTTAGTAATATATATGATAATATTATGGTAATACTATGATAATATGATAATATTACCAATATTATAGTAATATATACATAGTAATGTATACATTATACTATTTTTCTTTGAGTATACATTTTTTTTGGCTGACACTGTATATTTCATCATTTGTACATAAATCTTTTTCGTCAAATACAAAAAATTTAGAAAACATAAGCTGCAGTGTATGAACCAAGAAAGGTGTGATAGAGGAACAGATTTGTGTGCCTGTAAACAATTTCATGGTTGGATTGCTAGAGCAGATCTTATAAACTGTCTGTATGCTGGCATCTGATGGAAGGCCTTTAGTGATACACAGTGGAACATGGAAGAGCCACAATGGCTGAAAGATGCAGCGATATACTGCTTGATAGTGGCGTTTTCTTTCATTCATTCTGCTTGAGATATGCTTCGGTAATTCCCATGAGATATTGGTTTAGCTCACCTACCTAACAGGTAAGATAGGGATTATTGATTCCTCCATCCTAGCAAAGGATTAATGTTTAGTTTGTACTACAGCAGATGACTTTTGTGAGCCTTCCCAAAAAGTAATTTATATTGGAATTGCAATCTGCTATCTGAGGAACACACTGGTTTTGATTTGCAGTGATAAAACCAGCAGAGGGGTATAATCATTTACTATTTTCCCTTTACTTTTCTCCAATGAAGGTGAATCGGGATGCCAATGGTTCTCTTCCTCTGACTGTGATTCATTCCTCTGTAATGCCATTTCCAGTTAGAGCTGTTTGCTGATCCTCACCTACTTTCCTCAATGTACAGTATACACAATAAAGTATATGTAATTAATGTGTGTAATGACTTTGACTGGTTCCTAAGTAGAGAAATGTATGTATTTGTGATTGTAGAAATTATACACAAGTGTAAAAAAAAACCCAAAAAAAACCCTGTAGGTTAGACTATCAAGCTTTTAGCTCTCAGATAGAAAGGGCATGCAATAAAATAAAGGGGATATTATTATTACTTAATAAAGGTTTCAAAGGTTTGGGGTTACTTTATGACCCTATGGTCGTTCCTGATTTTAATTGCTTTCTACATTGTAAAGCAATGCTAAAGAAATCCAAAATATCTAATAATCTACTTGAAACAGTTAATGTTGAGATGTGCAGTACAGCGGAACCTCGGATTGTGAGTAACAAGACGAGCTAAATTTTTTGAACATCTTTTATTTTGTGTTTGTGTGCATGTGTGCAGAGCGTGTGTACTGTTTATTATAACACACGTGTGTGCTTGTGTGTAAAGCAAAAGCTTTACATGCTCGCACGTCTTTATGTCATTAGAGAGGTTAAAGATTAATTTCCTCTCAGTCTGTTTCAGCCTGCAGTTTGTTCTATGTGCGCGCAACATTGGACACCGTGCCCCTTCACACACACCACTCCTCCTCTCGCCTTCACACACACACACACACACACTCTCTCTCTTTCTAATGGAAACACTGCTCTGTCGCGATTCTTTTCAAAGGTAAAGTGCAGGTAAATTTTTTCATTTTTACTTTACAGCAGTGATTCCGTTAGTATGTGTACATGATGTTCCTTGTTCAGTTTTCAGATAAATCAGTCTTTCCGTTAATGTGTGTGTGTGTCTGTGTGTGTGTGTGTGTGTGTGTGTGTGTGTGTGTGTGTGTGTGTGTGTGTGTGTGTGTGTGTATGTGTGTGTGTGTGTGTGTGTGTGTGAAACTCAAATAAGAGGGGAGAAGTTTCTGTGTGAGAAACACGTATCTGTCTTGTATTTATTTTTACTTTTTTTAAAGGTAAATTGCAGGTTAATTTGTTTTATTTTTATTTTTAATTTTTTGTATTCATTATTTTTATGTTTTGTTTTTTTGTTTTTTTGCTGTGAGACGAATAATTTGAGTTCCATTATTTCTTATGGGAAAATTTGCTTTGAAATACGAGCCCGCTTCCAGAATGAATTATGCTCCTAATCCAAGGTTCCACTGTATCTGCACCTCATGATCTGTAAAGCCTTCACAATTGCTTTAATTCAAGATGCTGTTCATTGAAGATTTTTTTTTTACCATACAGTACACACAAATCTGTATTACAACTAGCGACCATGGGAGGACAATGCTGACCATTGTATTTATTGACCATGACCATGGTAGGACCGGCAGTCAACACTCACACGCCAATTCACACACTGTGGACAATTTGCCAAATGCCAATTAACCTAATCTGCTTTTTTTGGACTGTTTGAGGAAACTGGAGAACCCACTGTAAACCCAACAATGGGGAGAACATGCAAACTTCATGCACACAAACTTCATCTCCCCGCCAGACATGGGAATCGAATGCAGGACATGCAAGACATGTAATCGAATCCAGGACATGTAGTGGCTAACCACTAAGCCACCATGCCGCCATATACAGTATATGAGGAAATTCTAGTCTAGCAGTTCATTTATCTTGAGTATTTGCTTCATTATTGTCAGGGTTGTCGTGGATTCTGAGCCTATCCCGGGAATATACCCTGGACAGAATGCCAGTCCAGCACAGCAGTTCCACAGAGTCCTTACCCAATTAATTTGATGTGAATTCTGCCAAATCATGGTTATTATTTTTAAATAGCAGCTATGCTGTATAACCCTGTGCTCTAATGGTCCCCTCTTTTTTGTCTGTGAAAGGTGACATCAGTGGCATTATTGCTCATATGAAATTCCTGAGTTAAGACATGTAAACATATAATCAATGACAGCAATTAACAAATATTGATTTAAGTTAGGCGGCGTGGTGGTGTAGTGGTTAGCTCTGTCGCCTTGCACTTCCAGAGTCTGGGTTCGATTCCCCGGCCAGGCTCGATTCCCGTCTCTGTGTGCATGGAGTTTGCATGTTCTCCCCGTGCTTGGTGGGTTTCCTCCGGGTACACCAGTTTCCTCTCACAGTCCAAAGATATGCAGGTTAGGCTAATTGGCGTTCCCAAATTGCCCGCAGTGTGTGATTGGGTGTGTGAGTATTTGTATGTGTGTGTGCCCTGCGATGGATTGGCACCCTGTCCAGGGTGTACCCCGCCTAGTGCCCGAAGTCTCCTGGGATAGGCTCCAGGTCCCCCGCGACCCTGAACACAGGATTAAGCGGTATAGAAAATGAATGAATGAATGATTTAAGTTAATAATCAAGATTCAAGATTCAAAGAACTTTATTAATCCCAGAGAGAAATTGCTAATCCTAGGGTTTTGTAGATATATTTTATCTTCTATTTATTACTATTGTACAGTTTTAGTAACACCTACGGGGTGTTGATTTTAAATTAGTTCAGCATATTAGAGCAGGATATTGTTGTTGTTGTTGTTGTTAGTAATGCTTGAGGAGGATAAATCTTTACAAGTTTATATGTCGCCCTCTTGTGTCAGAAAGTGAAAACAACATCAAATAATAACCGCGTCACACAACACATTGTCCAACACTGACGCCTTTTGTTCAGAGTAGAGCTACTCAATAAAACATTTAACTTTATGTTGCTTCATTATAATTCTGCTATTGTAACATACTCTGTGCTATTTTAAAACACATTCATTGAAATCACATATCAAAGATCATCTTTGGTCTCACACACACACACACACACATTTATTTTACAATATTGTTAATTAAATATTGTAATAAAATACAAGAATTAATTCATTGAAAAATATTGTTCAATAATAACTCGTAGGTTTGCAGGAAAAATAAACAGTGGTGACTGAGTATTACTGACACCTAATCTGTAATATTTACCAAGAATGAATAATGGACACGTTTCCAGAAATCATATCAACGTCTTGTATGAATTATCCGTTTTGTTTGTGTGTTTGTTTGTTTGCTTGTTTTAGACATTTTTTTACATGATTAGTTCCCTCATATTTCAAACGTTGTTTTATATTCTCGTGTTGATTTACTAATTTTATAAACCTTAAATGTTAGTATTGTACCGACAGCATTCTGTTCTTTGCTTTAAGAACAATTGTGCCATTTTTGCCTGTAGATGGCGCCCTATACACATTAAATAACCTTTAGTTTTCGAGCGCTGATTATTTCGGTTAACTTTATACTGTAAACCCAAAATGTTAATTTTTTAGCTTAGTAAAAAGTAAACGGAAGCCTCGGTTCTACGTATTTTATCTTTATCGGAAATAAACTTTCTTTCCTTGGTGCTTTTAGACCGTTTCTTTTCTCCGCCCGTTTTCAGGCCATTAGTTCAAGGTCGTCACACAAACCGATCGGTGATTGGACAGTTGATCGTTTGAGGGCGCGTGCTGACCAATTGTAACTCAGGAGGTGGGACTTATGAGTGGGGAAAGAAGAACAGGGCCGTCAGCTGAGTCGCCGCGATCTCTGTTTGTAGCCGAATGACGGAAGTCCGAGACTTGGCTAAGTTAACTGAGACAGACTTTTTAAATATTTACTCTGAACAAAAAAGGAATTAATTTTATGTCCTGGCCGTTCATTACTGAAAGTTCTGGGGAACGCGTGACTATCTGAAGGTAAGTTACTTAGTTAATTAGGTTACTTGTAACTGACAAACAACTTTTTCTTTCTTTCCGTCTTTGTTCAAATATTCAAACTCTGAACTGTAACGGAGTGTAACCCTGTGTGTCCGTGTGTGTGTCCGTGTGTGTGTACTGTTACCGAATAACGAGCAAACCTATTGTGTGTGAAATATTCCTTATCCTGCTCATATAAAAGCAGCGTCTCTTTAAAACCCGAATACAAAAACGTCCTGTTTAAACATCTTATTAAAAGTACTAAGTGCTTATTAAAATGGCCGAGTCGGGTCCTAACTGTAAGCAAACCGAAACTACTCATGTTTCCCAACCACACTCCATTTATTAACAAACCTGTAATAAAAGCATCATCAAGTGTAATTACTGATAATCTAGATATATTGTCTTTAGTTTTTTTCCTCCAGTCAGTTTCAGTCTGACCGTGGAACCACTCTAGATGAGAAGTGCTGTGTGTGTGTGTGTGTGTGAGAGAGAGAGAGAGAGAGAGAGAGAGAGACCGTTCGAGTGATTCACATCTTTGGGATGTGCTGTAGGATAATGGAAACCTGCATGTCCTCAAGCTGCCCCAAACCACACACTACTGTTCTGGGTCTGAACTCCTCCGCCTCACACTTTTACTCTTGAAATTCATTCGTAGGAAGAAAATTTCTACAGAGGTTCTACAGAAAAATACACTCAACCCAGACACTTCAGGAGAAGTCCTGTAGGGACGCAGACTTTACAGAGATATTTCCTGTTAGTATGCGAATTCGTAGTGATGGCATGCCTTGGATAATTATTAGAATCATCGACCAAGAAGCTTTCAGCTGGTACTTAATGTATGATTACAGTTTGATGTAAGAATTCTTTGCCACCTAACTTTTTCCTCCTGCTGGATTATACACGTTGGTCAGTGTGTGTCTCAGAGAAATGTCAACCCGATCAGCAAATAAAGACAAGTGGGGGGATCACTTAGAAAGCAAAAGGTGTTCGTTTTCAAAGAAAAATTATGTAAATCAAGAGTTTATATTCTAGCGGTTTTCAATGATCACAAATTTACAGATTTATTAATTCAGTTTGAAGATATTCAGTACTCATTCCAGCATTCAGATTCCTTCAGTCAAATTCAGTTTGCAGAAAAAGTTGCATGCCATATTTTACTAAGTAACATAGGTGTATATACCAGTCAACCATAACATTTAAACTATTAACATTAAGGCCACCCAGGTTTTGGGTTCCCCTTGTGCCACGGGGTGGCTCTGGCCCCTTGGCGTATGGCTCCACAGGGCCTCTGGGGGTGTGCTGTAGTGTGTGGCACAATAATGTTGGCAGCAAATCCTTCCGATGCTGTGGGTTGCAGGACAAAAGGTTGCCCATCATTCTGTCACCAGTTTGCTGGTGTATAGTTGGTGATCAGTGTTGTTCAGTTGATTGGTGTATACAAAAACAAACTTTTACTAGTAACTTGACTTAGTGGTCTTATTACTTTTACTAGATCTAGTACTGTTATAGTTACCTTCAGCGTTTCTTGTGTATATTATTGCTCGTCTTGCATGTCCTAAAATCAGAAGACACCCTAAAATCAAAGCTGACCTGTTTAATAATGTTAAATCACATCTTTGGTCAAACTCAGCACAATTCCTCTGAGCTGGTTGCTTATAATACATGAAAAAGGGTTGAGGACAGAAACACTTGCAGTTTTAGATAGTATGCCAAAGTCCTTTTTTGTTTTTATTTTATGGGGGAGTGCCTGTTTATAACTCTTATAATATAATTGAAAACAGGAACTTGTGATCATTGTTTAACATGAAACATAACTATCACTGATAAGTGATGTATCATTCTTTAATAAATGAATAATACTTAGTGTGGGCAATTTGCTGTGGTGTAAATGTTGTAAACCATTTTGTGACATGCCCAAATTTCAGGATTTGTATCAGGGGACACAGCACTACACAGCACATAAATCGCTGATTTATGATTTTATTTGATGCTATTGCTCCCTGTTGTATTTTCTTCCTTACTTACAACACTGCACAAAACAGCAAGTTGAAATATCCTGTCGTTGGTGTCCACACAACCGGTCCATGTATTTATTTATTGCCCAGACTGTCGTGGAAAACAGTCAAATCCCATCAGATCCACACATCTGAGCAGTTGCAGCTTCCTATTCATATGCTTCACTTACAGAATTATGCATATTTGTTATTATCCCAACATAGTTACACAACAGTTGGTAGTTACTAGGTAATTAAGCAATGTCGCACATGAGGGTGTACTGTTGTGCTGAAAATCGTCACAGCTCTGATAATGTCGATATCAAGAACAACCTTAAGTGTGATATTGCTTTCATACAACACTTTCATAAACAGTATTTATTGCCAACAGATTATGATTTGTTTGATTATTTAACCAGTTATTTTGCTCCGTCAACACATCTGCACCTGGCAGAACTAACTAACCGCGACCTGCTGAACTGGTGACTGGCAGATAGTGCCCGACAGTTAGTGTAATTAACGGGTGAAAATATTTTTGAATTCCTTCCTACCTGGTACACTGTAGCCAAAAGGTCAGGAGACTAAACTATGGGGTTGTGGACAGTCCTGTAAATCTCATAAGTTTTCTATTTTTATGCAAATTTCTATGTGCGGTGTGCAATCACTTGTTCGACATACTAGGTAGTTGCCTGGTTTAGGGGATAGAGAGTGATTAGTAATTAAGCCTTGTGTTAGAAACAAGTTAGCTTTGTAGCTCACCTAAAGTATAAAAGAACACAGAGGCAATATAGAACAAATTATTAAAGAGACAAAGTGTTGTTTAAGATGTCACGGTTATCAGATGTGTTTTCTTTACGAAAATGAGGGTTTGAATGTGGGTTTTGGCATGCAGCTGCTCTCTCCTCAGCACTGCGGACTGTACCTGTGCTGTGACTGACAGTCAAAAAAACTAATAAAAATACTCTTAAGATTCTATACAATCACTGTGAGCTTTAATTAGAGTGCACAATGTGGTGGTAGGTTCATGTGTGAAAATTATTCCTCATGCTCCCAGAACCATTTTCTCACAATTTGAGTCCTGGAATAAGCCTGGGAAGAAAATCTGTATTAATGGGATAGCTGAGCCAACATCTGACCAACTGAATCAACCCTAGACCATAATAATGCTTCCAGAAACTTGTACAGCTATGCATGATGGGTGCATCCCTTCATGTGCTTCCCTTCCTACCCTGACACGCCCATCACTCTGTAATAGGGTCAACAGAACTCATCAGACCACATGACCTTTTTTCATTGTTCCAAAGTGCTCCCATGCAAATTGTGAAATGAAGTGGTGATATATATATATATATATATATATATATATATATATATATATATATATATATATATATTTTTTTTTTTTTTTTTTTCTTCTTTTTTTTTTTTTTCTTTTTTTTTTTTGTCCAGGCAATGTACAGTATAACATGGTGAACAGAAATGAGTGGAGTGATACACCCAGAAGCATCCCAGTGCAGTTATAGGAAATAGCACTCGTGAAATTGCTGCTTGACCAATTGAAGTAGTGTACCATGTCCATGAAGGATTAAATGAAACATTAAATAGCAAGGTGGAAGTAAAAATTTTATTTTCAACTATTTTGCTCCATTATTCACAAATTCACATATGATGATTTATTATACCACCCAACATTTGATGGCTTGATCCCTTTGTGTTATTTATATTTTAGAGAATTTGAATTTATTGCCATATTGATTTCATCGCAGCAGCTGTACTGTTGTCAAGAGTGCATTATTTGTGGCCGCTGGTTATTTACGGAGGCCAAAAATGCATTATTGCAATCCCAAAATTGATTAATTCCTTATAGAGCTAAGTGTGTGATTCGGGGAATAAAAGAATACAGCTTTGTATCAAATATGATGAATTTTGTTTACACCATCTCTTCACGTCATCTGTTACTGTGTGCTTTCTTAAAACAAGATTGATAGTTTTTGATTTGTTAAACTGAAAATATCTCAGTTCTTAGTCGTCATCATCACAGATGCGGATTGTTGCTTGATGACATCTACAGAACAATGGCAAAAAAGGAGTGCACAGATTAACCTTTGTCTTAAACTAGGGAAACACTACATCACTTTAATAATCCTAAAAGATTCTGAAAAAACTGGGTCGCCATGCCAGTGAGACCCCCAGCCATGCCTACAGTACATGACAGGCCATTTTTAAAAAATCTAATCCTGTCCAACATACACTTATTGAGATAATTATTTGTATTTGGAAGTCTCGGTCAGGAAATCTCTCTCTGTGTTTCCTCTCTGTTTCAATCTGATTCACTTCTGACAGCTCTGGTAAAAAAACAAACAAAAAAAACACAGGAACTGTGTTGTGCATGAACAAGCTAAATGAATGTTTTTCTTTGAACTCGCTCATGACTTGGTGAACAGTGAATAGAACGGATTAGTTTACTTGACCTTTACATGCAAATTATCAACCAAAAGTCTTGTGTTGCATGAGAAATAAATAGTCAAAAATGTAATGTGTACATACAAAATATCTGTCATCCTCTTGCAAAAAACACTTTCTAGGGGTACTCGGAGAATACACAAACCTATATTCATTTATAACCTGTCTTCCGCAGCTTTTTTATAATTATTGAAAAATGGTGGATCATACATTTAACGACTATGCCAGATGACGGATCATACGCTGCACGCATTGTCACTCCAACTGAGGCCAACTGAACACAACGAGCTCTCATAAGAACATCAACGAGAGCAAGATTGAACTTTCAAAAAGGAGAATTAACAAAACAAACAAATGGATGCAAGACAGGCAGCAGCATTGTACGTTTTGCCACTATTTGTGCTGAGGAAGAAAAAAATGGAATAAACTAATTCGATTGAAGACACATTTCCCTCTATTTCCTGTATTCCACCTTCATCCTGCCTCGTCTGTGTTCAGTGGACTATTGACAGTGTGCATTCCTCGGTCAGGATAGTGACCGCTGTATACTTTCTGACAACGTTCCGCATCAGCTCTGAAAAATTAGACCTTTGATATGCTGCGATGCATGTCAGTAGGAGTCTCTTCTCAGTCTAATCTGTTCACACACTTGGCAGTTTGATTCTGATCCCCTCATACACTTAACAGAGTTTTGTGCCAACTTGCCACGCCAACTGGCCTCAGCCTTTGCTGCCTGGTGCAGTCGGACTTGATTCCAGTACAAAATCCTGTTTAAATTTGTGTAGTGTACCTCAGCTTTCATTTTTCATTACTAAGTCTGTCATTTATTTCCTTTACCGGGTATCACAGAGCACTCGGGGTGCACCCTGGACGGGTGCTAATCCATCAAAGGGCACACAAGCACACCCTACAGGCAATTTGGGATCACCTCATATTACATTTACATTTAAGCCCAATCCCAATTCAATTTTCTACCCCTCGCCCCTTCCCCTTGTCACTTGAAACGAAGTGGAAAGGGGAATGGTTAAAATATTTCCCCTAAGAAATGGGACACCACTACAACACTGTTATACGTCATCATACGTTGCCGCTAGTTCCTAATGTTACGTCAGCGGACATGCGCCGATGTTTATCAAATGCTGGGCAAACTGCCGTGCTACTGAACTTTCATATTTGTTTGTAGCATGCAGTAAAGTGTATATGACATAAAAATATATTTTTGTAATATCGTGCAATCGGTGCTATCCGCTAGCAAACTTTAGCGATTTTTTTGCAAACGTTTCTTTACAGAACATCACCATAAACACAAACACAAGACTAAAGGTAATATACATATAATGAAAACTTGTCATAAAAGTCCTTATTAATGGCAAAAATTACTTAACATTTATGGGTCTGCTTGCTCGAGTGAGCAGCCATGTTGAAAATTTCGCTTAGCCCTTCGCTTGAAGTGAGGTCCCGAAAAATCTTCGTTGGAGGGCTATGTGGCCCTTCCCACTCCCCCTACCCCTCCAACCAAAAGAGAAATGAGACACCCCTACCCCTTCACGTGAACACGCCAAACAGAGGGGTAGGGCTAAGGGGTAGAATTGGGATTAGGCTTTAGGCATTTGGCAGACGCTCTTATCCAGAGCGACTTACTTTTTTTTTTATCTCATTATACATCTGAGCAGTTGAGGGCCTTACACAAGGGCCCAACAGTGGCAACTTGGTGGTTGTGGGGTTTGAACCTGGGATCTTCCGAACCGTAGTCCAATGCCTTAACCACTGAGCTACCCCTGGCCCCATCGTAATAATCTGCTTGATTTTGGACTGTGGGGGTACCTGGAGGAAACCGGGGTGAGCATGCAAACTCCACGCACAAAGACTAGCGGTGAGAATCGATCCCTGATGCTGGAGGTGCGAGGCCACAGTGCTAACCACTACGAAACTGTACCAGAAACTTACCTAATTTATTACGACTAGATTGGACATTAGATTTTTTATTAAAAAAAAAATACCTGAGCATACCCCTTGAATAATGTAATCTTTTAATACTTGTTTAATACTTATTGAGAAGTAATCTGTATTACTTATTAATAATTAGTTTTTTCATTTATTGTATGTTTTTTCCTGTGAATGCGACTGAAGATGTCCTGTTTGATATTTAACTTTTTGTGGTGACCTTGTTGGTGGACATATTTTTAAAATTCTGTGACTCGATATGAATATTTTTGGCTGGTGAAATCTTCAGCTCAGGAATGCATTCAAAGAGGATTTTACTTGAACTTGTGCTGTGTTTATCTACGTAAACTCAGTCCTTGAGAGTTGAACTGTGGAAGCATGAGTCAACAGAAAACACGATTGCGGCCTCTGCTCTCCTTTAACCGAAAAACATGAAATGATTAAACACTAAATGACGGACACTTACCTAATTTAATATGACTAGATTGGACATTAGATTTAAAATTTTTACATAAACATAACTGTACATTTCTTATTTTTTATATACATTGAGTTGGTGTATGCTCAGATATAAAAAAAATACCAGAGCACACCACTTGAATAATATAAACTTTCAATACTTATATTTTTTTTAAAGTAAGTAATACTTCGTATTTACTTACAATTACACTGTGACTTTCCCTTTGTTAGTTTGGATGAAAAGTTTCATAAAATTTTTATCTTAATTGGTACCTGAGTGCACTAGTACAGTGGTTATGACTTCTTTCTTAATAAAAAATAATAAATAAGAAAAAAGTACATGAGGCAAAAGTACGCCGTGGCCCAGCTTTATGTTCCATTTAGTTTAGTGGGTTTTTTTAGGAAGTAGTGAACATTTTCTTTGTGAAACACTAAACACTTTATCCTAGATGAATGCGCTTCATGTAGGCAGGCTGAAATTAAAGTACAACTCGGGAAATGTATACAGTAGATAACTATATATGTATACATACACTACCGTTCAAAAGTTTTAGATCACTTTCTAACTCCATGATGGTTCCTGATTTTTATTTCTTTCTACATTGTAAAAGAATGCTGAAGGCGTCCAAAAAATGCATTAATCTCCTTTGAACAGTTGATATTGAGATGTTTCTGCTACTTCTGCTCTGTAAAGACTTCATAACGCCTCTAATCTGAGGTGCTGTTAATTGGTAATTTTTCAGGTGATAACTCTAAATGAACTTCTCGTCTGCGGCAGAGGTAGGTTTTGGTCTTGCCCGCCTGGGACGGCCTTCATGAGAGCCAGTTTCATTATGGTGCTTGACAGATGTTCTTGCAAGAACTATTACAGAAAGGCTGACCTCTGTGTTTTAAAATAACAAAATAACAACTAACTGTTGTTTTTGTTGTTGTTATGTAATTTCCTAATTCCATATGTGTTATTTTATAGTTTTGAAATCCCCAGTATTGTTGTAGAATGTAGAAAATAAATCACTAAACAAAAACTTTTGAACGGTAGTGTATATATATATATATATATATATATATATATATATATATATATATATATATATATATACATTTTTGTGGCTGGAGTGAAAGGTTACAGATCTCACACCTCAGCACTGCAACCACTCTAAATCTGAACCAACGAGCAGAGCACAAATAACTTGGAACTGGAAGAGGCGGCTAATGTCACAGGTCATACAGTCACACCAGAGGCTTGGGTTTTTAGCAAGGAACTGGACGATTTTTTTTCAGTTGTCAGCATTTATCTGTGTGCTTCAAGACTTTTGGAAATTCATGGGAAGTTATTCATTTAAAATCAGTAAGTGAAATTACCTTACATGTTAAAAGTCAATCAGTTTATCTTTTATGACAAAACAACATGCATTTATGTCAAGAGATTTTTATTATTATTGTTCTCGTTTATTATTATCAACTAAAAGACTAAGGCCTCAGAGTCAGTAATGTTTTTGTCCACCCCCAGTTTTCCCATGACCTGCTCACATTGTTTCATATTTGTGTTTAGTTGTTTACCACTTGCAGAGCTGACCAGCTTATGATTTCACAGAACACTTCAAACATTGTGAGGCCAGTTTAAGCGTTCTCTTGACTTACCCAAATAAGTTATTAGGTTAGCTTCTATGTTTTCATTCACTGAATTTTCCAACACCTTTTGTCAAAATAGCCTAATTCTCATCCTCAAAATATCAACATTACAAACACACACACACCAAACATTGTCTCACATCTGGATTTGATTCAATTTATATTGCTTTAACAATTACTTTTTAATTCCAACAGCTTGTTGACATTTAAATCAGCTCCCTCAGTGTAAACATATTGTAGGGGTGTAATGGTGCACAAAAGTCACAGATCTGTACTTGTCTCAGTTTTGAAATCATGATGCAGTATTATTTTGTTACAGTGAGGTTAAAATAAACGTAACTTTTAAACGTAACAAATAGGGCTACACGATATTAGGAAAATTTGCGATATGCGATATTGTTGTTGAATACTGCGATAACGATATTTCTTGCGATATAACATTTCCCTAGAGAAATGAATTTTTTTATTATTGCCTATTTTTTTAATTATTTATTTATATATGTAATGATCATACTAAAATAATCAGGTAATAGATATTCGTCTGATGTAATTAAATCTAATTCAGGCTAAAAAGAAACTATATGTCAAGGAAGTTGCAAATATTTAGACTTCAGAACACTATGAATGACTTAAAACCCTCAGCAGATATTCTGACTTCTGGTTTGCTGTTACTTATAAACCTGCCAACACAATATGAATTACTTTCAAACATTACTTTTTATTTACATGTAACCATACACTCATCAATAGTGTCTTAAAACAAGAGCATCTTTTAAACTAAATATTCTCTTTGGCTTGCCTGTTTGTTTGTTTTTTAAATAAAAATAAATATTATTAAACAAAAATTAAATTAAAAAAATATTATTTGTCACACGCACGCACACACACACTCGCTCCGCGACCGGCACTAGGACCAGGAAGTAATGCGCGCACGAACCCGGAAGTATAAGAGGTGTAAACAAACCATCGCATACAGCTTAGTCACTGTGTTCACGCATATCTGTGCAGATTGTTTGCTTTCTGAGTCGAGTGTGTGTTTATAGGACGCGGGTTAAATGTGTGTTTTTCCCTTGCTCCCCTTCTGTGAGAGTCCTGTGACTAATTCGCGTGGTTATCCTGCCTACTTGCTTGCTTCCGCATTTGGGTTTACCGTCCATGCTACAAAAGGCTAACGGCTAATCGCTAAGTCTTCTGATCATCCGGGCTTAGTTCGCGACAGAAAGAAGTATAAAGATATAAATTATATATATATATATATATATAAATATACAAAGATATAAGCGGGTATAAACATAGTAAGGGCCCATCTGATTGGTCAAATTTGGACACACAAATGCTTGACAAATAAAGTATTTATCGCAACTCTTTGCCATTTTTGCGATAACGATATTTTTTCGATATATCGTGCAGCCCTAGTAACAAATAAGGAATGCACATAAAGACAAATGAATATATATATTTATTAGAGCTGCAACAACTAATCGATAAAATCGATAATTAGCGATAATGAAATTCGTTGTCAACGAATGCCGCTATCGTTTATTTGGGCTGCTCACGTTACCGAGGCGCGACCACAAGATGCACAAATACACAGAGATACACAGTCGCTCGCGCAATGGAGGTTAAAGAAGCGTTTGCAGGAAAAAGCGCGCGCCCCAAGTCCTCCAATGTATGGGAGGAATTTACATTAAACACCTCTTATCGGGCGTTAAAATCGACCGTTTTTCTGTCAGTCGTAGTGTCCGGTGAGCGCGGATGAAGTGCCGAGGGTTTTCTACACATAGAAGTCAGTGAGAGAGTTCACACGGGCTTTGGTGACGTGCGTTTGTCCGGCTGCACGGTTATACAGGGTTAAAAAAAACGTTGCATGCAGCTTTTTCTTTGCGTTCAAATCCCAACGAACGCGAGGGAAACACTTCTAGTGTGTTTTCTTCATGTTCATTTTACACTTCGGAGGACCGGATATATCCCATGATCCTACATGCTATACAGAGGGAAATGCGGAAAAAGGGCAAAATAAACAGAGTGAACCCAGTAGCGGCGAGTTTTTTTTTCTCTCCCCATGTCGCCGTATTACGAGAATGTCTAGTATAGCAAAATGGTCTAATATATTTATTTATATATATTTTTTTTATTATTGAGACAACAAAAAAAAGGATAAAATACACGAGATGATCAAAATAATGTATAAACCGTGAAAATTAAAAATAATGTCATAATCTAGAAGTCTATTCTTCTTCTTATTAAGTTGAATTAATTTAAGAGAATTTAAAATTTAATTCATTCTTAACAACTGAATGTCAGTGTATTTTTTAAAAACTATATACTGTAAACTTGCCATCTGCAATTATTGTTAAAAACAAAAATGTTGATTTACATAAAATAAGGTTTAAATGTCAAAATTTAAGATAATTAAACTATGTGGCTGTTGCATTTTTTAAAGTTTACTTTTATACATAAATAATACCCTGATTTATGGTTTTATATAGTTAAGCAAAACATCAAATTCAAGCGTCTAGCTTTTATCCGATTTAATCGATATACATATAATGTATGCATGTATGTGATTTATGTTCTATTCTGAATAAAATATTGACATTTGCCATCTCCACATCATTGCATTCAGTTTTTATTCACAATTTGTTTAGTGTCCCAACTTTTTTTGAATCCGGTTTGTATGTCACTCAGCAAGTTAGCTACCAGGCTGCATGATGCTAACAAAACCAGATTATTGGGCATTCAGTTTCCTACTATTGGCGCTTTTCCACTGCATAGTGGATGTTCAGTTCAGCTCACTTTTGGGGGCTTTCCACTGTTCCACAGGGAACAGTACCTGGTACCTGGTCCTTTCTTTAGTACCACCTCAGCCGAGGTTCCAAGCGCGCCGAACCGTTACGAAAACGTGACGTGTAAACTCTGCTGGTCACTGATTGGCCGGAGAAAATCGTCATTACTGCGTCACTGAACTTGCGACACGAGACACAACAGAACTGCTATATTTAGAACAGCCAGCGAAGTATCGGACGCACCTTTTTGTATTAACCAAAAATTTTCTTTGGCTGCCATCAGCCTCTTTTGAAACAAACTCCTTCGTCTTGCTGTTAAAAACATCCACATGCCGAGAATGAAGAACACCATTCCGTCGATATGCTCCATTGTTGTGTGTTTGTTTGTGGCGCGTTTACGATGATGTCACGGCAGTAGAGGCGCCGCAACTATAACGACACGTGAATAATCCCGCCCACTCTAAAGCGTTACTACACTGCAGTGGAAGCGCAAACCGAGCCGAACTGAGCCGAACCAAAGTGAGCTGTACTGAACCGTGCCGTGCCGTACTATGCAGTGGAAAAGCGCCATATGTCTATTGAAACCCCTGAAAACGGAAATGGTCTGGAAATAAGTTATCATGCTAGAAATTTTCCTTAAAGTTTCTCTGAAGCATTTTCAAAATAATAGTAAATCTTTATAAATCTTTAATCTGATAATAGTAAATCTTTATGCAGTAAACTATTTATTAGTATCAGTGTCTACACCTATGATTTGGGGGTCAAACAAGCAATAAGTGTTAGTCTTAATGAGCTTCAAGTACAGTAAAAAAACACCGTAACTGAACCAAATCACAAATTGTCACGTCTTTCTTCTTAGCCATCTTTTGAAATAAATTTTCTTCTTAGTCATACTTGTTTGGATTGCTCCAGCTGAACCTTTCACAGCCTTTTCCTGGAAGGTCTAACAATTTTTTTTTGGCATTGTGTGCTGCATTTTGAATGCAATTTTGGCTACGCAGTCTGTAATTATCAGCTTGTAGAAGCTGAGGTTCAAGCGCTGGCTCTGTTGCCTTTAGCTGAACTGCAGGCTTTGGCAAGGCATGGTTGGTTTATCCAACCCAAAATGCAGCGTCATGCTGAGGTTGGGAGGAAGCTGTTAGTGGGCTGAGCATGTCAGTAAACAAGTGAAAAAAGCAATGAAAAAGCAACAGAATTGAAAATTCAACAGATAGATGCTGTGCTTCTACGTTTGGTTGGTAATCTGTTGTGCTTTTAGTGCTTTTTGTCTTATTTTTCAGAAATGTTCTATCAGACAGCATCATTTAACAAGGCAGCTCCACCCTATACCACGAGGAAGGTTCATTGTGACTCACTGGCATCAAATTTGCTGCTCATGGCTCAATAATGGAGAATATACCCACCCAGACAGAGTAAAGTGTCAAATTACAGTCATAAACAGAGAATGAATGCTCTAAAGAAAGCACAGCCATGTTAAAATTGTTTCAATTTACAGAGTGTGTGGAAATTCTAGATAATTACCGAAACAGGCTTCTGCTCATGTTCTTAGTAAGATGGTCATGAACTTGAATATTTTCAGCAGTGTTTCAGGTAGCAAGGGAAAATGTACTGTAGTTATACACGTGGAAAAATTTGTGTGCGGTTTAAAAGTCAACTCACTAAAAAAAGTAAACATTAATGGATTATTCAGAATGAATAAATAATATATTATAATTTACAGTATTTAATTTAGTTGTGCATATATTATTATAATTTCAACATGGTATAAACAGTCTACATTTTGAGATGATTTTATTTAATAAGAAAGGTACATTTTATGAATATACTTCATTTATAAATCAAAATTTGTGATTGGCATCTAATTCTAGTACATTTAAAATTAAAATACGGTCAAAAGAACAAAGTTAAAACCACTGCATGTTTCGGAATTGTTCGGAAATATTTAAAGGGAAGTGTGCAATTGGGGTGTTAACCTCAAGCTTTTTACACAACATGATACAAGTTAACATTTTCCATACAAATTCAATATCTGGCAATATCACTGATTCTGCTATGATGTACTGTATTATGATGAAAGTCATAGAGCAATGATTAGATATTTGATGATGCCAGTGAATCTAAAACCAATACGGTGTGGTAATTTACTCAATATGATGAGATAGAAAAGGGCTCTTTAAGTGCCAGGCATTCAGTACAAGAAATACAACAAATGAACTTATATATAATCTGAATTCTTTTTTGTTTGCTGTTTGATTCACTTCTCTCATTGCTGTTTGAATTGATGAATCAATGGAAGCTGTTTTATCATTACACCCCTAGTACTTATTGTTTTTTGCATTACAGGTAATTTATTTCATTATACCTCATCACCAGACGTGTCAAGTAACGAAGTACAAATACTTCGTTACCTTACTTAAGTAGACATTTTGGGTATCCATACTTTACTGGAGTAATTAATTTTTCAGACGACTTTTTACTTCTACTCCTTACATTTTTAAGCAATTGTCTGTACTTTGTACTCCTTACTTTTTAAAAATAGCCTCGTTACTCGTAACCCCCGCCCCCCCCCCACCCGTCGCATGATCAAAACGCGCACCCCCGTCCCCCGTCGCATGATCAGAACGCGCAGCCACCCAATCCCCCCAACCCCCCCATTACTTTTACACTTTAACTTTACGTAAAAAGCTTGAGTTGATACTTCAAATCCTTAAGAAGTTTTTTTAAACTCTGGTATCTATACTTCTACTCAAGTAATGAATGTGAATACTTTTGACACCACTGCTCATCACATATAACAGTCCTTGTAGGAGTATCATTTAAAAGTTCTCACTACTCAGTAGTACTTAAAATGTGTATGTGTTGAAACCCTATCATAGCTACAGTTTCAACACATGATCCTCATACAATATATATTCTTTTTCTGTCACTTAAGCCCTTATGGTAATTTCTCACGGATTGTACACAAAAGGTATCGTGACAGTAGATTCTCAGGCTAACTAGCAAGCTCCAGTTTTATACCTGCATGCATATTTTATTAACTCAGGTAGTTGACAGAAGGCATTTAGCGCGTAAACTTAAAGATATTCCAGGTTCCATTTATTTATAGTACTGTACAAAAGTGTTGGGCACATACAAAAATGCCATACTGTATGTCATAACTAAAGATGCCTTTTCTACAAAAAATTTGAGCAGTAAAGAGGAATAAAAAAAAAAACTATTTGCCTGAAAATGATCAGTAGGATTAGTTACAGATTTGTGTAGTTACAGTATATATAATACATTTCCAATGAGCCTCAATCCTGTGAGTTCTCATTACATTGTGCCTGTATGGAAATGTTCTTACTTTCACTATTAAACATAGCTATAGTTTTTACTGTTGATTTCACCAACCAAGTGTTCTCCATACATGATCTTTTCCGAGCACAAGTTGAAGTTTCAGCACTATCCTTTCAGTATTTGATGATGTGCTTGTAACTTACTTCAGGTTCCAGTTGCAGTTCCAGTCATTTCAAATCTCCTTGTTTGTTTTTCTCCTTGTTTGTTCATGCAGACCAATAACAGAGACAATGGTTATGCTCACATATTGACATTTAATTTAATTAATTGTAATTGTAATTTAATATATTTAGAAATTAGGGCCGACCATACTTTTGTTGAAACTGAATGCTGACATACAAAAATAATCTTGCATTTGCATGAGTTATTCTCTTTAGATGTCTAGCATGAGCACTTTTTAAGTGGGGAAAAGACTTTGTAATGCTTGCCAACATAAACCTTTTATGTAATAATAACAACTTTTAATCTAATAATCTCATAGCAGTTGCTATTACATTTGCATCTGTTATGTTTGTGGGAAAGTGAAAATCTTCAGCTTTCAAAGTTGTAATAACTTCCCAAATGTAATATTATGTTTGTGGGAAATGTTTGCTTACTTAAATCAGCCTATATTACACCCAGTCCTAGGAGTAGTTTGTTGTTTATATACAGTATCTCAGGCTCAAAAATTAGTTCACTTGACGTGAGCTCTAGACGAAGTGGACCAGAGACCCATTTCTCAACACAAATTTGGAAAGAACTAAAACTGTTTATGAAATATCACAGCCAGAACCATCTAACAATGAGTCAAGATTACTGGATTCACTGAACCTACAACAAATCAACATGGGTCATTTGCCCCCTCTCACTCTTTCCATGAAAGAGTGCCATTTCCCTTGCTGTGGCCAACTGTCTTCATGAGGTCTGGGCTTTAACAGAGGAGATTAACAGAATCATGCTGGATGACTTCCATATTCTTCTGTTTGCTCACAATGCTTGCAAAAGTAACAAAATAAGAGTCTGGGCTTAACTGAATCAATTAGTAGAACATGGTGGAAAACCCCTGATATTACATACTCTAAATTCAGGACAAGACAAAGCATGGGCTTTTAAAACTTGGAGCCTTTATCTCGAAACTGCAAAAACATGTTGTGCTTATTTGTAAAACCACAACTGTGTAACTTGCGCTGGCATATGTGGCAGTTCTGTGGGTTTTTCAGGAACTTATACCGTGTTTTTACCCTTTGAAAACTAAAGGTGTTGGGCAGATAAAGATCTGAGAGGATCAGACACATGTGAAATAGGAGCCGTGAGTGAGTAAGGGAGTCAGTTACGCTCAGGTCATAGAATAATCCTCCTGACTTTAACATTTCAGTGTTAGGTCACCCAGAAAACTCTGAGCCACCAAATACATCCACTTACGTAAGCAAAAGTCCAAAAGGGGGAAGAGAGTCCTATGTCCTGGTATGAACCCCTCCAATGACAAAATAATCAGCTCTCTCTGGATCATTTAACTGCTTCTATAAAGGACTGATTTCAAAGCATCAGAATTGTTTTTAGTAATTCACTTTATAGGAAGTTATAGGAACTTTATTCAAGACAATATCTTTTTCTGGTGAATTCTGAACATTAAAGATGGGGCACCATATACTGTATTGTAATATAAAAACAATTAAAATATTTAGAAATGACATGGAAATGTAGGGAAAAAAAACAATAAACCTCACTTAACCTTAATTCCTTGATTCCTTTTGGCACTGACTGCTTTAAAAATGAAACTGAATATGGCTCAGTTTTTTCTGTCCTTTATAACTTTGCTATGTCTTCACTAAATCTTGCATAAATGCAAAAAAACTTTCAAATAAACATTTAAACTCTCTTCTCTTGGCCTTCTGACACGAACAAGTTTTGGGCCTATGCGCAAATTAGCCTTCGATCGGTTCGACTCAGCTCGGCTAGGTCGCTCGGATGACAAAAATGCTTTTGCAAAAGTGCTTTGATTACAGCACACAATGAGTTGACCAGTTCATGTGTGCAAATGATTTCCCATGCTTCCAAAAACACTCTTTCACAATTTGAGTCGTGGAACATGGCAGGTCATCAGCGGACTTCATTTAATTGCCACATAACGTTGCTGAGCCTAGACCTGACCAACTGAAGCAACCCTGTAACACTGCTTACAGAGGCTTGTATAGAGGGCACTATTCATGATTGCTTTGGAATAGGGTAAATCTGAACTCTTCAGATGACATACCCTTTTTCCATTTCTCCAAAGTCTTTATATTACCTAGAAAATTTAAGCCTTTTTCTGATTAGTCTTAGTGAAAGTGGTTTTCATATGGCAACATAGCTGTTTAGTTCCAATCCTATGAGGTCTGATCACACTGTAAGCATATGGAAATGCTTTTACTTTCACTATTAAATGTAGATAGTTTTTACAGATTTTTACCTTGCAACTTCATCAAGTGTTTAAGTGATCTCAGTTCATGATTTTTTCACATTCCTTCCACAAAGTTACAAATTCAGCACTATCCTTACAGGTTTTGATAATGTGTTCGAGGGTTCTTAACCCAATTCCAATATTTCCAATAATCTGATTTGATGCAACATATTTGATGAAAAAAAAAAGATTTTTAAAAGTCATCAAATTCAAGTTCAAATTAAAATAAAAGTTTTGTTTGTCAAAACCACAACCATACACAGTATTATATGCAGTGAAATGCTTACCTAATAACATGTAAAATAATCAGTTTCTTATGTTTTTTTTCTTACAGTTGCATGTATTGTTGGTGAGATGTCCCGTTTTTTTTTTTTTTTTTTTTTTTTGCAAACTTCTGACAATTTCTCCATTCAAAAATTAAAAAAATTCAAAATATAACTTTTGTAATTTAGAGTGTAACTTAAAGGAAATGACAACATTATAACACATCAAAATAACCTAAGAGCATGCATTATTTGCAGAGCTTTAATAACAATTAAAATAAAATGCAAATAATGTGCTCTCTCTCTCTCTCTATATATATATATATATATATATATATATATATATATTTATATATTTATAGGGTTGGGTGATATGGCTGAAAACTGTATCATCACGATATCAGTGTTTCATATCGGTCGATATCGATAATTATTGATATTTTTTATGACCCATTTAAAATAAGGACCAGGAGAAGAATATATTATATTTAAACATTTTTATTTTAAACTTAACCTTCCTATGATCATAGTCCCATCAGTTATTAAGACAGAAATGTCAACAACCATGGAAAAATCTAATAATTCAAATGTAAACATAAGTCTAAAGTCACAATGAACACTTAACAATTATCTCTTAACATTTAAGGTGCAAAATTAAAAGAAAATGTGAGAAATGCTTAATAAAGTGTAATACAATAGTGCAATGCATTTATTATATCAGATTCCTTTAGAGAAAACTACAACAAAAATATATTGTTGTAATATATTTGAGTTTGATGTTAATTCACTGGTCGGCAATACCGCGCTGTATACTATATGTGTCGTGTGCACTGAATGCAGTAAAAGAAGAATACCGTTTTTCTCCATGCCTCCGTTTCTTTTCCTCTGGTTGTCTCACACAAAAAGCAAGTAATATTATAGATGTTAGTTGTGCATATTGATGCAAACATAACAATTGTCATACCAAAGAAAAAACTACCCGCCAATGTGGCTAGGGAGACTAAAGTTATTACCCGCCACAGCCGAATTTTACCCGCATTTGGCGGGTGGGTGGGTGCCAATGTCAACGCCATCTTGTCTCCGTTTATGCTTCCTGAATCACGACCGTACTACTTCCGGGTCCTAGAGCCGGTTGCGGAGCGAGTGTGCATGACAGCAACCAAACTAGCTTCGCGACCTCTGTTTTCTACCGACAAAGAATAAAAAATATCGAACGTTCTATCGAACACATTATTTATTGATATCGCGTGTATATCGTGAAACATATCCTTATCATTTTATCTTCCAGGCCTATATATTTATATATATATATATATATATATATATATATATATATATATATATATATATATATATATTATTTTGCTTTACACGCACACACACACGTGTACATGTACATGCGCGCTGTATACACGTGCTTACAAACACAAAATAAAATGTGTTTTATGCGCACACTCGTGTTGTTAATGAGCCATACAATGAAGCTGTGGGAAAGAGTAGTGGAAGCTAGGTTAAGGGCAGAGGTGAGAATTTGTGAGCAGCAATATGGTTTTATGCCTAGAAAGAGTACATCAGATGCAGTATTTGCTTTGAGGATGCTGATGGAGAAGTACAGAGAAGGTAATAAAGAGTTGCATTGTGTCTTTGTAGATTTAGAGAAAGCGTACGACAGGGTGCCGAGAGAGGAGCTGTGGTGTTGTATGAGGAAGTCTGGAGTGGCAGAGAAGTATGTTAGAGTGGTGCAGGACATGTATGAGAGTTGTAAGACAGTGGTGAGATGTGCTGCAGGTGTGACAGAAGAGTTCAAGGTGGAGGTGGGTCTGCATCAAGGATCGGCTCTAAGCCCCTTTTTTGTTTGCTCTAGTAATGGACAGGATGACAGATGAAGTTAGACAGGAGTCTCCATGGTCTATGATGTTTGGAGATGACAATGTGCTTTGTAGCGAGAGCAGGGAACAGGTAGAGGAAAATTTGGAGAGGTGGAGGTACGCTCTGGAAAGCAGAGGAATGAAGGTTAGCCGCAGCAAGACGGAATACATGTGTGTGAATGAGAGGGACCCAAGAGGAACAGTGAGGCTACAGGGAGCAGAGGTAAAGAAGGTGCAGGATTTTAAGTACTTAGGGTCAACGGTCGAGAGCAATGGAGAGTGTTCAAAGGAGGTGAAGAGACGAGTACAGGCAGGTTGGAATGGGTGGAGAAAAGTGTCAGGTGTGTTGTGCGATAAAAGAGCATCAGCAAGAATGAAAGGAAAGGTGTACAGGACAGTGGTGAGACCAGCAATGCTCTACGGCTTAGAGACAGTGGCACTGAAGAAAAGACAGGAGGCAGAGCTAGAGGTAGCAGAGCTGAAGATGTTGAGGTTCTCTTTGGGAGTGACAAGGATGGATAGGATCAAGAATCAGTTCATCAGAGGGACAACCCATGTGAGATGTTTTGGAGATAAAGTCAGAGAGGCCAGATTGAGGTGGTTTGGACATGTTCAGAGGAGAGATTGTGAATATATCGGTAGAAGGATGCTGAGGTTGGAACTGCCAGGCAGGAGGTCTAGAGGAAGACCAAAGAGGAGATTTATGGATGCAGTGAGAGAGGACATGAAGTTAGTTGGTGTGAGAGAAGAGGATGCAGAGGATAGGGTTAGATGGAGGCAGATGATTCGCTGTGGCGACCCCTGAAAGGGAACAGCCGAAAGACAAAGAAGAAGATGCGCACACTCGTGGTCACAGTATTATAGTAAACAGTACACGCGTGCACGGATCTTGATTATATCAATGAGAGACGCACACTAAGACCGAGCAGGGGAGACGGTTACCCACAATTCCGCAGCGCAAGAAAGAGAGAAAAAACGTTGGCTCAGTTGTTATCATGTGACGTTCAGTATCAAAACAAGAAGCGCATGCGTGATACATGTCCGTTTTTCAAGTCAAAATGTATTAAAAATCTTAGCCTGTCTTGCAGAACACTTGCATATATATATATATTAGAGATGTTCCAATACCATTTTTCCCCTCCCGATACCGATTCCGATACTTGGGCTCAGGGTATCGGCCGATACCGAGTACCGATCTGATATCTGGGTGTGTATCTGTACAGTGTATATATACTATATATATATATATATATATATAGCATTTCTTTTTTTAAGTAAAATACTACTAGCCCTTTGTAACGGGTTCGACCCTAAGTGCACGGGCGACACCATGAAATACGGAAACGAGGTGAGGTCTTACAGGGAAAAGGGTAATTTATTTAGAAAAATGGGTAAGGAAAGGGTTAATCATCGCCCCGCTCTTGTGCCACTGTCTCTCATAAAATCCACCGCGTCGCAAAGTCCAGCTTCCCAACAGTCAGACCCCGAGCTCATGGGCCGTAGCCTGATTCTGTGGCCCTGCTCCTTCACATACCTAAAGAGGGGGGAGGCCGCCTAACTAGTGAGCGAGGAGCGATATCAATTTGGGCGCACGCCGTGACACTCTGTAAGTAAGCTAAGCTAGCAAAGCTAGCGGGCATAAATAGGTTATGTTTAGCAAAATACCAGTAGTTACCAGTATCGGAATCGGAACAACCCTAATATATACAAACCGGATTCCAAAAAAGTTGGAACACTAAACAAATTGTGAATAAAAACTGAATGTAATGATGTGGAGATGGCAAATGTCAATATTTTATTCAGAATAGAACATAGATCACGGAACAAAAGTTTAAACTGAGAAAATGTATAATTTTAAGGGACAAATATGGTGAATCAAAACATCATGGTGTCAACAAATCCCAAAAAAGTTGGGACAAGACCACTGTGTGGCATCTCCCCTTCTTCTTACAACACTCAACAGACGTCTGGGGACCGAGGAGACCAGTTTCTCAAGTTTAGAAATAGGAATGCTCTCCCATTCTTGTCTAATACAGGCCTCTAACTGTTCAATCGTCTTGGGCCTTCTTTGTCGCACCTTCCTCTTTATGATGCGCCAAATGTTCTCTATAGGGGAAAGATCTGGACTGCAGACTGGCCATTTCAGTACCCGGATCCTTCTCCTACGCAGCCATGATGTTGTGATTGATGCAGAATGTGGTCTGGCATTATCTTGTTGAAAAATGCAGGGTCTTCCCTGAAAGAGATAACTAGATGTTGTTCTGAATATATTTTTCTGCATTGATGGAGCCTTTCCAGACATGCAAGCTGCCCATGCCACACGCACTCATGCAACCCCATACCATCATAGATGCAGGCTTCTGAACTGAGCGTTGATAACAACTTGGGTTGTCCTTGTCCTCTTTGGTCCGGATGACATGGCGTCCCACATTTCCAACAAGAACTTCGAATCGTGACTCGTCTGACCACTGAACAGTCTTCCATTTTGCCACACTCCATTTTAAATGATTCCTGGCCCAATGAAAACGCCTGTGCTTGTGGATCTTGCTTAGAAATGGCTTCTTCTTTGCACTGTAGAGTTTCAGCTGGCAACGGCGGATGGCACGGTGGATTGTGTTCACTGACAATGGTTTCTGGAAGTATTCCTGAGCCCATTCTGTGATTTCCTTTACAGTAGCATTCCTGTTTGTGGTGCAGTGTCGTTTAAGGGTCTGAAGATCACGGGCATTCAGTATGGTTTTACGCCCTTGACCCTTACGCACAGAGATTGTTCCAGATTCTCTGAATCTTCGGATGATATTATGCACAGTTGATGATGATAACTGCAAAGTCTCTGCACTTTTTCGCTGGGTAACACCTTTCTGATATTGCTCCACTATCTTTCTGCGCAACATTGTGGGAATTGGTGATCCTCTACCCATCTTGGCTTCTGAGAGACACTGCCACTCTGAGAAGCTCTTTTTATACCCAATCATGTTGCCAATTAACCTAATTACTGTTAATTGGTCTTCCAGCTCTTCGTTATGCTCAAATTTACTTTTTCCAGCCTCTTATTGCTACTTGTCCCAACTTTTTTGGGGATTTGTTGACACCGTGAAATTTGGAATCAACATATTTTTCCTTTAAAATTATACATTTTCTCGGATTAAACTTTTGATCTGTCATTTATGTTCTATTCTGAATAAAATATTGACATTTGCCATCTCCACATCATTGCATTCAGTTTTTATTCACATTTTGTTTAGTGTCCCAACTTTTTTGGAATCCGGTTTGTCTATATATATATATATATATATATATATATATATATATATATATATATATATATATATATATATATAAATATAAATTTATATGTGTGTGTGTGTCTGTGTCTGTGTGTGTTTATATATAGTACCCAGTTAAAGCAATAAAATATTAAATGAGAGAAAATTATACTAATATAGAAAAATTTTGTTATAAAACTTAAAATATGTACAAAGTTGCTAATTAAATAGAACAAAAATGGAAGTGTATGAGAGGTTAATTGTATAAGTTATAAAGTATAGATTACAGCTGAGTGCAGTTACTCCTCATTTGTGAAAAAAAATAACGATTCCCAAACACGAGCAGAACATAGATTTTTAACAAATTGAATTTTGTAGAATAAGTTATTCATATACACATCCTTAGGTGTCCTTTGTCTACAGGTATTATTTCATGATTTTTCAAAAAATGGAAATGGCCTCCATATTATCATGCTTGTAGCTCTCTATTGTGATTTAGACCTGTAGCAGCTAGTGTATTACATGACCATTTGAAATTTTCAGTGAATTTAAACCATCAGCTTTGACTATAAAACACTGTGAGTAATTACAGGAGTGTAATTCTCACGGCAGCTCACGAACATCGTGTTTCAGAGTTATGTTCTCCCGACTCAGTTTTAACCTCAGATTGTCAAGTTACCACTGAAACGAGGTGGAATGGATAGAATTCTTGTGTTTTTCAATTAGCTTTTTCAAGTAGTTTTAAGGGAAATACTTGCATTACCTCTCATTTATATTTTGAAACACATGTATTTAAATTAAATACAGTATTAAATCTGGTTTTGGGTATCTTTGAACATAGCAGGTCCCTTAGTGTGGCTGTTTATATCATCTTTTTAAGGGTTGTCATAATTTTGGTCCTTACAGTATTTGCTCAATAAGTTTTCCTGTAATGATAATGGTGCTTTACAGGAAGAGGTCGTTTTGCAGCCCAATAATGATCACTAGTCTATTGATCATCCTACAAGATGGGCCTGGGGAAGATGGACACCTGGTTAGTGTGATGTGTTAACCACTACAGCATCTGGGAAGTGTCAGGCAGCATATGGAGCGAGCAGAAACATGATTGTGCCCTCAGAGCGTCTGGAGCTTGATGAAGGCTTGATGAGCTCTTTGTAGATTTGTGTTTAGTCTTGTGATGGTTGGGTCGAGGTGTGTGAGGCAAAAAAATGTTGAATCACTCTGTGAAGCAAAACATGGTTGAACCCGAGGAATCCTGGTTCTGTTGGTGTGCTCTGGGTTGTCAACTGATTTTGTTTCCCTGAACAATATTGATCTTGACTAAGGCCTTTAATCCAAATTAGGGCTGCACGATATATCTATATATATATATATATATCGCATGCGCGATAACCATATTGCAAAGAGTTGCGATAAATACGTTATGTGCCAAGCATTTGTGTGTCCAAATTTGACCAATCAGATGGGCCATTACTATGTTTATACCCGCTCATATATATATTTATATCTTTATACTTAATTCTGTCGCGAAGTAACCCGGGATGATCAGAAGACTTAGCGATTAGCTGTTAGCGCATTGTAGCGTGGACGGTAAATCCAAATGCGGAAACAAGCAAGTAGGCAGGAAAACCACGCGAATTAGTTTAAGGACTCTCACAGAAGGGGAGCAAGGGAAAAACACACATTTAACCCGCGTCCTATAAACACACACTCGAATCAGAAAGTAAACAATCTGCACCGACATGCGTGAACACAGTGACTCAGTGGTTTGTTTACTCCTCTTATACTTCCGGGTTCGCGCCCGCATTACTTCCGGGTCCTAGTGCCGGTCGCGGAGCGAGTGCACGTGTGTGTGAGACAAATAGTACTTTTTATTTAATTTTTGTTTAATAATATTTATTTTTATAAAAAAATAAAAATAAAACAGGCGAGCCAAAGAGAATATTTAGTTTAAAAGATGCTCTTGTTTTAAGACACTATTGATGAGTGTATGGTTACATGTAAATAAACAGTAATGTTTGAAAGTAATTCATATTGTGTTGGCAGGTTTATAGTAACAGCAAACCAGAAGTCAAAATATCTGCTGAGGGTTTTAAGTCATTCATAGTGTTTTGAAGTCTAAATATTTGCAACTTCCTTGACATATAGTTTCTTTTTAGCCTGAATTAGATTTAATTACATCAGACGAATTACCTGTTTTAATTACATCTATTACCTGTTTATTTTAGTGTGATCATTACATATAAATAAATAATTAACAAAAAAAGGCAATAATAATAATAATAATAAATGCATTTCTCTAGGGAAATGTTATATCGCAAGAAATATCGTTATCGCAATATTCAACAACAATATCGCATATCGCATATTTTCCTAATACCGTGCAGCCCTAATCCAAATACGACTCCAGGGGCTGGAACACAGCACCCATGCACTCTGCGATATGGAGGCATGAAAAAGAGCAAGAATATCTCAACAGTTATGGTGTGGTGAACTAAAGCATGAAAGAGCATATTAGAATATGTTATGGAGATTTTTTTTATACTTGTTTTTTTTTTTAGGTTAAAATTCAAATGCTAGCAAAATATACACAATTTCCATATCACAAACCTTTCATCATCTTAGGGAGGTTTTCCTTATCACTGTTTCCCGTTATTTGCTCAATAGCACCATGGTTTTGTCTTTTTCTCTTTTTGGGGGATTTTACATGTCACCCCTCACCTCATTAAAGGAAAATGTCCTCTAGTTCAAATAAATACTGTAAATGAAATGCTGTTGACATCACATACTGTATCAGGAAAGGCTCATAACATTCATTCATTCATCCTTGAGTCTCACATTTTAATAATACCTTACACAAACACATCAAGTGCAATAATGTTAAAGGAAATGCAGTCTCACACACAGTCTGTTTTATTGTTGGGGCCTAACCTTCATGGGCTCTGCTCTATAGCCCCTGGGCAACATGCCTAAGAACTGTCACGTGACAAAACAGACCTCTACAAAGAAACCTTCTGCTCAACCTTTACCCTTACTTTTTTTTCTTTGGTTTGCCTTTAACTACAGATTTTATCTTTTTTCTCTTCTTCCTTCTCACGTTGGAGCTTTTTGGAAGAACACCTTTGCTTCTTACCCCTTTCTTCTCTCTCATTAATTCTTATTGACTTTATATTGAGCCATTTTTGTAGGAAATTTGATATGTACAAATGTCTCGGCTTTAACTTTTCTGACATTTCATAACGTGTCCAAATGAAACAGTGAACTGCACATAATTTTTTTCTATACTGTACAACATTGCACAGTTGTTAGTGTATATAACAGTGTATGTGTCTTGAATATCCTAATAATGGCTCTGAAATTCATGTATCTTCATTAAATTCTTAAAAATATAGTAATGGTTTAGAAGTATTGATGTCTAAATGATAACCTGAATTGTCAAAAACGTAATATAAACTCACAATTCATGCTCCTAGGATGTTTTATAGTTGGCATTACACAGGAATGATAGTAGCACTCACCTCCATACATTTTAAGAAAGGCAGCAATGAAGCCATTTCTTGCCAGAAAAAAAAAGAAAACGTACAATTGAACTGCTGAAGACCAGGGTAAGGACATTTTCTCCAATGAATTTCCTTTCCGATTGTTAGGGACATCCAGAAAAAAGCTTGTCCAAAAAAAAATAAATGAACGTTACCATCAGTCCTGTGTCATGCCAACAGTACAGCATCCTGAGGCCATTCATGTGTGTGGTTGGTTCTTAGCTATGGGAGAGTGCTCACTCACAATTTTTGCGTAAGAAAACAGTCATGAAGAAAGAATGGTACAATAACAACCTCTGAGAGCAACTTCTCCCAACCATCCAAGAACAATTTGGTGACAAACAATGCCTTTTCCAGCATTTTGGAGCACCATGCCATAAGGCAGAAGTGATAACTAAGTGGTTCAGGAAACAAAACATAGAAATTTTGGGTCCATGGCCAGGAAACATGGCCACAGACCTTAATCCGATTGAGAACTTGTGGTTAATTCTCAAGAGACGGGTGGACAAACAAAAACCCGTAAATTCTAACAAACTACAAGCATTGATTATGCAAGAATGGTCTGCCATCAGTCAGAATGTGGCCACGAAGTTGATTGACAGCATACCAAGGCGAATTGCAGGGATCTTGAAAAAGAAGGGTCAGCACAGCAAATATTGCATAAACTTTGAAATGCGCGTAATTATACTTCAGTATACCGTAGTAACATCTGACAAAAAGTTGCAAAAACACTGAAGCAGCAGACTTTATATTTGTCATTCTTGGCCATGGCTGCACTGTACATAGAGTACTACCACCCACTGCTCAACTTCAACAGAAAAAACAAGAGGATACTAAAAACATCTACACCCTAAGCCACATGAGCAGTCCAATTAAACCACTGCCGTGTTTCTCTTTTGCTTTCTGTCTGATCATTTGTTTTCTGTTTGTGTCTAGGAAATGGCACTCATAAGACATAAAGGTTAGTCAGCATGTTCCTGACTGTGACCTGATGCTGTTTTTCTCATCTTCCTCTGCCATGGAAGGGCAGAACTGTTCTCACACGGAGGGAACGCAGATGGATACTGGAATGTTGGGTTTGGCCTCTTCTACTATGGAGGTATGTCTGACAGAGTTTACATTAGGGTTGTTCCGATTCCGATACTGGTATCGGGGTCTGACTGTTGGGAAGCTGGACTTTGCGACGCGGTGGATTTTATGAGAGACAGTGGCACAAGAGCGGGGCGATGTGATGCGCCCCAGAGACTTAAAAAAGGGGGGCATCTTTGATCTCCGTGAGAGGAGCGCATGAATGAGCTGTGCGAGCTCTCGCGGCACCTTCACTTCCGCGTCGAGCCCGTCTTCGCATCCCTGCCGCCGAAGTGGAAAAGAGCGCAGAGAGCCTTTAACCCTTTCCTTACCCATTTTCTAAATAAATTACCCTATTTCCTGTAAGACCTCGCCTCGTGTCCGTGTTTCATGGTGTCGCCCGTGCACTTAGGGCCGAACCCGTTACACAGGGCTAGTAGTATTTTACTTAAAAAAATTAATTTTTTATATATATATATATATATATATATATATATATATATATATATATATATACATACACACACACTGTACAGATACACACCCAGGTATCGGATCAGTACTCGGTATCGGCCGATACCCTGAGCCCAAGTATCGGAATCGATATCGGGAGGGGAAAAATGGTATCGGAACATTTCTAGTTTACATGCTGGTTACACATTGCACCTATCCTTTTCTTTAGAATTGTTGAAATCCTGGGAGCTGGAAAAATGCCATGATGCTCATACTGATTGCACAAAGGCATGACTTATATCATTTAGCAAGGTTTCTTTCATTATGCTGTGATAGCTATAATTGTATGGGAGTGGGAATGCATTGATGAATAAAATACATGAAAGAATTCTCATACTGTTGTAAATAGATAAATTACTATTATTTTTAAAGTAGACAAATAAAAAACCCAAACACACAGGACAATTAAATCACCTGTTCAGGCTAATCTTTTTATTTTCGTATTTGTATGGCATGCAAAAAAAAAAAAAAAAAACCTCAGTAGGCTAACAGTCACTAACCTTTTTTTTAATCCCAAAGCTGCAACATAGCAAGTGCTTCCCGTTCGGAATTTCACCAGTTGCTGGTGAAGCACACACACCAGCTTACAAAAATGGGATTAATTAGTATACTTAATTTGCATACTTTGATTTTTATTATTAGGACCCAAGTGCTATGACACCAGACGTATGTTTTCATAATGTTTGGGAGCCCCCGTTTCTACTAAGGACTTTTCTTTTCTTCCAGCATTCAGGGCTTTTTGGGGGTCTTAGCGTGCTCAAAGGCTCATGAAAATTGCCAGACAGTTTGGAATCTGCTGCAATTCGGATTCCAGAGAGTCTGGGCCCCAGGCACAGCTCTTACTCATACAGCTGAACAACTTTTACATTACATGTTATGGGTCCATTCAACAGGAAGTCAGTTATGTTTGCAAAACGCACGTGCCAATGTGATCTCAAGACGTTGAGGATTCAAAATTACAGAGGGATTTTAATGACTCAAACGGGTCAGCCATGGCGATACCTCAAACTTATGCCGAAAAGTGGTTAGTAATTTCTGTGCGACATAATATTGAGTGACATCATAGTGTGATGCTTTTCCCAGCATCCGTTGCTTTTTGAAGGTCTTGACATAAAATTTAACTAAAATTGAAATAATAATGGTATCGGTCTGTCCCCTTTAAATGCATGTTAACATGCTCAAAAATCACACAGATTGTGTGCTGCACCCAGGAGGCCGCTTATCGTTGCTATATTCTAATTTGTCCTCTTATTTAGAATGTCATGAGCCCTTAAATTCAATCACATCTGAATGCACATCTGATGTGTTTGAGGTATTATGGTCTATGTGAAGTATAATTCAGTTTCATCATTTTGTGTATCAGGTCATCATGTTAACTCTCTTTCCTTGTTTTCTCAAGTGGTAAATAGAATCAATGTGGAAAATTTTGAAAATTTGGGAAGATGCTTGCATTTGTTTTGCCCGCACATTTAGACAGCAATGCTTGTATCCCTCTGATTCACAGCTCCTTTGTCTAAAAAATATATAAATTCTCTTTCAGAGTCCGCTTTGCACACCGTGGAGTTTCTCACAGATGTCTTATAACCCGCATTGGCCTGCCCAGTCTGCGAGTCAGTAAGTACTCTAGAGTATCTTATTATTTTGGTTTGGCATCCCCATTTACGTGTTCAGACTTTCGTAAGAAAGTCTCCTTATGATTTTCCCATGGTGGTGTAAAAAGTTACAGCTTCAACAGCACCCAAGATTCCTTCTGTATATGTTAAATAAATATTTACACTTAAGCTTTACAATATCAACAGAAACACAATTTTCGTTGTTAAACAACAACATATTTATTCATTTGTTTATCATTAGGTTAATATTATTATAGAAACTAATTCTTATTTTTTTTTAAAACAGCACATTAAAATAAACCTGTATTACAGTCAGAATTTCTGACAGAGCTGATGTTTTAAAACATGAATCAACACCTTCAGACCATATAAGTATTCAAAACCACCACTTTAGACACATTAATGACTTCTTTATGAGGTTGTGCATGTGTCACAGGTCTTTCTGTCCTAGCTTAAATGCCTTCCTATTTTAATGTATTTGTAGGAACATGAGTTAAAAAGCTTGCAGGTATGTGAAAAAGTGATTCCTGTATCTCGGAATCATTGGCAAAACCTAATCAGGAAACGAGGGCATGAATTAACCTGCTCGATTTACGTACAACTTTTCTGCCCTAACAATTAAACGTAAGAAAATGGTGAGGATGCAATCAGCCTGAGCAGATCTGTACAGGCTGAGTGGGCGATCTGGATTATGTTCATATAACGGTTACTTTGTTCATCACGCCAGTAGAACTGCAATCTCAGTTTTAGGATGAATAACAAATAGCGTCACTCTGAATGCAACATCCTGTCTGCCCACATGCTCTGCTGGAAAAATAGCACAAAACGTTCAGATTTATGTTCATTCGTCCATTACACAGGAGAAAAGACAGCAAGCAGGTGATGTACATGTAGTAAAAGGGTATGTAGCACTATCCCCACTGTTGAATTATCATCCAGTTGGACTCAAATACATACATACAAATTTGGAACACTATGGATTTTGCTAAGGACATGAAAAAAATTACCTGAACTTTTTAAAGGAAAAATAATGACAATGTATAAAACTAATGGTTGTAGTTTATAAACATTCAAGACAAGAAAACACTCCTGTCTTTCCACACATAAAGACATTGTCTTTGTCATTTAATGTATTATCTCATTAAAAATTTGCTAATTCCAGCTCAAACATTTGGATATTATTAAGGAGATTCAGGGAATGTTTTTCTCCTCTGTGACTGTGATCAAGCATGAGATAAGTGTGTCATGGCAGGCCAGGCAGCAGAAGGGCGCTGGCGTTCTACAGTTCAGGGCCAAAGCATTCTGGGAAACTCTCCGGCTTCCAAAGGCATGCAGGCCTGTTCTGAGAGGCTGGTATTATATTAGTAGAAAGTGGTGGCTGTGTGCCCAACCTGCAGTGTCGCTCTCAGATCAGGAGAGGGGGTTTTCGCCTCAACACCACTCTCAACCACTTCAGGTCTCTGGTGGAGTCACTTACATATAATTTTCCATTTAATTTTAATTTATGCTTGCCAAATGGAGATGTCCTGCTGTTGGCCAACAGATTTATCAAGTGTAAATGATCACATTCAGTTGTGTGCTTCTCAAAACAAACAAAATGAACATCAGTAAAAAGAAATTATTGATTTAAGTAACTTGTATGAAATCTTTAATAGGACATTAGGAACATCACCTGTTTTCATATTGCCACCAGACTGATACTGTATACTGTATATACTAGGAAGTGTAGGAAGGAAATTCAGGCTTGGACATACACCCCAGGCATAATTATTTGTTTGTGTGTGTGTGTGTGTGTTTATGGGGTTATATAATTACAATAAAATGTTACACACAGCAACCCTATCCTGCACAGTCAGTGGTAACAATAATGAATTAATTAAATAGCAACACATTGTCTGTCAATACGGATTTTTTTTAAGCACAAGCAAATTGAAACTAAATATGCAGTCTATATTTGAATTAGTCTATAATTGAAGTCATCTTGCCACATTGCTTTTGTTTCCAGAAACATTGCTGGCCACGTTTACATTTGGAAGCCTCTATATATTGCCTTCTTCCTCTTTTTCTCATTTTTTCCAGACGTTTCTTTACATTTTGACGTTCTCTTCTCCATTTTTTTTTCTAACCATCTCACTGCAATGCACTAAATTTAGCTTTGAATACTCAGAATGTTAACCTTATGAGGTCCACTGATACATCAGCCCACCTGGATTTGTCCCAGTGTGCCCGATGGCCAGCGTACCACTACTGATATATGAGAAGCATGTCTTTTTTCATTATCTTTTCTTTTTTTTGTTCAGTTACAGTTTACATCAGGCATGGATGCTATGTGAGGAATAAACAATAAAATATATTGCTGTTATAGGCAAATGATGTGTGATGTGGCCCCACGTACAGCACAGTTAATTATTGTCCTTTAGCAGCATGTTTTGAAGTGTTGTGTTCCGCTTTTACCGCAGCAGTACCAGTTGATGTTGCCAACCGTTTGGTTATTTATTGATTTATTTATTGAAGAGCCAGCAGTACCAGTTGATGTTGCCATCACTTACGTTATTTATTTATTTATTAAAGAGTAAGCCTTTCTGCATTTTTACTTTTTTTTACATTTGGCTGGTATCCATTGTGTTTTTCTGACTCATGGCCAGTTTTACAGGATAGGCTCCAGATCCACCATGAATCCTGATCAGGATAAAATGGTTACTGAAACTGAGTAGTTAGTGAAAGTGCGAGTTATAATATTGTGGAAGTAATTATGTGGAACATCTGGGAAACCAGTTAGCTCCTATTATATCTTCTTTTACAACAACTTTAAATAGCTGTGAAAGGTGAAAGGTGCCTGAATGAAACAAGTAAAAAAAAATTGATGAAACAAGTAAAAAAAATTAATTCGTTTTTCTGTACTATAGCTGCTTTTAAAGACAAATAAGTCATGGCTGCTGAGGTGTAGGCTGTTAGCCAATTCTGGCCAATTCAGCTGGTACAGTATCTGTGAGCACAATCTTATGAAAGAGAAGAGTTGGCTGGTATCATTAAGAAACAACCCGTTATAATAGGGGGGAGCTGGCTGATGGGTAAAAAATGACAAAATGACAGGAGACCAAACTGAGGAAAAAAAAGTGAAAAGGAAAGCCCCCAGTTTAGGTTAAACTCTACATAGCCTGGTGTGCTAGTGCTATTTTTTTTTTTTTTTTTTTTAAACCTAGCAAATAAAATTTGGCACTTGTGTCATTCTTCTTTTGAATGTGTATTAGACAAGAATTGTGGGAGAAATGGGTCTATAATAGTTAAATGAGTGGAGAATAAGACTGAAAGGTTTTTTTCTTTTACTAAGCCTACACCATTCCCCCAATGAACACAAAGCTACATCCCAAAACTTGTGGTTTACAGAAAGATAACATGCTACAGTAACTAGACTAATCATAAGCAAAGGACCGTTGTGGCACAATTAAAAAAACAAGCAACAACTATATAAGCAATCAGCTTGTCCTCCAGTGATTTAAGAGGATGAGAAGAAGCATTGGTGGCATTTTCAATTATTGATGCAAGGCAAGTACACTTTTAAACATTCTGTATTGAAAAGCAGGGTAACAAATATTTTTCCCCCCACCTGCATAGTAATCTGCTTGTCCTGGGAGGAGCCCTGTCCTGCACATTTTTTGACACTGGTCCAAAGTATTGCTTTTTTTTCTACATCATTTTTACCTTTATTGGTGGAAAGAAATTAAAATATTGCAGTTTTAAATACATAAATGATTAATTGATAATCATTCTGTATTCCTTTGGGGTTTTTTTTATCTTTGCTACTTATGTGCTGAGGTAATTAATGTAATCTTATCTAATTTATTCTAATATATTGATCTTTTATTAATAACATCTGAAATCACCTTACATGTCAAAGAAGCAAATGTGTTGTACTTTAACAAATGTTTAGTTTTTTAAAGCTCCAATGTGACAGACAGGAAAGATTTTTGGAAGACTGTCAGTATGTGCATTAGTGCAGTGCAACCGGAAACTACAAAGTTAGCTGTATATAATGTCTGGAAACAAGGGCTTGGTAGATCAACTATTAAACTGAATAACCAAGGACAATAACTCTTATTTATGTTGTTCAAATCAACAAAGACTTTATATTTTCAGTAAAACATATTCTAAGTTTAATCCATCAATAAAAATATCCATCACATTTTATTGTGTTTTATTATTGTTCCATAAATATATATATATATATATATATTTTTTTTTTTTTACCTTCAAACGCTTTTTCCTTAAATAATGATAAATTTCTTTGTAACTTGTATTACTCATTTTGTGTGTGTGTGTGTGTGTGTGTGTGTGTTGTGGTCAAACAGAAACTAAGCCCACTGTAGTGGTTTATTTGTGAAATCACTCATGCAAAGGAAAACTTCATAGTCAGGGGTATTTAAATTGTCCTTTCATTTGTTTTTTTTGTTTTTTTTAACAATACATTCTGCTACAAGGAGCAATAGAAAAAATAACACTTCCTTAAACAGAAATGGTGCTTTCCCATTTGGGAGTGGCTGAAAAGGAAGAACTGAAAGTGAATGTCACATGACATGAACATGACTCGGTAGGTAGGGAATGAATGTACGTCATATGCTGAAGGGCACTAGTGTTAGTCATGGACTGAGAAACTGAGGGAGGTTTACATGGTGAAAACTTTTTTAGATTTAGACTTTTCTAAAGGTAGGCATCTGGTTTGTCTCTTATCTTTCTGTCTCATTTTCTACTATTAATGACATTCTTAATTTATACTGATCACCCACCGTCTCCTAGGTGTATATGCCTTATCTTGCCTTATAATGCAGTTCTGTCTGTGTGGAGTTTGTATTACTACAGTTCCTTCACTGTTAATCCCAGAGACAAAACAAGAAAAAAGATACATAATAACAGCAAAATATGGGCAGTCCATGGCAGAGTGTGTTTTTTTTTTAAAGGCAGGTCCACCTAAAGGGTAAAACTGCTATAAAAAAGAAGACTTGTAATCAAAGTGTAAGGCACATGTTTGTTATAAGAAATTAATTTTCCAATTTGAGATTAGAGAGACTACTAAAATAAATGTATTATTACATTTTTGTAATGTGTAAAAATGTATTGTTAACATTGCAGTGTATTATTACAGTATGTTATGGTTATAATTAATAATTGTATTAAATGCTCATTAGACGCGATTAAAACAAAATATCTGGAGACATTTTATTTGTTAGCTGTCAGATCCATCTGTTGTGGTGTAAAATTTTCCAAACCACATATAATATACTGTATAATAGCAGATTTGAGAAGATAATGTAGTACAGGGTGAGAATGTTAAATAACATCTTAATGAAGTATGCACTTATTGCATTAGTCAGTTTTATCTGCTATGAATAAAAATAGGCAGTGTGATGCCAAACTTTTCACAGATTCCTTTTATAGTTTCACATCACTGTTGTAATTTCCCTCAAGCATATGTCTTACATTAGAGAAGTATATTTAAAACAAATTGAATGCACATTTACAAATCAGCCATTAACATTATAACCACCTGCCTAAATGCCCCCCCACCCCACCCCTTCAGCATTAGTATTTAGAATCAGTGTTAATCTTTACAGCAATTTGAGGTACAGTAACTTTTCTATTGGATTGGACTAGATACCCTGTCACTGGTTCACTGCTTTTCCTTCTTTGGACCACTTTTGATATGTACTGCAGACCAGGATCATCAACAGCTGCAATTTTGGAGTTGCTCTGACCCAGTCAACTAACTATCACAATTTAGTCCTTCTCACAGTAGATATAGTTATAATCTTTCAAGTGGCAGAAGATGGGACTTAATCTTAGGAGGGTGGTCATAATGTTATGGATAATCTGCTAAATAAATAAAAAAAAGTAATGTAAATGCAAATTAAGTGCTTTATTTTTTCAACAATCACACTTGGACCAACTTTCTTTCTATATCACAGGCAACACTGTTCCAGCAGCACTCCAGAGATGCACATGGAAATTTTCAACCATTCCACTTTTTCAGATTTTCCCGATATGTTAGGTTTTTCCTGCGATGAAGACTTCTTTCAGGTGAGCTATGTTTTACATATTTATGTACCTATCAAGAAAGATGAGAGGGAAGAATGGTGGGCAGGATGCCAGTTTTCAGCATTAAGATAAAATTTCCGAATTTTTCCTTAGTGCGTTTTCTGTCCATAATCTTGAAGCCTGCAGTGTGTGGACTGGACTTCCATGTCCGGTTTGGTACACTTTCATGTAAGAGTTATAGTTGTTATGGTCTGTAGAAAAAGGTATGTGGTTTTTAGTAGGGCTGCACGAACACGCAAATCTAATCAATTAATTTGATTACATAAATACATATACAGCAATATGTCGCAATATTTAATTTTGTCCTAAATTTTGCTGGTGTATCTAAAATAAAGATACTAGTTCTCCCGGCCTGACCTCACAATGACAAGAGAGCTTAATCTGTTCATGGAACATCAGTCCAACTTGATTCAGACCCACTTGATTCCCACTGTATAATATAGTGTATTCAGAGTCGGGGGAGCCTGGAGCATATCCCAGGAGACTTAGGACACGAGGCGGGGTACACCCTGGACAGGAATTCCAATCCATCGCAGGGCAGCTTATAAACTTATTTCGTGCATTTTTGGTGTCTCATCTGGGGGAAAGCTGTACAATTTTTTTTATTATTATTTATTAATAAAAATAGTTTTTCATATATAAATTCTGTTCCTGTCCAAATAGCCGCTGGACTTATTAATTCTTTACTTTTTATGGAAAAATTACTTGTAAAAATACATTTTTGTATGAGAAAATGCTTGAATAAAAGGTTTAAAAAAATTTAAGTCAACATTATGGTTATTACAGTATTTACTGACAAGTTAAATCAGCACCTCAGGATTAATCATCCAACCAGAAAATTACATTGAAATAACAGTGAAAAACAATCAGTAGACTAGTTGATGAATCGACTAATATATTTATTTAAAAGTAAATAAATAAATATATGATAGATTAATCTATAAAACAAAATATATCATTAGGTGCAGCCCTAGTTCTTAGCCAGGTATTGTTTCTAAGTTCCTGGTCATGAGTGTTTTTGCTATTACTGGCATTCGAAATTACACAATGTCTCCTGAAGATAGAATGAATACTTTCCTGCTGTGCTGCCTAGGCTGCTAATTTTAGTGGCATATAATAAAAAACAAGGGTTAGAAAATTGTGTATTAAAGAGTTAAAAAATTTGTGTACTCACTGATACCTTTTAAATATATCTATAGTTTGGGTAAATGTTCTGACTAGTTAAAATATGTTCCAAAGCACCTGCTTCACTTTTTGTTTTATTCTTATACACAAGCTATATATAAAAAAATTCAAATTCAAATTTTATTTGTCACATACACAGTCATACACAGTATAATATGCAGTGAAATGCTTACACGACCGCCAGTGACCTTAAAAAGAAAATAAAAGCTTGTACGTAAAATAAATAATCAATAAAAAGGAAATACTAAAGAAATAAATTTAACTAGTAAAATTAACTGTACAATAAGGGCATAATAAAATATTGCAAAATATAGAAATATAGGGTAGATAGAGTATATATGTATATAGAATTTAAAGTGTCAGTGGTTGTGCAAATATGCATGAAAGTGATTAATGAAAGTGACATGTGCAATTTTCCAGATGTATAAATATTTAGTGCAAGTGTGTATGAATGTGTCCATGATTGTCAGTGTTGTGAGCTTAAAAAGATGTTATTAGTCCTGTGTGGAGGTGTGATTGAGAGACCTTATCGCCTGCGGGAAGAAGCTCCTCCTCAGCCTCTCTGTGTTGGCCTTTAGGGAGCGGAATCGCTTCCCAGACCGCAACAAAGAGATATATATATATCAATAATCTGCGATATTATAATACTGAATGTACATTTTTCAGTTAATTTGTGTCCTGTAGTCATAACATTTTTCTGGCTGCAGTTCCTAATTTTGCATGCTGCATTTGAAATTCCTGCCTCGCAGTTCCTGCCATGAATGTGGATCCTTCTAGTTTGCTTGTGCTTGTTTTGTTTTTTTATTCAGAATTCACTTTTTAGATATTTTTTGTCATTCAAATGGAGAAATAAAAAAAATGTGAAAAAATCATTAGATCCTTTTTTCCTTTTCCATGTTGGTATTGGCCAGGTTTTAAACAATACAATTAGATTTTTCACCTAATTTGACCTATATATAAAAAGATACCCTTTACTTTTTGCTCAGCTCTACTCTGCTGTGTTCAGCTCTGCATTTCTCTGATGGGGACAGGGCCTAGAAGTCCTCATTTACAGAGACACTGTAACAGTGCATTCGGATGCAGAGTAAAGAGGAGATTGAGGTGTGGGAACTGCATTATCTCAGATATATTTCAGCATAAGCATTAAAAGACACACCTTTGAGACCTAGAGTTTTACTTTGTTCACCTACACACATAATGCGCTACTTGAACGCCGACTTCCGCGTTCTTTTCAATAGGGCTCAGTCAGTTCCGGTTTAGCAATGGCTACGTTCTACACCCGCCGTCTCCAGGATCTCCAACGGATTAACGTTACTGACGTGCATCGTATTTGCAAAATAACCATATTATATAAGAATATATATATGTATTATATATTATATAAGAACTTATTAAAGTCAAAGTCAACTTTATTGTCAATTCTACCACATGTCTGTACATACAGAGAAATGAAATTGTGTTACTCTCAGACCCTTGGTGAATAACAGATAACATTAAATACATAAAGTAGAATTTTTAAAATTAAAATATGAATAAATACAATTATACATATAATATATATAAAAAATACAATATACAAGTAAGGGCACATGGCAGAGAGTGCAAACCAGACAGAGTAGTGCAAATGCAGACATACTGTATAGTGCAAATAGAGCTTATATGTATGATAAAGTGATGGAGAGCAGCTCTGTAACAGACGAGTCTTATGAGGTAGACTGAGTAGTATATATATATATTGATAACACATTGTAAATACTACCCTTTACTGTGTTCTGTAAATGTACAGTCACACTGAACGTGTAGCTCTTGTAGCTGTTATTTCAGCTCCTCCACTTCATTAGAAAGTTCTTCTATTTTAACACATGTCAGGTCTAATAATGAAGGCTTAGGAATGCTACAGTAATCATGATCCATCGTTACATCCATGGGTACGGGTTCGACGGATACCACTTCAGCAGGACCGCGGTGCTTTAACGGTGTAATCATTCCAGGCAAAAAGCACTGGTACAGCGCCAGTTACTAACTTTTTTCGTGCCTCTGGTGTTTGCGGTTCAATAATCTGATCACTACTAAAATGTTTACTGCAAACCTTAGAATTGCTGGTAGGACAAAAATCGTCTCGGTGTGTGAAGTTCACAAGCCGCCACCGTTTTCTAAGGTCCACATCTGAAGGAAAACTGTGAAAACTTAAAGTTCCGTCGAACTTCGCAGAAGATGTACACAGCGGAACACAACAGTGTATGTTCTATACCTTCTGCTGTCTCTGCAATCTATAAACACACTTTTTTCTGAACATTTCCTCCAAACTCCAACACAATGGCCAACAAACCGGAACTCAGCGAGCCCTATTACTTCAAAGCGGAAGTACGTCACGAGTCTGCGTGCAAGTAGTCCATTATTGACTCTTATTTCACTTTTACTTGTCAGATCCACTTGACAACACTGTTTAGTCTGTACCAAACATGACCATTAAACTCTAAAGTTTGATTCTAGAGCGTACTCTACTCTAGTGATGACACAAACCACAGCAATTTGCCAAAATGACAACATATAAGTTATTAATGAACGACAGGTCACCCGTTAGTGGTTTTTACTTACATTTTATTTTTTATTATGTTATAAACAACTACATTCATTATATATACTCCCCATATCTTTCTCTCTCTCTCTCTCTCCCTCTCTTTCTCTCTCTCTCTCTCTAAAAACAGAGTCAGTCAGTCCTGCTCTGTCATTAATATTTTCTTATTATATATATATATATTTGTTTATGTCCATACAGCTGTTTAGTCCCAAACCTGTGAGTTCTCATCATATTGTGTGTGTATGGAAATGCTCTTACTTTCACTATATAATGCTGATACATAAGAGCATTTGATTCGAGCATTTGATTCGAGCACACAATGAGATGGCCAGTTCATGAGTGAAAATGGTTCCACATTCCTCTTTTTTTCAGGTTAGGCTCACTAACCAGTGCTTTTCTTATGTTCATACAGCTGTTTAGTCCCAATCCTGTGAGTTCTCATCACATTGTGTGTAGGTGTGTGTGTGTGTGTGTGTGTGTGTGTGTGTGTGTGTGTGTGTGTGTGTGTGTGTGTGTGTGTGTGTGTGTTGTGTGTGTGTGTGTAAGGAAATGCTCTTACTTTCACTATTAAACATAGCTGTTGATTTTTTTTTTACCATGCAAATTTACCAGTTTGTTTAGGTGATCTCCATTCATGATTTTTTCCGACCACATTTCTTCCACAAAGTTGACAGTTCAGCACTATCCTTCAAAGTTTTAATAATGTGTTGAAGGGTTCTTAACCCAGTTCCAGTAATTTCAAATCTCCTGAGTAGTTTTCTTTGCTGGATTCACACAATAGTTTTTTGGCTGGGTTCTTAAACAATATGAGTAATTTTTATAGGAACAGTAGAAAGCAACTTAATATAAAAGTCATTGATTAATATTGTTATTCAATGTTCATGTTGCAGCTGCAGCTGCTGTTCAGTCGGTGCTGTTATACACAAATAATCCACACCGTCTGACCACCTGAGATTTTACAATTTAACCATATTATACTATAAACACAGTCTTCTCAGTGAACATATAATGTGCTGTAAATCAAAAGAAATACAAATGTGAATAAGAGGTGTGGTGGGTTTTTTTTTAATTTACTAAAGAGCTACAGTTAGAAAGTTTGTTTTCCATGTGGGTGTAAAAAAGAAATTATGAAGCTTGGACACAGTCAAGTAAGAGTGTGTGGCAGTTAAAATTAAACTGCTAGTTTGTTTTTATTTTTGAGCAAGCAAGTTTAAAATCGCAGTCCTACGCATTTCTCAGGAATGACATGACTGAGATTAGGGACCTATCATAGTAAGAATTCTCAGACAATGCTGACAATGATGACACGTCTACATCTTTTTCCGTTGCTTAGCAGTTGAAATTCTTGTTTAGGCCACACCCAGTTAGGCTGTAAGACATGGAGCAGGTGTTAAGAACACTTCAAAGATAATCAACCAGAGCTGTTGCTTTAAACCCTTAGTAGTTTTGAGGTGCTGTTTTTTTTTTTTTTTTTTTTTGGATTCAGCTGTAAAGATAGAAATAAAGATGAACATTTTGGAGGCAGAAAATCACCTCGCAGCTCGGTTTAAACTGGGACATGGCATTAGGTACTGTGGAATGTATTAAACGACGTTGCTATTTTAGTTCCATCGCAACAATGAAATTCAACACGTCATGGGCTCTCACGGAGAATATAAAGAATGTGTCTGTTTCTTGCTTAATCCCAAACTGAGCGAATGGAAGTTCAAAAAAGAAAAAGAAAAAAGAAATGCTTGAAATCTCACAGTGCTTTTCTAAAAAGCTGAACTATGAAAAGGGGCTGCATTTCACCTGCCTTGCAATCACTTCCTGTGGGTTTACTCGGACGTTAGTGATTGAGGGAAAAAAAGTTTAGTGAGGAAGCCACAGCAGGGAAGCTGACTGAAGATCAGTGTTTAGTTACCATAATGTGAATACCTCCAGCAAGACCAGGACCTTTTTTTTTTTTTTTTTTTGGTTTTCTTTAGTGAGCAATAATGGAAGAAATATTATTCATATCTGCATGTGTTAAATGAATGTGTGTGACCTATGAATGTATGACCTAAAATGTAAAAATCATAGTAGCTTTTGTGTAGTGCTGAAGACCCCGTCCGCCCCGCTTCACCTTTCTTAGCTTCTGGAAAAAGATGCTTCATGAGAGAACTCTGACTAAATGAACTGTAATTGTCCTGTGACTAATCCTGACCATGTTGACCAGCAGGAAAGATCACACTCTCCTGTTATCTTAACACACACTCACTCACGTACTGTCTGTGGAAGAGACTTCTTTAAAAACACGAGTAACTGCTTAGGTGAGAGTTTGTGACAGAACTTCCTCATATTGTGTTGTATAGAGGATGTTAGAGCACTGCTCTGTTCCTGCAACCACTTTTAAAACTTAACTAGAAACTATCCACCGACTTTACACGGTTTTGTTGAGTATTGTTTGTGTATTTGCTCCATGTAGTATTCCTTGCTGTTTCTGTTAGCCGTGTTGCTAATCATCCTTTTTATCCCTAACCTTTTTTAAATGTTCATAGCAGACTCATTAGCAAAACCAGTAATTTTTAATATTAGTGTATTTGTACATTAGTTTATTACAATAGATGTGAAATTGGCTCTTTCAGTCAGGTTGTAGATATAATTTATAATAATTTTTTAGTACATTGATTAATCTAGCAAATTTAGATTTCATGCTTCAGGATTTCCAGGATCATTTTGTTAGCCTGGGAAAATAAACTGTCATGCTTTCTGAATATTTTTTTATTAATATAGCAAAATTAGCCTTCATTTATTTATTTATTTCTTAGCCTAGCAAAATTGGCTGTCATGCTGTAGCCTTTTCAGAATAATTTTTATTAGTGTAGCAAGATTAGCTTTCATTTTTTGCCTTTCCATAGTCTTCATTTGTATTATCCAATTAAATAGCTTTAATTTTGAGCCTATTTGTAAACTTGTTATTAGCCTATCAAAATTAGAACATTTTCAGAACCATTTTTATTAATGTCGCAAAACTAGCTTTCATTATTTAGCCTGTTTGTATTTTTTTTATAGTTTAGTACAATGAGCTTCTACTGTATGTTTTAGCCTTTTCTTAGTGATTTGTATTCGTCTGGGAAAAAATAGCTTCTATTTTTAGCCTGTTTGTAACCATCATATTAGCCTAGTAGAGTTAGCACTCATGTTTTAGCCGATTTGCAATCGATGTCAGGATAGAAAAAATTATCTTTTGTGTTTTAGCCTTTCTATAGTAATCTTTCTAGCTTAAAAAAAAATTTTTTTTAATAGCTTTCGTGTTTTAGCCTGTTTATGATGATGGGTTATCTGTAAAGGAGGAAATGTCATGTTTTATTTGTAGTCATTTTATTAGCTTCACATGCCATGTGAGCAGCCATGTTTTGGCAGTCTATAAACCGACTTGGCTGTGTTTAGCCACGAGAGAACCTCTGTAGACGTTCGACTTACTAACAGGTGTATTTTTGTGCCGCTGCTTACATTTCCTTATGCTTGTCTCACTCCATTTGCTTACAATGTAGCCACACCTTACATTTTATTCTTACTGCCTTTCCTTGTGTGTGGCCCAACATGTCTGAAATGTTGGGTCATACAATGTGTGTGTGTGTGTGTGTGTGTGTTTGTGTGTGTGAAGATGTATGTATACTGAGTAAAAATTCTTATTGCTGAGTGATCTCCCAGTTGGCTGCTACAATTGTAAGGTAATTGTAATACACAATTACCTCCAGAAATATTGGCACCTAAGCAAAAATATGACCCAGTATGTGAAAACCCAGCCAAATCGCCAAATCCTTTTTGTGTGTGATTTACTGTTTTCTATATAAAAGTAATTCACAAAAAATTACTTTGGCTGAATTTTCACAGACAAGGTTACAAATAATGAAATAAACATCATACACAATTAAACGACGAAAAAACATTTCTCTTTGTTCTATAAAAAACATTCTCATGATTATGGATTTTCTTTTCTCAGAAGTATGTGCCAAAATGATTGTTATCCCATTGATTATTTAACAATATGAAAGCAATAAGATTGTTATTCAAAACCCCTACATCATACCAGGAAACTCTGCTAACCCTATCAGTTTCCCTGTGGAATAAATATGAGGTTACACACTTGTAATATCCATTTAGCGTCATCACCATAGGAAAAAAAACATTGACAGAACATAAAACACACTGTTTTAGGTGTTTTCACACACCAGCACACAGAAATTAAAGAATACTGCTGCTGCTCCGCATGATGACGACGATAATAATAATAATAATAATAATATTAATAATAATAATATATTCAAACTCAGAGATGTTTGAGGCAGTGTTATCATAAAATGGAGGGTAAAAAGAAGATGAGCAGTCCTGCCTTCAGGTGTCTCCTTTGTGTTGAGGCAGAGCTTTATTTCTCTCACTGAAAATATGTTTCTAAAGCCTGAAAGAAAACTCCACTTCATTGTTGTAAAGGTTTTGTTTCTTCCTGATTGTTCAGGTTGCACAATGGCGAATGTAGCGCTAATGACTAGCGGCTAGCTGAGCAAGTACGTAGTGCAACCTACCTGAACTACAGAGCAACGAGAACATGAAACCACAATGCAACCACAGAGAAAAGAGGGGCCTCAATACATGTGTATAATACACACACGTATATACACACACACATACACTCATGCACACATGCACACATACATGCACTGCATACATAATATGCTTACAAAGAACTTTTAAAAGCATGCCCATGCATCATCATGCGACTTCCATGGTAGCTTTAGTATGTGGGCAAGTTTTCAGTTTGATCAAATACAGAATCAGATTATGCAAAACGAAGCTTACTGTCACTTAGACAATGCGTAGGTTAAACTTCTATGGAACACTTTTTAACCGAAAAGTAAGCCATGCACATTTTTTTTTCTTTTAAGTTGTTTTGAGGCTAAATGTCAATTAGGGAGAGACTGATCCAGGACTGGTCCGTGTTACTTTTTCCTTCAACCCTAATGACTTTTATTTAAAAACTATGGCATGTTAAATGAACGGCATGACTGTCTTTTCCCGTTCACCCGCTATGTGAAGGAAAATTAATTGAATATAACGCTGAGCTGCAGAGGTTGAATCATCCTTTCTGATATCCTATTAGGACCGGATGACTACTCGTTCATGTGGATTCCCAACTATGACCCCACTCACGACGCCGCTCTGTCTCTCAGATTAGCAGTCATAACAGTCCTGGAGCTCCTTATTGCCATGCGCAGCCTCTTCCAGTAGGCATTGATCAACGGGCCATGTCCAGAGACCTCCAAACTGATTAGGATCTCAAACCACCAGATTTTTTTGGCTCTTTTTAAAATGATTATAATTTTAGTATTATATATTTGCTATATCTATATAAAAATCTATATTATATATAGATTTTTTTTTAAATGCTAACATTGGTATGTATTAGTACTAATAACGCATTAATCATTTATTAATTTAAAAAAATCATAGTATAGCCTAAAATCACATTATAATGTCATGACTGCAGAACATAAAGCAAAAACTATTTTCCCTTAAAATCAATCTGTATTAAACTGATTAAAATCCTTGTCATGGGATTATATGCAAATTTATTCCTTTACTAAAAAGTGTCCCTGACTGTAAATGTCTTGCGGCCTCTGTTGTTGCCGAAGCAACTTTCTATGTTTGTATAACTTCTGCCTAAAAATTTGGTAAGGTGTAGGTTACTCTTTGACAGGATCGTTCCATTCTCACAATGGGTTGTTCAGGAAATCTTCGCTTTCTAACGGCAGCTGTTAACTCATTTCTCAGCTTGCCACCGGGGCTGCGTAAAACTAATTATCTCAATCGTTTCCCATTCACAAGTGATGAATGAAACCATGGTACTCTTCATGCGGCTCAACACAAAAAGACAGAGGCTGACATAATGTGCTCGTCAGAGAGCCACTGGCCTAAAGAGAATAATCATTAAATGATGATCTGTGAGCATTAAACAGAGGCCACACAGCCGCCACAGTGCTCTGGAGATCCTGCGCGCTGCGCTGTTTACACTAGAAATGCGGTTGAGTTACACCATGTACAGTAAAGAGGGCCTGACTGCCAGGAACTCTAGTCACTTACCAACAAAAGCATCATTTCCTGAAAGCTCCTCCCCTCCTCCCCCTCTACTCTCCCCTCCCCTCCCTGCCACCTTCAGCACTGAGGAACTAAACCACAATCAATATGACTGAACATTCTGAGCAAATACCTGTCACTCCTCTTTTAGCAAACGAGGAGCACGCTCAGTAGGAAGGCCATAGAGCTTTCCAGCACGAGCCTAGCTCCTACCTGTTGTGTGTGTATGCGTGTATGTGTGCGTGTGAATGCGCGCATGCCTGTGTGTGTGAGTGAGAGAGGAGTTGTTGGTGCGGAGTTTTGGGACTGCTGCGTTGGCCCTCATCTGTGTCTGTGTGTCATTCATTCTTTCCTCGCCGTCGTTATTCTTTGGGAATGCTACAGTTGTGCTGACTGTGCAGGGATTTGCTCCAGCACATGGACGGATGTGTCGCTTTCTCAAACTGAAAAGCAGTGAGTTCCCGGGGAGGCACTGGACTCATGTCGCTCATGCAATTTTGGACTAAGTTTTATGCAGACCTGGGACGGCCACTTCCCAAGGTACATGTTTACTTCACTGTAAAAATGTTTCTTTTAAAGGCAAAAGTGTTTTGTTTTGTATAATTGCACAGATAACAAATGCAACTACCCATGTTATTTGCTCACATGATTGCATTTTTCTCATAGTGATGAATGATTATCGCGTCAGTCACGTGTTATTCCGGGAAGTCTTTGCCAATGCACAGTTTAATCTGGTTTCTCTCCAGGATTTTTTAACATTTATTTCCTGGACAGAATAAACAAACAAACTTCCTTGTCAACACGTCTTTAAATTTATTCCTCAGTTTTTGGATACATTTATTTCTGTTCGAATAAAAAGTAATAATAACTCTGAGATTCATTTGTTAAATAAAAACGCTATAAGATGACTGCGGGTTGCCAGTCATATTTAACGCTATTGATTCTCAGGCCGCTGCATGTTGGTAATCAACATGACAAACTGCAATCTGTGCCGGCTTCCAGTAAGAGGTGGAAGGAGGCGCTTCTTGGATTCTCCTCTGGCTCGCTGACAAATTTGAATACCATATAAATTTCAGGTTATTTGCATGACAGCCTTTTGCACAAACTTTTGGATGGTTCGATGAGTGCACTCAAGTTTAAGTAAATAAATTGTTTCGCATCAAACTTCCAGAAGTAGCGTGGACCATGACAAAGTCTTACCTACATTCATGTCACAGTCAGTGATTGTCCCTGTTTGGGGACAAATGCTGTGCACAAAAAACTGGAATATGAGGCCTGTTTGATCAGTTAAGTCAGTCAGTCTTGGTGAATAGAAGGTTTCAGATGACATCTTGTGTTTATCTGTTTGCATGCACTTTTGGGTCAAAAGTGTCATCAGGCCGTGTGAATCTTCAGATTCTTTAGAAGGAAGGAAAACCAAGGTCTGTCAGTAAACGGTGGGCAAACAGATCTATTTTAGGCCTGAGGCTAAACAGCAAGAGAGCGTGCCTTACTGGAAGAGAGTGATGTAAGGTGCTGTGACTAGACCTAGAACACGGACACCTGTGGTTTCATTACTTGACCTACAGTACTGTATGCAGATCTGAAAATGTTTTTTTCTTTTTTGTTTTTTCCATTTATTTCCATTTCTTATTATTATTATTTTCATTTCTTTTGCTCTTCCTTTCTTTCTTTCTTTCTTTCTTTCTCTTTTTCTTCCTTCCTTTCGTTTAAAGACATTGTGATGACAGTTTTAACCGCACCTGTTGGACTATGTTTATTTTAAATGCATTAGGAAACTCTTGCTTGGCTGCTGTTTTCCCGTCAGCGCTTGTTTAGCGGCTTCAGTAAGTGTGAAGCCTTATGGTGTAATCTAATCTATTGTAATAATGTGGCATAATTTCACTGGAGGATTAACATCAGTCGGTTTGCTGACATCAAGGACACTTATTTACACAAACACACACCTTCATTTTATTTTAATCATCTGCCTGCTGTGCGAAGCTTTCTGTCTTTTCTTCATTGTTCAAAATCACACACAGACGCTCTGACTTTCGGTAAAAGAAGCCCCCTGTCACTGCGCAGCTTCCTCTTCTCATAGTGTGCTAACACGGTATTTGTTAGTCACATCTGGCCTGCGTTCATGTTGCCATAGGCACCCTTGACTGTCCAAGTGTTTGCACTGCGTCGTCTTATTCAAGCCCAAAGCAAACAGAGCCACCTTAGCAGTCTTCAAAGCAGTCTTGGATAATTAACAAGGACTGCAAGTACAACATGAAAGAAATGAAATCATCTGTTTTCACTGGAAAGTGTTCAAGCAATGCTGGGTTACAGTCAGCATGAAGCGGGTTATGGAGGTCAGGTAGAGGGTGTGCCATGCCTGAATGTTATGTTTATTTATCTAAAAAAAGGATTTAAATTCATTAGCCGGAAGATTGTGTTATATTCCTGATTTTATTTATAATTTATTCAGGTTGTAAAAAAAACCCTGTTGCCATTAGTTTTGAACACCTTCACTTTATTTCTCCCATTGTTTAGATGTCCGGGCACGTTTGTAAAAAACACTTCACATTGCAGTGAGATTTTCACGCAAACTCATCTACTAATGAAGTCTTAAAATGATTTAAGTTAAATGAGCAAAACAGCATGCATTTTGTTTATTTGCCTTAAATAATGTGTAATCTGACGTTCTTTCCTGAAAATGCAAAATGCAGTTCAGAGAGAGGCTAAATCAATTTACTCAGAAGTGTAAATCAGTCACTTCTGAGTACGCAGATTAATGAAAGATATGTAATTATACTACACCATTTTAAATAGTGAGAAATTATAGTTTTATATAGTTTGGATATTATTTATGTCAAGTCATTTGTAGATGAATGAAAACGTTTTTAATCATTTGCTGTCCTTGATTGACATGCTCATGTCTACATTTCTATTAATAATTTATTCATCATTTGCTTAACTTTTCCAGATATTATTTGCAAATACCTCATCTGCATACTGTTACTTTCTGCATGCTATAAATCACCTAATTAACATCTGTGAGGAGCAGAAAAGCTTCTTACAATGCACACAAAATGCAAAACCTTAATGCAGTTGTCCTACAATGGTATTCTGTGCGCAATCATACCTGAGCTTTTTTTTCTAAACAGATTTGTTTCTGTACAGTACAAGCTTCATGTACATTTGAATTTTTCCTGAAAATCTGAAAAAAGTCTTAACCTTCAACACAAAGTGCAAATATTTTTTTAATAGGTCACAGACTTGCTTTTTCTCACCGTCCTTTGGTTCTTTGGGCTAGAAATATGTTTTAACAAATAAATTAAGGTTTTTATATACGGAAAAATTTCCTGTGGTTGACATGGAATGCTGGGGGATTCCCTGCACGCTGGTTCAGAAAAAAAAAACGAGTGGAGCAATGGCTCAGTTTTCCTGAAAGTCTACGTTGTATTCATGTGGTTAAAGGACAAAAGAAAGCAACGTACTGCCTGATCACAAAACTACAGTAATATATCTGTATTTTATTTCTTTATCACAAGCCCTGGTGTGTCTTAAGGAAAAACTACAAATCTTTAAATTTTACTCTTTAAACATAACAGTAATAAGCATTGATGTTAAACATTATACCTTCTCAACTTTGTACTGTGGCGTTGGTGATTTGTGGACCTGTTTCAGTGAGGGAGAACTACTCAGATTGTGAAAACATGGTCTAAATTGTGTTGTTTTTTTTTTTTTGAGCACTGCTGGGAAACACAAATTGCTTGTTTAAGCAGGAAACAGAGGAAAATATGAAGTGGAAGAGGAACAGACTGCGAGAGGACGCTGGGATCAGCAGACCACAAGTCAAATAAGTGTGTTGTGTGTTGTCTCGTAACAGTTTATAACTTCATTAGGTTATTGTGAACTCTACAGGCTTGGCTACAGATCTGTGAATTGGAAGTGTTTCGCAATGTAAAGTTGCACCCTGAGTCTTTTCTCGGCACTAATCCTCTGCAGTTACAGACGGGAAATTATTAAGGCTAATGAGGTGCACAAATGTTTAATTGAAATCACTGTGCAGCTTAAAATGTCATATATGATAGTGATTTTTTTTATTATTTATTTACCCAGAGTATGGATTTAAGATTTGAAATGATTGGATAAGAAGTATTTAGAAGAATATCACAACCAGCAGAAAAAAATATATACATATATAAACATTTATAATAAATTATCAGTGAATAGCAAGAACAATATCTGATAAAACCTGCATGTAGGTAATTTCCAAAGGACAGTAATTCGAATCATTCTTTGACCAAAAGTTTTAAGACGCACATCGCACATAAAAAAACATATATAATGGTCCTTCTCAAAAAATTAGCATATTGTGATAAAGTTCATTATTTTCTGAAATGTACTGATAAACATTAGACTTTCATATATTTTAGATTCATTACACACAACTGAAGTAGTTCAAGTCTTTTATTGTTTTAATATTGATGATTGTGGCATACAGCTCATGAAAACCCAAAATCCCTATCTCAAAAAATTTGCATACCATGAAAAGGTTCTCTTAAACGAGCTATTAACCTAATCATCTGAATCAACTAATTAACTCTAAACACCTGCAAAAGATTCCTGAGGCTTTTAAAAACTCCCAGCCTGGTTCATTACTCAAAACCGCAATCATGGGTAAGACTGCCGACCTGACTGCTGTCCAGAAGGCCATCATTGACACCCTCAAGCAAGAGGGTAAGGCACAGAAAGAAATTTCTGAACGAATAGGCTGTTCCCAGAGTGCTGTATCAAGGCACCTCAGTGGGAAGGAAAAAGTGTGGCAGAAAACGCTGCTCAACGAGAAGAGGTGACCGGGCCCTGAGGAAGATTGTGGAGAAGGACCGATTCCAGACCTTGAGGGACCTGCGGAAGCAGTGGACTGAGTCTGGAGTAGAAACATCCAGAGCCACCGTGTACAGGCGTGTGCAGGAAATGGGCTACAGGTTGCAAATTTTGCATGTCATTCGGAAATCAAGGTGCCAGAATCTGGAGGAAGACTGGGGAGAGGGAAATGCCAAAATGCCTGAAGTCCAGTGTCAAGTACCCACAGTCAGTGATGGTCTGGGGTGCCATGTCAGCTGCTGGTGTTGGTCCACTGTGTTTTCAAGGGCAGGGTCAATGCAGCTAGCTATCAGGAGATTTTGGAGCACTTCATGCTTCCATCTGCTGAAAAGCTTTATGGAGATGAAGATTTCATTTTTCAGCACGACCTGGCACCTGCTCACAGTGCCAAAACCACTGGTAAATGGTTTACTGACCATGGTATTACTGTGCTCAATTGGCCTGCCAACTCTCCTGACCTGAACCCCATAGAGAATCTGTGGGATATTGTGAAGAGAAAGTTGAGAGACACAAGAATCTGCAAAAGGATTCCCGACCAAGTATTGAGTGCATACAGTAACTGAACATAATTATTTGAAGGTTGACTTTTTTTGTATTAAAAACACTTTTCTTTTATTGGTCGGATGAAATATGCTAATTTTTTGAGATAGGGATTTTGGGTTTTCACGAGCTGTATTCCACAATCATCAATATTAAAACAATAAAAGGCTTGAACTACTTCAGTTGTGTGTAATGAATCTAAAATATATGAAAGTCTAATGTTTATCAGTACATTACAGAAAATAATGAACTTTATCACAATATGATAATTTTTTTTGAGAAGGACCTATATATATATATATATATATATATATATATATATATATATATATATATATATATATATATTGTCTTACATACATATATGTGCTTTTTATGTGAAAGAGCACAACAGATTTAACAAACTTCTACTACATGTTAAAATGTGCTGCATTTACACACACACACACACACACACACACAGCGAGCCATTTGAAAGTTCAAACGCATCTGTAACTGTAATTGGATAGAAGATTTACGCATTTCTGTATATTCTTACATCTCTTTGAACGTCTTCACTGAACTTTCCTGTCCATGGAAAAAGGCGGCTGTGCATGGTGTTTTCTGTTGCGACAGGAACAAACAGGCTGCTCTAGTTTGAGTCAGAGCTGGCCTCAGTAAGATGGGCAGGATGTGATGTTTTTGCTTAGTAAAGAAGCAGCTGTCAGTTGCTCCTCAGTTTCTCCGTGGAAATGTTCAGAACCAAGGCGAGCCTTCCCTGAGTTTGCCTGCCATCGTGTGTGCGAGTGTACGACTTTCCTGCCATTCTGTTCCAGTGGCAGTTTTATTTTCCCCTAAAATAACTACACTCCTTGCTCAGTTCTCTAGCTGTGAATTCACTGAATTCTCTCGTTTTTCTGTTTACAGTCTACACAAAAATCCCAACTGTGACTAATTGCCTGCTACACTCTTACATTGTACATTATAAACCTATGGTATAATTATTTTTTTAAATCAGAAAATACTGTTGACAGTTATGGACTGAAATTCCTGGACAGTTAGGGTTAAAAGTTAAAAATATCTCAAAATTTATAAATTTATAAATTTATAGATACTTGATACTAGTATTGTAGCTTTAATAATTCTGATGATTTTTAAACAAAAAAATACAAAAACAGACCTGAGCATTAAATCATTAATTCCTTAGTTTGTTAACATGTTTGTTTAGATGGACTTTAATCCCACTTAGGAACAAGTTTTTCTAGATCATTTTTAAAAAGCCAAAATTTACAGAGCATGTTTTATTTATTAAACAATCTTTAAAATGTTTTTAAAAGAGATTGTTTCCTATGAAAGTGATAATTGGGGAAGCAGAATTTTTTTTTTACTTTTTTTTGGTTACCTGAGTGTTTTGTGCACCTCGGTTATTTATATTATTATATTATGATTGCCAGCATCGGGTTTTTTTTTTTGTTTTTTTTTTTTTTTTCAGATTCTGTTACTTCTTGATCAAATGCTTGACTCTATGAATCTGTGTTTTATTATAAGGATTTTGTTTTGTTTTCTCTATCACTTTTTAAGTGAGTAATTAAAAGGAGATGTGTAGACCAGTGTGTACAACAATATGAAATGAGCTCAGAGTTAATTGCTGCTATGAGATTACAGCGAGCTTTACTGTATGCACTTAGAAAGCAGCTTTTAATTAGAGACGGTCCTGATCATCATCTCCTCATCCCTGATAGTGAATAGACTCACTTTTTCTGTTTTAGTTTTTTTTTTCTCAAGACTTGAGACATTGTTGGTTGGATGCAGTTAAATGTTTAAAATTTTGAAAGGTATTAGGAATAAAATTTCATCAGCTGATATCTAGTTCCTAACTAAACTGATTAGGCTGACTGTATGTCTGTTTTGCTGTGGCACCTTGTTATCCAGCAAAGCCTGATATTCACTGTGTGAACTAGCAAGGTTTTAGGCATCTTTTCTGGCTGCTTAACCATTTAAATTTTTGAAAGCAAATTGAAAAGTAAACATAATAATACTCATGTTTTTTTGTCTTTTGGTCACAAAACATATTTAAACCATTTAAAGTTATATCATTCAGTGTCATTACACAGCAATTATGTTTCACAAGCATTGAAGTCATTTAATTGAGTTTCTAGAGTTGTTCTCGTTGTTCTGAAGTTGTTCTCGTGGGAACAAAATAATGCAATCTCCAAGGACCAGTTTATCTAGAATTGATTGGGTTTTATTTCCGTCCAAGAACTAGTTTTTGCATGAAAAGAAATTCCTTGAGATTTTAAACCTCTATGTGATTCAGCAGTCATCCTCAATAATCTGTCTGGTATTCAGGATCACAGTGTATCTGTTTCTCTCACATACACTGGCCATGAGAGAGGATGGGACACTGTTCAACCAAAATGTTTTAGGAAGAGTCCAGTGGAAGCCCACATTATGAACACAGTGGATATAGAAATAAAATTATTGGCATTATGAAATGTTGCTCCCTCTGGGCACTGGTGGCTCAGTGGTAGTTGTTTCGCCTGCCATGCGGAAGGCCCGAGTTTGATCCTCAGCCAGTGCTCAAATACCAGCCACTGGATGCGGTGCCGGTCCCAAGCCCAGATAAAATGGGTTTTGTCAGGAAGGGCATCTGGTGTAAAACCCGTGCCAAGCACAGGTGACCCCTTGCTGGGAGCAGCCGAAAGACCAACAACAACGCTCTTGATGCATTTTAAATTTTTTCATAAAATGGTCTCAGTCTGTGACAATTCACTCTCTCTATCACTTCCTGTCTCTCATTGTTCTTGCTCTTTCCCTCTGTAGGACCTATGTATAGATGATCTGCCCAACAACTCGCTATTCTCTTCTTCTGAATCCCCATCCCATTTAGATGACAGCTTGGCAACTGTGCCTACCATATGGGACATCAATACACCAGCACAGATTCAGGAGGTAAGACTTACGTATTTGCTCCTCTACCCACACAGAGTCATCTGTCAAAGCAACCGCGGGTTTCCTCTGAATTCTGATATTGTTTGTTGCACTCCTACACTTAAGCGCTCTGTATAGGCTTTATGAGGCTGGCTTTTAAAAGATGTTGTGAACCCAGTCGACATGGCACATTTTCACACATAATTTTTATTATTATTTTTTTGCCTCTGATTTACTTTCAGTCTTGTGTTTTCGCTTTTTCCTCTTTTAAGCCGCTATTCAACACCCGGTTTCAAGGTTTAAACAGTTTAGAAGATATCACTGCGATAATCAGCACACCGCCTCTGAGGAGCATTCAGGTAGCTTTTTACAGCATTACACTAATGAATAAATGAAATCATCCTTGTCTCTAGTAGAAATTAGGCGAAATGACTAAGCTAAAGTTGATGTGCATAATTTTTTTTTAATTGACCTAATCATTGTAACACATCTAAACTAACAGAGTTCATGAAAACATTTATAGTGACTCCATAGTAATTAAATTGATTTATAGTGCAGTTCACTTCACTTCAAAATGAACTTAAGTTTCGTAAACAATTTCCCTGAAGTAGTCATATGATCTATCACTATATAAAGTTTTACTTTGATAGATTTTGCTTTCACTTTCATTTTTAGCTTGGTTCTTTAAGTGGGTGTACCTGTACTCTTTGTCTCTATGAGTAATTGTAACTTGTCTGTATTATAGCAACCAGAGGAGGAAGAGGAAATAGAGGATGAGGAGACAGAAGAGTTAGGCCATGTGGACACCTATGCTGACTACAGACCTTCAAAATGTAGGCTCAGCCATCCCATTTCAGTTCCGATCATAACTGTCTGTCATCCCACTCTATTAACATTTTTTTTCTTTCTCTCCTTGTTTGTCCCCTTCCAGCCACTATAGGAAACTCACACCCTGACCGTGTTGTAGAGACCAACACTCTTTCCAGCGTCCCTCCACCAGACATCAGCTACACTCTCTCTATTCCCAATGCCATCATAGATAGCAGTATGCTCTCTGCCCTGCAGCTCGAGGCTATCATCTATGCCTGCCAAGTATGTACACATGTGTGTCTACACTTATCAGTAAGTTCAGATTTCAGATGTTGGTTAAAAACCTGACCTCTTTCTTCATATGTTAGCAACACGAGGTGATCCTACAGAACAAGCAGAGAGCAGGTTTCCTGATAGGAGATGGAGCTGGAGTGGGAAAAGGTCGCACAGTGGCCGGAATCATCCTTGAGAGTTACCTAAAGAGAAGGAGAAAAGCACTTTGGTAAGCAGTTGATCCACAGCTTTACAATGTTATCAGCTCGTAAGGAATCTCTGCACTGTAGAGCTTGGTCATTTTTTTATTGTTCCAGATTATTGATGAACTCATCATCAATGAAGTGTGTAATAGGAGAAATTATTCTATGTTATGTACTGGGTGGAATGGCGACATAGTGGTTAGCACTGTAGCCTTGCACCACCATGGCTGGGGGTTCAATTCCTGGCCCTTGTCAATGTGCGTGGAGTTTGCTTGCAGAGATTCCACCCAGTACTTCGGTTTCCTATTAAAGTTTAAAGATTAGGCTTACTAATGTTTCCAAATTGCCTGTTGTGAGTGTGTGATTGTGAATGAATGGATTGCCACCTCTTCTAGGGCATACCCTGTCTAGTGCCCCAGGGGTATGCTCTAGGCTCCCCTTGACTATAGACCCAGTAGTGATCTATAGTGAGAGTGTGCAATGTGGCATATGTCCGTGGCATACTTTAGTGCTTCTTCTCCATAATTTGCTTCTTTTCACCTAACTTAAGCTCCGTCTATATATCTAATTCATCTGATGTCTCTTTCAGGTTCAGTGTTTCAAATGACCTCAAATATGATGCTGAACGAGATCTTCAGGACATTGGTGCTCCTAATATTCTAGTACATGCCTTAAATAAGGTGAAGGTCTACACACATTGTACAGAACTGTCATTTGCACTCTCATTTACAGTGGTGTGAAAAACTATTTGCCCCCTTCCTGATTTCTTATTCTTTTGCATGTTTGTCACACTTAAATGTTTCTGCTCATCAAAAACCGTTAACTATTAGTCAAAGATAACATAACTGAACACAAAATGCAGTTTTTAAATGAAGGTTTACGTTATTATGGGAGAAAAAAAACTCCAAATCTACATGGCCCTGTGTGAAAAAGTGATTGCCCCCCTTGTTAAAAAATAACTTAACTCTGGTTTATCTGGTTTATACCTGAGTTCAATTTCTGTAGTCACCCCCAGGCCTGATTACTGCCACACCTGTTTCAATCAAGAAATCACTTAAATAGGAGCTACCTGACACAGAGAAGTAGACCAAAAGCACCTCAAAAGCTAGACATCATGCCAAGATCCAAAGAAATTCAGGAACAAATGAGAACAAAAGTAATTGAGATCTATCAGTCTGGTAAAGGTTATAAAGCCATTTCTAACACTTTGGGACTCCAGCGATCCACAGAGAGAGCCATTATCCACAAATGGCAAAAACATGGAACAGTGGTGAACCTTCCCAGGAGTGGCCGTCCGACCAAAATTACCCCAAGAGCGCAGAGACAACTCATCCGAGAGGCCACAAAAGACCCCAGGACAACATCTAAAGAACTGCAGGCCTCACTTGCCTCAATTAAGGTCAGTGTTCACGACTCCACCATAAGAAAGAGACTGGGCAAAAACGGCTTGCATGGCAGATTTCCAAGGCGCAAACCACTTTTAAGCAAAAAGAACATTAGGGCTCGTCTCAATTTTCCTAAAAAAAAACATCTCAATGATTGCCAAGACTTTGGGGAAAATACCTTGTGGACCGACGAGACAAAAGTTGAACTTGTTGGAAGTTGCGTGTCCCGTTACATCTGGCGTAAAAGTAACACAGCATTTCAGAAGAAGAACATCATACCAACAGTAAAATATGGTGGTGGTAGTGTGATGGTCTGGGGTTGTTTTGCTGCTTCAGGACCTGGAAGGCTTGCTGCGATAGATGGAACCATGAATTCTACTGTCTACCAAAAAATCCTGAAGGAGAATATCCGGCCATCTGTTCGTCAACTCAAGCTGAAGCGATCTTGGGTGCTGCAGCAGGACAATGACCCAAAACACACCAGCAAATCCACCTCTGAATGGCTGAAGAAAAACAAAATGAAGACTTTGGAGTGTCCTAGTCAAAGTCCTGACCTGAATCCTATTGAGATGTTGTGGCATGACCTTAAAAAGGCGGTTCATGCTAGAAAACCCTCAAATAAAGCTGAATTACAACAATTCTGCAAAGATGAGTGGGCCAAAATTCCTCCAGAGCGCTGTAAAAGACTCGTTGCAAGTTATCGCAAACGCTTGATTGCAGTTATTGCTGCTAAGGGTGGCCCAACCAGTTATTAGGTTCAGGGGGCAATTACTTTTTCACACAGGGCCATGTAGGTTTGGATTATTTTTCTCCCTAAATAATAAAACCCCTCATTTAAAAACTGCATTTTGTGTTTACTTGTGTTATCTTTGACTAATAGTTAAATGTGTTTGATGATCAGAAACATTTTGTGTGACAAACATGCAAAAGAATAAGAAATCAGGAGGGGGGCAAATAGTTTTTCACACCACTGTATATGATGTCTTTCATCTCACCTATTTGTGTGTCGCTGTTCCCTGTCAGATTAAGTATGGGGACACCGCTACCTCAGAAGGGGTTCTGTTTGCTACCTACTCAGCCCTAATCGGAGAGAGCCAGGCAGGAGGCCAGCATCGCACCAGACTCAAGCAGATCCTTGATTGGTGCGGACCTGACTTTGATGGAGTTGTATCCTTTACTGTTTGATTTCTCACTATACCTAACCAATGAATGTAAAGATTTAAAATCTGAATGACTACTACATGTGCTTGCATGCTTGTTATATATTCCCTTAACTGAACCATGCATGTAGATCGTGTTTGATGAATGCCATAAGGCAAAAAATGCCACGTCTACCAAAATGGGTAAAGCTGTGCTGCAGCTACAGAACAAGCTTCCTCTGGCCAGGGTGGTCTACGCCAGTGCGACAGGTTAGTGTTCCAAGGATGTCATTACAACTACATGGAAATGTTAGTAGTTTTTTTTTTTTCCTCTTGATTTGAATGTTGATTCCCCGGCCATTCCACAGGTGCATCTGAGCCAAAGAACATGATCTACATGAGTCGTCTGGGTATTTGGGGAGAAGGAACCCAGTTTAAAACTTTTGAGGACTTTCTCCATGCTATAGAAAAGAGGTTTGTAAAATGGACATGGTCAGTAAATAGCTAGTTGGTGCGGGAAGACGTTTACTCATTGGCTGATTGCACTGTTTTGGTAGAGGTGTAGGTGCCATGGAAATTGTAGCAATGGACATGAAGGTGAGTGGGATGTACATTGCACGGCAACTGAGCTTCTCAGGGGTGTCCTTCCGCATTGAAGAGATCAGCTTGGACGATGACTTCACACTTGTTTACAACAAAGCTGCCAAACTGGTGAGCACTCCATAAAAGCCAGGATTGTTTTAAAATTATATTTCAGTATAAAAAAATTTTTTCTTTCTTCTGGAAACAATATAGCTCATCTCAACTATATTGATCTAAGTCCTATTTTGATAGCATTTTTTGTGCTATCAAAATGAGATTAACACAACCACATTCAGAACAAAAAACTAAACCTTGTTCTTATCATATTAGTGAGGACTGCAAAATGTAGATTTTGGCATTTTACATTTACATTTAGGCATTTGGCAGACGCTCTTATCCAGAGCGACTTACATTTTTTTTATTACACATCTGAGCAGTTGAGGGTTAAGGGCCTTGCTCAAGGGCCCAACAGTGGCAACTTGGTAGTTGTGGGGTTTGAACCTGGGATTTTGGCAGCTATGTGAAACCAATTATGTAAATTATAAATACAAAAATCTTGAATCATTAATGTATAATAGGGATGTAACGGTATCAAAACTTCACGGTACGGTAATACCTCGGTATGAATGGCACGGTACGGTATTTATTGAATCATTTACAGGAAAAACAAAACTAATGAAGAGACTCGAAAAAAGTGCCAGAAGTGTTTATTAAAAAGTATACATGAACATTGAACATATCAATGGCATACAAATTAGCCATCTATCGGTAAACTTTGAAACATAAACTTAAATGTTTCGATTTTAATAACAAAAAATTATTAAACCATGTAAAAAAAAAAGTTTCAATTCAGAGTATTTGAGAACATTCACCTCATTCACTCACTTATTCAGACAGAGACAGGATTTTTTTCCCTTTCTCGTTTCTTTTCAGAGAGAAACCGAAATGACTCGATAAAACTATAGGTCTTCTGAGAAAAGTTTGCTCAGGCGAATGGAGGTAGCGGGAACTACAATTCCCATCAGCCCAGGCGTGACGTGACCATCATCCTTTGCGGTCTGTTGTCGCTACAGATCCAGTAATGCGGAAATGGCTGGTACTGCTATTAGCAGCGAAGGAAAAGAGATGGAAAGAGTAATTAATCATTACGGAGTAAGTGCATTACTGGATCTGTAGCGACAACAGACCGCAAAGGATGATGGTCATGCCTGGGCTGATGGGAATTGTAGTTCCCGCTACCTCCCGTTCGCTCCATTCGCCTGAGCAAACTTTTCTCAGAAGACCTATCATTTTACCGTCATGTGACCACGGTATTATCGAAATAAATTGCGTTATTGCGGTACGACAGTATTTACAATACTGTTACATCCCTAATGTATAATATAAGTAAAGAACACACAATGGCCCAAGCTCATGCCATAGAGATGTTGCCTACTGTAACAACGGTTACAGTTTTAATTAATTGATAAATGAATGACACAGTGCACTTTGTAATGGTTTCTTTAATGTTGTGGAAGGTACACTAGATTGTTTGTTATTGCTTATGTTATAGTAATGATAAAAGTTCGTTCTCTCACTGGTGTCACCGACCCAATCCTTTCATTAATGTTGCATAAACAGTTTGATCAATCAACAGCTGTGCCTGTTTATGATCTGTTACTATACAACTTTACACTGTAGATTAAAGAAAAACATAATGTATTAGAACCACTGTCTAAGCTGTGCTATTATACAAAATAAATACTCACTTTCTGACTAGTTTGATTTGAGCATAAGCCCATGGTGTGGTGTAATATTCTAATATCTTAAACACCAGAACTGCTGTGAAAACTGAACAGACGCTTTCTATCTGTGATCCTCAGTGGGCAGAAGCCTTGTCCGTGTTCACTCAGGCAGCTGATCTTCTTGGTATGGTGTCCAGGAAGTCTCTGTGGGGTCAGTTCTGGTCTTCCCACCAGCGCTTTTTCAAATACCTCTGCATTGCCTCCAAGGTTCGCTGTTTGGTCGAACTGGCTAAGAAGGAGCTGGAAGCTGGCAAGGTGAGCTTCAGCACACCATTGAAGTGATCAATAATTTTTAGGTTGTTTCTGTTCTGTTTCAAAGAATATAAATGACTTATAGATGTCTTTTGTCCCGCAGTGCGTTGTGATTGGTTTACAATCCACGGGTGAAGCACGGACCCGAGAAGTTCTTGATGAAAATGAGGGACACCTCGACAAATTTGTTTCTGCTGCAGAGTGAGTATAACAGTTCTCAGTGTATGTGTAGATTAAAGCCACATAGTTCCTGTTTGTGAATGAAACATCATAAAGCATGACTGGCTTTTCGGAATGATAGAGGTTTTACCACTGATGTCTATTAAATCACTGTGGTTGATTAACGTTCCATTTGACATTCTGAAACTGCATGTTTGACAATGTAGGCTTGCAAGATAAAAGTGCTTGCATTTTGTGTTTTTCTTCATTGCCATTGGCTTCTAAATATTATCAATCCATATAAGGGACTTTCATCCTGTCCTACTGCTTACTGAAGCAGTAATATGAAGCACAGTATGGTGTTATACTTAAATGCCTAGTTTGGATTATTTTTTAATAACTTTGGTTTCTGTGTTCGAAGGGGTGTGTTCCAGTCCCTGGTCCAAAAGCATTTCCCTTCAGATAAACAGAGAAGAGAAAAAGGAGCAATCAGCAAGAGGAAACGTAGGTCTTTTCTCGCACCCACAGATCTGTGTGGGACATCAGACATTCTTTGCATTTCTTACTTTCAGGAAATGACAAATTTGATGGCATTATTTTTCACAGCAAAATTTCTCTGACCTCAGCTCATCCCTATCATATTTTCCCATGTACATTAAAATTATGCAGCCTCAGAAATTACCTGAATATAATCCTATCATCAGGACGGGGCTTAGACTGAAACAGTATTTAATCAGTGAGAATTTGGCCCTATGTGAAATCTAATTAATATCTCTGCGTTAGAAACAGTATACTGTTGTATACTGCTCTACCAAACACACTAATATTTATATTATTTATCTTTCTTGAAATTGTCTTAATTTGTCCTAGCCACGAAATACAGATATGTATAAAACGTGTTGTACATGTATGTGATGTAGGTAAACCCAAAGGTCGGCTGATTAAGTACCCCAAGCAGGGTGCGGATGCCAAAAGCGTCATTAACATCAGCGATGACAGCAGCACAGAGTCTGATGGAGTGGAAAGCGACTCCAACTCGTCTCCAGATTCACTACAGGACAATAGTGATGATGTCATCTTCATTACACAAACCAACTGTCATGCTGGTACAGTGACTCATCATCCTATTTTAGGTCCAGTGGCGATTAAAAAGCTGCTGCCTTTTTTATGTCCAGTGGAACCTTGGATTACGAGCACAATTCGTTCCGGAAGCGGGTTCGTATTCCAAAACACACGTAAATCAAATTAAATTTTTCCATAAGAAATGATGCAAACTCAAATTTTTTCGTTCCACAGCCCAAAAACATAAATATATAAAAATAGGAGGTAGCTCAGTGGTTAAGGCATTGGACTACGGTTCAGAAGATTCCAGATTCAAACCCCATAACCACCAAATTGCCGCTGTTGGACCCTTGAGCAAGGCCCTCATCTGCTTTTATCTTATACTGTATGAGATAAAAATGTAAGTCGCTCTGGATAAGAGCGTCTGCCAAATGGAAATGTGTGTGTGTGTGTGTTTGTGTGTGTGTGTGAATCTAAAGTAAGCTCCCCTCTCCCCCTTCTCGTCTTACACAGACCCTTCCTCCACTCTTTTCACACACACAACGAAAAGACGAACGAAAAATAAACAAGAAATCTCGCTAATGACGCTCGCTTAAACGACAACTAACGGAATCACTGCTGTAAAGTAAAAATAAAACAAACTAACCTGCACTTCACCTTTGAAAAGAATCGCGACAGAGCAGTGTTTCTGTTTAGAGCAGAGAAAAAGAGTGTGTTTGTGAAGGCGAAAGTAGGGGGTCACGTGACACAGGCGTCAAAACAAAAAGCGCATGCGTGAAACATGATACTCGGTACTCGTAAACCAAAACTTTTTTTTTTTTAATCTTTCCTCGTCTTGCAGAACGCTCGCAAACCGTGTTACTCGCAATCCGAGGTTTCACCGTACTTTTTATTTAGCACAGTGAACCATAAATGAAGCAAAGTTAAAATTGATGTAAAGCTTAAAAACTAAATTCACCAGCTGACTGTTTACGACTGTCATTTTTTTTTTAAAGTTCCTAATTTTTTCCTGTCTGATCACTAGCACGTTTGGAGGAGATGAAGCAAAGCCTTCTTAATAAAATCTCTGAGCTTGGAAAAGAACTACCTCTGAACACACTGGATGAACTCATAGATAAATTTGGAGGTCCGGAGAAGGTTGCAGAGGTAAATCAAGTGGGAAAAGTGTGTAGATTATTACATATGGTGATAATGATTAGCAAATGAGTACATATTTAAAAAAAAAAAAAAAAAAAAAATATATATATATATATATATATATATATATATATATATATATATATATACTAATAGATTATCACATGCCTGATAAAATTTATTATCAACATCTGATTATTCCAGTTGTTTAGCTAAACATATTTGATTTCATTAAATTAAATATTTCTTTAAATGCTAAAATTAGACACAATTTTAGGGGTCTTTTGATTTATTTTGTCTTGTTTAACTGAAATAAAAAAGTTATATGTGTATATAAGAAAGCTATGTGTAATATGTGTAATTAAGAAAGCTAGAATATGATTAGGATATGATTAATGTGCAGCCCAGAACATTATAGATTATAGATTTATTTCTCTCTCTCTCTCTCTCTCTCTCCCCCTCTCTCAATCTCTCACTCTCTCTCTTTCTCTCTCTGTGTGTTCAGATGACTGGACGGAAGGGCCGAGTAGTGCGCCGACCAGATGGGAGCGTGCGCTACGAGTCCCGTGCTGAGCAGGGCCACACCATTGACCACATCAACATTAAAGAAAAGGATCGCTTCATGAACGGAGAGAAGGTTAGAAATGCATGATGCTGTTTAAAAAGTTACGTCAATAATTCATTTCAAAAGTGCAAACCTTATCTGACTGCGTCATGGAAAAACTGAGTAGGGTGAATCAGATTCCAGGTGTTTCCCTTTCTTTTTCTCTCTCTTTCTTTCTCTTTTTCACTCTGATTTGTGCTGTCTCTTTCTTTTTTCCTCTCTCTCTCTATACATATATATATGTATACATATATATATCTATACATATATACTCTCCCTAACTATG